>OY829543.1:7575409-7989086 GCA_963691705.1 Viola odorata | reverse complement strand
TCTCTTTCATTAATCTCCAAATTCATCCCAACCATGTTGCTATTGTTGGTTTCTTGTACTTTCCCTTGGTTAATAATCTTGATGGTGGTGAGTTGTGGTGGTGGTGGTGGATGAGGTAATTGGTGCAATTGGTGCAGAAAGTGTTGAACTTGTTGAGCAGAAGTAGAAGAAGCAGCAGCAGTACTTGAAGCAAAAGTGTAAGGATCAAAAGAAGAGGAGGCATGGGGATGAAGGAAATTAGGAAGAGGGAGAGCAACTGATATTGAAGTTGGTGTTCTTGAAGCAACAGCAGAAGCAGAAGCAGCAGAAGAATTACTAGAAGCTACGAATTGGTGGAATTGGTCTTGCACAGGCACACCTCCTCCAGCTTCAAACATTTTTGTTTGGTTTTCTTCAAAAGTTTCTGAATCTGCTCTTTTACTGTAAAATGGCAAGAAAACAGAAAAGAAAAGGATGACACAAGACTACAAAATTAACTCATGATATATCAGTTTTTTGCTCCTCTCTCTCTTTCATTTATCAAGGACTTTGTCCTTACATGGAAAGGAAAAGGGGTAGCCCACCATTATAACCTCACTCTATTTTTAGGGCAGTAGCTCTTACTCTCCTATTCTTACATATCAATAAGAGAAGAGAATGCGATGCACACAAGCAATGGTGAGATTGGGGGTGAGATATGACATTGTAGAAAATGATACTATACAAAATACTATATACTACACTGCTAGGTTAATAATAATAACAATTAAAATTGTTAGTATATAGTTTTTATTTTTTAGGGTATCATGGGGTCCTTTTAGAATCCAATGCAGAGAGTGATGCTCATCATGGTGTAATTAACGGCAATGGGGATGGCAGGACACGTGAAAACATGCAGAGACTGGGACCAAGCTTATTTAAGGATATTGGAGAAATTGAAAAAAAAAACAGAGCAAGATATACAGGGCATATTTAATTTCATATGCTACTCACTCAGTATATACATACCTAGCTACCTCTATTGGTTGGTTGATATATATGTGAGCTTTAATTTAGACTTATCTATTGAGTACCAACAAAATTCTCTTGTAGGAACCTAGTCAAATAAGTCTAATAGTTTAACCAATGTGTAGTTTTGAAATGTATACGTTGTTTAAAAAAGTTTAATTTGCAACTAGATTTGCTAATAATTGGACCGGCTGATTATAGAGTCGATCATGGCCTTTTCTGAATAGACGGGTTTGAGATCCTAAATTTCAAGCCCGGCTCGGCCTGCCAATATGAAAGAGCTAGGTTTGGGTTCTCTAATTTTAAACTCCAACCCGGTTCTACCCGCGCCATATAATTATTCATTATATATATACATATAAATATATAATCTAATCTGATAATTTTTAATTTCTAAATAAATAAATAAATTGTAAAGTCGTGGGATGAGTTTCTATTATCAATGTCATGCACTCCCTAGATTTTAAAATTATCCCGTTGGGTTTGATACTTTTTTATTTTGTTATGTTTCATGAGTCGGTAATGAATTGTAGAGAGAATAACAACATACTTGTTATTATTGGTTAAGTAGATATCCATTGAGATTGTAACGTTAAAGTACCCCGTTTATTATTTTGAACTTGTGAAACTCAGTTTCTGCGAATATTTTAATTTAAAATCTCCAGTTAGTATATATAAAAATTGTCATTTTCTCTAATTACATAAAATTAAACGTGTCAGCCAGTTAGCGGCCAATTTAATAAAAACTGGCCCTTTTAAGATCCAGCCTGACCCGACCCTTCTCAATTTTTAAATGGTTTAACGAAATTAAGTTTAAACCAGACTCGACAAATCCAATTAACAGGTCTAACTGTAACCCTCAATTGCATGTGTTGCAGAACAATCACTCCCATCTTTACGAGACCTTGTTATTTAGGCTTAACAATATTGATTTTTAATAATTTTGTAACTTTTTAATAATTTTGTAACTTTTCTTACATATTTTGTAACTTTTTAATTTTTGCAAGTTTTATAAAATTAAACAATATGTAAGAAAAGTTAAGGAATGGAAAAAGAACTCCCTAGGTTTTTAAGAATTCAATAATTTTTTTTAAAATTCCGTAACTTTTTTTACATATTCTCTAACTTTTTTATTCAATTTTGTGATTTTTTTATAAAGTTACGGAATATGTAAAAAAAATTATAGAATGTGCAACAAAAGTTACGAATGGAAAATAAATTTTGTAACTTTTTAAAAATTACAAAATATACTAAAAAAGTTACGGATGGAAAAAGAATTCCGTAACTTTTTAAAATGTATGAAATATATTAAAAAAATTATATATATATATATATATTACTCATTCAAATTCTTATTTTTCGTACATTAATAAGTTATTTTTAGTTTATTTTTTTAAATGAATACAATAGTAGTAGGAAATTTATTTTAAAAAATCATAATAAAGTCACGTGATGATAACTTAAACAACTTGTAACATAATGGATACTTCTTAAGATATTATAGGTGCGACATTGTATGCATTCATGCGGTATTGTAAATAAAGGTATAGTAGAATTTCCCGATATGGCATAATAACTTTTCTATTGACTCCTCCTCATAAACAGAATTTCTGATTGCACCCCTCACTTTGTTTAATTAATTTCAGTTAGCACCTTATCTATTAATATTAACATTAGAGTCCTTAAATTTTGATTTTTTTTTAATTCTAAAAATGGTGTTTATTGAGAGAAATTGACAAAATGGAGGTGCATCCGAGATTTTGTGATGCAAGAGTGTTAATTGAAAAAACGAGACAAACCTAGGGTGAAAAAAGGAATTTTTTATGCTGGTTTTCACATTTAGGGTTGATGGTGCTACAGTCTCTGGCATCATTGATATGCAATATTAGCAAATATGTGAAAAAGAACAAGAATGGGTTGGCAAGGAGCACAACCCTCCTGTCGATAAAAGTTTCTGTTTATTATCATTAGTCTACAACACAAAATATCTATTTGGAGTCACTCAATTCCTTTTTCATAAAAAAAAAACTTTAAATTTTTCTTTTGCTACTTGGTCCGTACTGTGAGAATGCAACGGTTTTAAAATTATTGAAGAAGGTTCACTCCTTTAAAAGGATATATAAAATTCGAATTTAGATTAATCACTCAGTGAACTAGATTGCTGATTGGGGAATAAAAAAATAAGAAGAAAATACTCCTAAAAACTAATTTTATTATATACGAAATCAAATTTGCGACCTCTTACTTATGTCACACCCCGCACAAGAGGGGCTTGCTAGTGTGCCGAGGGCGCACGCATGTGACTAGGTGATATGGGCCAAGAGACTTGCAGAAGGCACAAGACATGAGATAGGGACGCCAAAATAGGTTAATCAAGCGAAAGTCATGAACGAGTGGGTTTAAAGGGACTTGAGGGATCCGAAAGCTTCATGAAGAGCCTACCACATTGTGGAGACGTGTGTGGAACCTTCCGGAAGGATTCTGTTCTAGAAAGGTTCTAGAAAAATTAGGGAGAACCGTCGGATCAAATAGATTCTAGCCGTCCATTGAGAAGGTACATACATATACATACATACATACATACATATACATACATACATACATACATATAAATACATATATATATATATATATATATATATATATATATATAATTTGCAAAGAGAAGAAAAGAAATACAACGAAAGCATTTCTTCAATCTCTCCATGTCTCACTAAAATCTCTCTCTAGTTTCCAGTTCTCGTAGCCTCTTAGTTCCCCTCACTTAAATAGAAGCCCATATTTAAAAAAAAAAAAAAAAAAAGTCAAACCGGTGACTGTAAATTTCTTACCGGACCCTGTGTTATTATATATATATATATATATATAGTAGGCACTCATTTGTAAATTCACCCAAGATCTTAGTAGGCAAGCTTAGAGCAAATTTGTAGGGTCAAGCATTTGTAACTAAGTCAAGTCATCTCGTATATTTTTCTTTCATTGTTCTTTTTGTACTAATATTGTCTTAAATTTTGTGACTTTAGTGATTAGGTTAACTTAGCAAACTAAAGAGGGAACTAACTAAATGCCGCATTGGTAAATTGCTGCCCAAAATACTCATTCTGTGATACTTAGATACGAGAATGCTTCGTGTATAATGTCGTTTAACTATGGCTGTGTTTGGGAGTCTGGGTTGGGTACCCAACCCAGCATTCCCAAACTGAAATGAGTTGAATGGTGTTTGGTAAACACCATTCAACAAATGAAAATGGCAATTTTTGGGTGGCCAACCCAACATTTTGCCTGTTTTGGGAATGGGCCCAATTGGTCCATTCTGGAGATCATCATTCAGGCCATTTTGCGGGATGGAGGTGTCAAAATATTTGGACAAAAATAACCTCAGGTTTATTTGATATTTACGATCTATACCCCATATTTAATGTTGTTTATTTTCCTCATTTCCCTCATTCTCTCCCTCTCTCTCAAATTCTAGAGTTTGAACGCAAGTCGCTCACCACCATTCCTCCTCTCTTCTTCTTCCTCACGACGGGGTTCCTCTCTCAAAGGCGGTCTGTTTCTTCAAGTCGTCTTCTTCTCCATCGCGCACGCTGTCCTTCTCCATCGCGCACGCTCTCCTTCCCTTGAAAGGTACACCCTTGTCCAGAATCTTGGCTTGATTTCTGTGTCATCTCCTTCTTCCCTTGGTCATGTTTATTTGTTTCAACAATGCTTTGAATTCAAGTTAGGATTTGTTGGAGTTGGTAGATCTTACACACGTTTTTCTTTATGTAACCATAAGGAATGCAATGATTTGTGGGCTTTTGGGGTTGCGGAGTTGGACTAACTTTCAAGGGTCAGTCGTGTGGAATTTGACTGCTTATACAAAACCTTGTTCACTAATTGTAGGCATTCTTGTGTTAATGGAGATTCACATTCTTAAACCACTGACCTGTATTACTGGGACTTTTGATATCACATATTTGCTATTTGTTCTTTCCCTTCACAGAAAGATATTACCAATCACTTGTAAGAAAGCAACATGTGGTGAAAAAAATAATGTTATTTCCCCTGATCAAATACTTTAGATTTTGAAAGAAGCAATGTAACTATTATGGGTCACTGAAAATTATTGATTACTTGTTGGAGAGCACATATGGTTACTTGGCCTAATTTTTTCTGTTTCTGTTGAAGTGGTTAGCCAATTTGTGCAGCTTCCTTGTCAATTGCATTGGGATTTCTTCCTATCAATCTTTTATTTGATAGACTTTTGTGGTGAGATTATATCTTACTTTATAACTTATAATGCCAAAATTTGCTAGAGTGAATTACCAGTCCAAGTCAGTTGAATGTTCCTTTCATGCCTGACTCTGCAATGATTATGAATAGAAGTATAGGTGTGATGAGGGCAGAGTACCTGATGATGATTGCTATAGAAAATACTAGCATGTGATGGTGGTAATCATTCATATAACATGCTTTGATAATTGACAACCATTTGACCGTGATGCAACTTTTATGAGTCTGAATGCACCTTATTTTCTTCTCTTTTCTTACTCTCAACCAAGTGTATGTAATTGGATAGATTTAGGGTAGAGGATGTGGTGAGATTATGCACTGCAGGTACTTCTAGCTGGATTGTCCTATTTCCTGTTTGTAAACATTTGGGAGATTTGATATATGATTTGACATATGTTTCGTGTCCAATTTCGTATGGAAATGATGCATAAAATGGTGCAGATTTCGGTCTGTTTTTGTGTCTGTTTTGCATGTGTAATTGATGCATGTTTCGTGTCTGTTTTGCGTATCAAGTTGACACTCAAGTTATGTGTATAATGGTGTTGGTTTCGTGTCTGATTTCGTGGCAAATTAAGGCTCTAATCATGTGTGTCATACTGCTTGTTTTGAGTTGAGTTTAAGCTCATGTTATGCGTCAAAATGTTGCTATTTTAGGCCCAATTTCCATGCCATATTGCTGCTCAATCTTGGTTCGGGAATAATGCTTGTTTTCCAATCATTTAGCTCTCCCCCTCGCGGTACCTCTTCCGCAAGAATTGAAACGAGCATTCTCTTCTTTCCGCGAGAACTTGAGGAAATCCAAGAACGACAGCAACTTTCATCATGCTCACTGATAAACTGAGTAGAGGGAACTAGTAGTAACGTTTGTTTCGATTCCGTAGTTAGTATGGGACAACTTGCAATGTAATACTTCACTTGAATTTTTTGCTATTGAATCTTCTTTTTCTTCATTTTTTTGTATCGTAATTATGTTCTTCTGTTACTGTTATTTTCGTTATATAATATCCGGACCCTATTTTGCACAATGTCAATCACCCATTACATTACTGTTTTTAGCTATTTATCTGTTATAAAGCGTTATCTATTGGCCTGGTATAAAAAATTCGTTAACCTTTTATCGGCCTACACTTTCGTGTTTTATCACTAAGCTCAATTTATAAGCTTTGATATTTCTGTTTATGGATATAGAGCTTATGAACTAGCCAAGATAACTAATTCGATTTTGATAATTATATTCGATTTTTTCTTCATTTTTTACCGTTAATGTATTTCTTATACCCATAAAATTTCAACGAGCGTTCGTAATTTATTTTTAAATTGAATGATGTATGAGTGTAATGGTATATATAATTTTATTATATTGATTTTTCAAACTTTCACAGTAGATATACTTGTATCAATCTTGGTTCGGGAATAAAGCTCATATTCTCAATGTATTTTAAATTGAAGGAGTTAATTTTCAAACTTTGTCATACTCCACGCAAATTAATTAAATTAAGAACGATTGGTTGATAATCATTAAGAGTAGTTTAATTAATAATTATATAATAATTATAATCTAACAATTGTTTTGATTACTTTAAAAAAAAATGAAATATGTAAGTTATTCACATGTAATTCCAAATATGTTTTATTTTTCTATTATATTAGATAAATATCTTTTGTTTATTTCTGGTATTAAAAACTCAATTTTTTTATGGTATTAATAAATTTTAATTTTTTTATGATTTAAATAAGTTTAATTTATTTATGATATTAGATAAATATTTGGTAGATGTTAGATTATAAATAAATTGATTAAATATATATATAAAGATAAAAAAATAAAAATATTAAACACTTAAAATGAATTATGCCCTTTATGGTCATTTTACATCCAAACCATAGTTTTGGAAAACTGGACTACCAAACAGCACCCTCCGTTTCCCAGATATCGTTTTCCCACTGAATTTTTACAATTATTTTACCAAACAGCACCCTTCGTTTTTCAGATGTTGTTTTCCCACTGAACATTTCCTCATTGACCATTTCCCCACTAACTGGACTGCCAAACAGACCCATATCGTATGCCTAACCATTGTGCACTAGGGCTGCTCAAAACTTCCGATTTTCGAATTTCCGATTTTTCCGACCCGAAATTTTTAATTTCGGAATTCGGAAATTCGGAATTCGAAAATTCAGAATTCGGAATTAGATACCCGAAATTTTAATTCGGTTCGGAATGGGATGGATTTTGAAAAAATCGGGTACCCGAAATACCCGAATTTTTCATACATAAAACGACGTCGTTTTATGTATATCCCAAAAATTAACCTAACATCCTCCTTCCTCCTCTTTCGATTTCATGTTAACTCATTCTTCTCTTTACCAAAATAGCCGTCCACCATCACCAAACAACACAACCAGCGGCGCCGCCCGAGCTCTCCTCACCTTCACTTCACGTCCACCACCAGTGCTGCCGCCCGATCTCTCCTCACCAAGTACTGCAGTATTTGGTCAATCTGTAAGTATCTCTTTAATGCCTTTTAATTACTTGCATCCATTATCATAGTCGTTTTATTTGTGGGTAAAAGACCTCTGTTTCCTGCTGGTAGCATCAATTTAATCCCTCAGTACTTGTGGGGTTGTGTCTTGCCTTAAAGGGAAAATGTAAGAAAAGGGGGAAGTAATTTTAGTTTTGGGAATAAAAATGCATGACTTTATGGGTTGCCTTTGTGAAGAAGGTTTTAGTCTTGATGTCGACTCATCACATGGATTACTAATGGTCTTCCTCTTCCTTTTCCTGTAGGCACCTCCATCTACCATCTTTCAACCATCTCAGACTGCGTTTAGCTTTACCAACTTGAGCCAGACACAGGGAGGTATAATTTCTTTTTATTATTCGAGTTTCTGGTTTACTTGGTATATATATGTAGTATTAACCCTCTCCTTGCGCACTAATTTTGTTGTGTAAGAATTGATATATGAGTATGACTACAGTAATACTTTTCACATCTATGTATAATTTAATTTTTTTGGTATTAGCTATGTATAATTTTGTATATGATTATGTGAACGAAATTTGATCTTGATTTTCCTATCTATGACAAAGAGAAAATTGATCGTAAATGCTGAGCTTGTAAAGAATGATATTTGAAACTGATTTTCCTATCTATTTTTTTATGTTGTACTAATGAGTAATGAAGACCTTTTGATGTGGGATTGGCCTGGGAATCCTTAGTTAATCCATTAGATGTAAAATATATTGTTAATCATATGGTTGTCCTGTGAATTTTATTTTTTAAGAAAAAGATTAAACTAAAATTAATTTGATTTTCTGTTTTATTAATTAGGAGTAAGATGGCTGATAAACTAGTTGATGTGGATGCGGTAATGAAAGACAAACAGCCAGCAGAAGCGGGTTGTGGAGGTGTGTGCAAACTCATTTAAATTTTTGGAATTTCACTTGTTAATTTCATTTGCTAATTCGGTACTTGTTTTGGAATTAGTTGCTTGGAGTCATTTGCTAGAGTGAAGAGGGATATCACTTGTTTTGCTTGGACAAGAAATTGCAGTGGAGAAGGGAGTTAGTCACTTAGTTGTAAGGATAATTAGTATGGCAGTGAAGAGGGAGATCACTGTCAGTGGATTGAATTGTTGTTGTAGCCTTGTAGCCTTGGATTATTTGTATGGCATGACATGGATTAACTTAATTTGTATGTTTAAAATTGTTGGATTGTTTGTAATTTTGTATGGCAGTGGATTGAATTGCATGGAAGTGGAGTGGAGTGGATTGAATTGCATGGATTGACTTGAATGGATTGAATTGAATTGCATGGCAGTGGCTTGATTTGCATGAATTCATAATTTCGGAAAATTCGGAAAATTCGGGTATTCCAAAATTATGAATTCGGAAATTCGGGTTCGGAAGAAAATTAGTTTGGTTTGGAATGGGATTGAAAATTGAAATTTCGGAAAATCCGAATTCCTCAATTTCGGAATTCGGAAATTCGGAAAACCCGAATGAGCAGCCCTATTGTGCACTACAAATTACTAAAAGTTAAGAGATTTTTCACACAGATCATTGTTTCAGCGGCCTGTTATTCCTAGAAAGATAGGCCCAACTTTCCGAGAACAAGCCCTTAAACCATTTGGTTAGATCCAGCCCGCTAAAGGATGACGAGTTGTGAAATTTCAGCTCTGCTGTTGCTAAGTCACGTGTACCTCCAGAAAACACTAGAAAAAGGTAGCTTTCAAAGAAATAGGTCATTATAGTCCCCCAAGTTTTTAGTTTTTTCATTATTGGTCCACCACTCGAAGAATATCTCCGTGCAGACAAAAACTTGGTTTTTTTTCTTGGTTCATCTCTATGAATGGGCCCGTGCTGTCTCGTTGTCACTGAGTGCGGTCCATGGAGCCTTCTAAAACAATGTTCACTATGACGGAGCAATAGAAATCTAGTTCATCGTTAATTCAAATTTTAAGTTAGAAAAACGAGTACACGTATGCTAAATTTTGGAACTTCTTCCCTTACTAATTAAATTTTATAATTAATTTATAAACCCATCAATTCTAACGAAAAAGAGAAGAAAAAACTGTTAGGTTAGTAGCTACCGCCGCCTGTAATGTTTTTTATTTTTTTTTGTAAACCCCGTTATAGTAATAAAACTCGCTTTAAATTCTCAATACGACATCAGCGCCTTCTTCCACCCGAAAACCCTAAACCCTGTCAAAACACCATGGATTCTCAAAACGATAACAAAAAGTATAGAGCATATCATCCATACCAGGATTTCTACAATGTCCCGGCACAGAAACTCTACAATCTTCCAACAACCCCTGAATTCCTTTTCCAGGAGGAGGCTATGCGCCAACGCCGCAGCTGGAGCGAAAACCTCCAGTATTATACTGGCACAGGCTATTTGTCTGGGGCTATTCTTGGCGGTGTGAAGGGATCTTTTGATGGGATCCGTGCTGTGGAAGCTGGGGATACCATGAAGCTGATGGTGAACCGGGTTTTGAATACGGGAGGTCAGATGGGTCGGAAGTATGGAAACAATTTGGGGGTCCTTGGTTTGATGTATGCCGGGCTTGAGAGCGCTTTGTATCATTATAGGGATACTGATGATACGGTTAATACTGTGCTGGCTGGATTGGGGACCGGAGCTATTTATAGGGCGGCAAGAGGGCCTAGGTCAGCTGCTATTGCTGGAGCTATTGGAGGGATCGCGGCAGGAGCTGTTGTGGCAGGGAAGCGCGTTATGAAGAGATATGTGCCTATTTGAAGAAAGGATTTCATACTTTGATCGTGGTTATCGGTTTGATATCACGGATTTTTGGTATAAATTTGATTGCTATTTTTAATCTGGGGCGTGTTAAGCGTTACCTTTTGAATTCTTATTTGTCGACTAGGCATTTCCATATTCCTGTGTAGCAGATATTGAGTATTTACTCAAGCTTCACCCGGAATTGTGATTTAGGTTCATGATGTTTACTTGTGCACAGTCGGATTAATGTTCTAGAAGTGTTATTGCTGCCTTCTGACCCATTATTTGCTTTACATGGGATGAATTCTGATTTCTTGATCATAGTTGTGTTGGAACTTTGTTTTGAGATGCTTGCTGATTTTAGCTTTTCGAGTACCAAGTAGCAGTTTGTTTGGCTAGATTAATATCTTGATTGGATTTGTCATGCATTTAACTTCTTATTTGTGTCATGACCAAAGATTGCTATTGTAATTTTGTATGTTGCATTGCTTCTGACATGATATGCGCTTAGTCTATGTGAAAATGATATTCTTCATAATGTCAATATGACTTAGGAATGTATGTAGTTGCGATTTCATGCAATATTTCTCTCTTTTATGTTAGCCGGTAGATATCTAGTCATTTGCTTATGTTTTTGGTCATGTAGAGTGTTTGGCGATGACCGTTGTAAGTCAGGTATTAGATGCTGCAGGCGAATGAAAATTAGTTAGTAGTGTGAAGCAGGGAAATGCTCTAGCATAGGTGGAATAGGAGAAGATTGTACTTGATAGTTTATTGCTCGCAGAAACTTATTGGGCATACTTCTCTGTCTAGTAGATTTTTTCTAAAATCTTGTAGAAGTTCCCCCATTCACCAAGCCACTGCTGGGCATGGAAGATTAGGTGATCTAGAGGAAAGGTGGCAGGGAATATGTATGGATATAGGAAGATAGAGTGTTGGTTGGTAATTTTTATTGGGTTTGCATGAATATCTAACTACTTTTCATGTGTTACTTATGAAATCCGAGTGATTATTTGTGTGGAAGACAAGTCTTCATATGAATTTGCAAATTGATATTTATGTCATACTGACTGCAGCTTCTTTATGTTATCAATCATAGATCATGGAGTATTTGAGGAGGGGTTTGTTTGTAGAGAAGATCAGAGCAGGTTATGAAGAGTTTATTGTGAATGAAACTGAATCTTTGTGGGGGAAGTCGAATGGTTGATTCTTTTTGGTACCTTTAGTTATGTTTGGTTTTGTACTTGTTCTAGTCGATGTATAACCAGAAGCTTTTGTTTTTCAATTCCTTTTCACAATTCCAGTCTTCCTATATATACTACTTAGATAGTGGAGTTTCTTGAAGGGAAGAAGCTGTTGACTCTTGCCCTATTTGCTAATGAGAATGCGGTTTTGTGGCTTCAGAGTGCACTCTCTTGTGCGAGAGGGTGCTTTTGAATAGTTCCATCGAATTTGTTAGTTTTGATTGCTGTTTACCAAGAAAAGGTGAAGTTCACGGGCCCTTTTGTGGTTCATTCAAACTGATCTTATTGGATCTGTAGCTGAACCATAGGTTGTAATTTGCCATTTGAGTCTGGGATTGTTAATGGTTGCTACCTGGTAGTACTTCTTTGTCAAGAAATATCAGTGGCGTTGTGCATTCTCAAATTTCTTTTGCTTTTTTTTTGTTTGCTAAATTTGTTATCTACTCTGATGAGGTGAAACTCCTTTGATGTAGTTCCTTGCATGCATCTCATCTTCGTGCAGGCAGTTGTCTGTGCGTATTATGTGACTGGATTTGTTCTTTTCAAGCAGATATATTAGCAGTCTTTTGATTTTTTTTGGAACAAAATGTCACTTGTGGTGACTTGCTTATTGACCTTGTCCTTTCTTTCTCCATATATGCGTGCCTCTTCCATTTTTGTTTTTTCTTGGTGGTGGGGGGTGGAAGATACCTTCTGGTCTGGTAAATAACGTTCTGGATTCTGGTGTGCCGCTCAGTTTGTTGTTGTAATGCTGTTCTGATTGCGACAGTTGTTAACTCTTGTTTTACACGAGAGATGTAGTTTCAGATAGTCGGAAGATTCAATATCGAAAATCGCTCGAGATGAGCCATTTCGCGGCAGCTTCCTGCCATCTTACCTGATCACCTCTATGTTCTTGTCCTATTTCGCAATTTTACCACTAGTCTTTTTCTGGAGACAACTTTGCAGCTTAGGTAATCAAAATTCCACAATTTGGTCATTTCATATGTACAATCAACCAACAATTTGGCAGGTTAAAAGTAAATTGCTATCTTGGCACTAAACAAGATTTTTCTTCTAGACATTAGACTTTTTTGGTTCTGAAAATTTGGATAAGATTAATTCAGATCCTAGTGTGTTATAGTTCAAAAATCGACCTAAATACTTTTGGAGATTTTAAAACTTGCTACTTTTAAAATTCTAACAAAATTTTAAAGTACCAACCTGAGTCCTAAATTACAAACTCAGCTGCGCTTCTTTGTTATAGATGTAATCAATAAATAATCAAATTAGTGTCATGATTAGATAATTTAGCAATTGATTGCAAAAGTGATGTAAACATAATACACACGTCATGAATTAATCAACGACGGTTGCGGTTTCTTTTTCTGACTTTGGTAACTACTAACGACTCTTTCAAATGTTATGTTTATTCTCTCTTTGGTTCTTCAGCTCTATTTCTTCCTTGTCTTTTGCTGAAGACAATGGCTGTTGTCCAATCCTCGACTTGATCTTCTTTTGAAAATGGGCTCATCCACAGTGTTGAGTTATGTCTGAGGCGGTAATATTAGGTAGCGTTTGGTTCATGGTACCCGGGAGAGTGATTGAGGGGAATGTTAGCTTTTTGTGTTTGGTTTAAGATTCCCGGGAAAGTAATATTATTGTGTTTGTTTTATACTTGGAAATTCTCAAGGAAAGTAAGAAAAATAACTTTATCATTTTCTATATTTGTGTGTTTGTTATCTTGTTAGGTGTCTTTTGTTGTCTTGTTAGGTGTATAATTATTTTTTTCTATATATACTGTGCTACACAGTTTCCTCTAAACACGTTAGACTTTCTCTCTAATTAATTGTCTATCTTTCAACAATCAAAATATCAAATGAGTTTGTTTTATAATTATGGTTTTTTTGCAGGTTAAAGAAAATGACAAATGACATAACCTTCGTATTAGAGTCCTTGAAAATTATAACAAAGTATGACGCATATTGTTTTAGTAATGCAAAAAAACATAACTGCAATAATAGACAAGTCTAGGATCGAGATTTTTTGGATGATTTGTTTCCATTCTTAACCGTATTTTCTTCTACCTATTATTATTTACATCATTATGATGTAATTTTTATGTGATTATTATAACTTTGATATAATTAAAATAATTTTTATGTAATTAATTATAATTTTTATGTAATTAGTATAATTTAGCGAAGTTTTAGAAAATAAAGAAGGAAGAAGACGCTTTATTAGGTTATTTTTTATAATTAGTTTTGGATAAATATGCCATTTAACAAAAAAAAAAATTAACTTTCCCTGTAGGGGGAATCACTCTCCCCACCCCTTAGTCAAGAAATCACTTCCCCCCATTTTTTGGAAAGTCAAGGCGGTTAAGGAAAGTTGGATTTTAGAAGAGAGTGATTCCTTGTCGTAACCAAACGCAATAAACCTTGGAATCTCAAATTCCCGAGTGACTTCCTCCTTGATTCCGCCAACCAAACGCTACCTTAAGGTTGTTAAAATCTGAACCGCGAACCACCTTAGATCAAATTGATCCGGTTGGTTCGATCGTTTTTTTTTTCTTTAAAAAATGTATTTAGAAAATGTAATAAATTATTTTTTCCAAGGTCGGGTACTTTTCTAACATGATTTTCTAATTTAACGTAGAAGATCAAATTGAGGAACAAAGTCTTCCGATTCATTTTGTTAGTACATGAAAAACACCAAGCGTCGATGTAGTCCTTGCACTTTCCTCGTTACACAAGGACTCACCATCAAACTTTTTCTTTTATTCTCTTTTCTAGTTGGTTAAAAAATATTCTAAAAAAAGAAAAAAACTTCCCCATCTCAACAAAGAAAATCAAGGCAGTATATTTATTAGAGGTAATAGCATAAAGACCCCCTGTACTATTTTTTAAAACAGAAACCTCCCCTGTACTTCAAAAAGTCAAATTGACCTCCCCTGTACTATCGGTCAGAAGCATTTGCTTGGTCTCCGTCAGTCAAACTAACAGACCGTTAGTGTTGACCGTTGACTTTGAATAAAATATTCAGAAAAATTGTAAAAAATCCAAAAAAAATGTAAAAAATTTATAAAAATTTGTAAAAAATCCCAAAAAAATGTAAAAATTCTATAAAAAAATTTTAAAAATTCCCAAAGAAATTTAAAAATTCAAAAAAATTAATAAATCTAAAAACATTGTAAAAATTTCCAAAAAAATGTAAAAAATTCAATTTTACATTTTTTTCTGAATTTTTAGATTAATTAACTTTTTTTGATTTTTTTTTAAATTTTACATTTTTTTCTGGATTTTTAGGTTACATAATTTTTTTATAGAATTTATATATTTTTTTGGGATTTTTTACAATTTTTTATAAATTTTTTACATTTTTTTTGGATTTTTTACATTTTTTTTGAATTTTTTATAATTTTTTTGAATATTTTAATCAAAGTTAACGGTCAAAAAGTGAAGTCTGTTAGTTTGACTGTTACAGACCAACGGAATGCTTCTGACCGATAGTACAGGGGAGGTCAAGTTGACTTTTTGAAGTACAGGGGAAGTTTCTGTTTTAAAAAATAGTACAGGGGGTCTTTATGCTATTACCTCTATTTATTATTCAGGACCCAGATAAGCCTCTCACCCGTTCACGTTTTGATTTTGATTAATTAATTAATGAGAAGCTTCCATACATGACTTATGAGCAGTCATGGACCGACATCTGTCGTTTCATTTATTAATTTCTCCAATTTGTCTTGCCAAAATTACCCTCCATCAACCCTGTCAAATATGAGAATTATTCAAGTCATCATGTTAAATTAATTACAAACCAATCTAGAAGATCTACACAATTTTATAATGCAGCCAACTAGTTGATTTTTTCAAACTTTGATACACAATTTAAATAATAAAAGGAAAATATCAATTCACACAAATTGTTCTATGTTAATGTATAAACAAATTAGTTATAAAAGTATCGATAGAGATTCAAATCCAGTTCAAAATTCTATCTCGATCTATAAAAAAAATAAAATTGCAAAGAAGCTTCCATGTACTAAACTTTATCCTAGGAATTTGCATAAAGAACTCATCAATCAATGACCTTACCTAGTCCAAGTTTATAAAGTTTATGTTAAAAAATCTAGTTTTTTCTTCTCTTGGTTCAAGAAATCTCAGCTCTTTTTTTATATATATATGTACAAACATAAGCACCTTAATTAAACACCAAACAAATTTATTAATTAACCTCTCCTACAACAATCAACAAAGCAATGGCTTCCTCTATGACTCTTACTGTTCTTGGTCTAGTTCTTGTGCTCCTTCCCATGATTGCCATGGGAGATGGTAATGGTAATTAATTAACATCACTAATTACTCCTTTTTTACGTTTAATCTCTCTCGATTAGTTTAGTAGTGTTTTTGGTGAATGAAAATGATTAATTTATTATTATTATTATTATTATTTTAGGGACCATATGTGATGAAGTGGATTGTGGGAAGGGAACCTGTGTGGCACAAGCAGATAGTTTTTGGAGGTACTCTTGCCAATGTGATAAGGGATGGAAGAGAACCCAGCACGGTGATGATGACCATGGTTTCCTCCCTTGTGTCATCCCAAACTGTAAGTCTCTCTTCTACCAATTGCTTCCTCTTCTTTTTCCGATTTCCTCTAGTGTTCTCTTTACGAGTAAGAGTTTAACCATGTTTAAATACTGATGGGTTTTTTAAAAGATTGACTCTTTCAAACTCGACATCTTATTTAAGTCAGAATAATCGAAAGCAAATCGATTTTCGTCTACAATTTTTTGTGTTTAATTTTATATTTCCTTTTGCAGGCACTCTTAACTACAATTGCCAGCCAGCTCCACCTCCAGTTCCATCCAAAGAAGTTCCTCATAACAGATCTTTCTTTGACCGTAACCATCTTAAACAAGACACTAATTACTGCAGATTTTCTTCAGTTTTTCAACAGAGTAGATTTTAATTTTGGGTGGTTTTCATTTTCTTGTAGCTTGCTATTGGACCTACTGTGGAGCAGGAACATGTACAAGGAACGGATCATATACATACAGACACACCTGTACATGTGATTCTGGATACTTCAATCTCCTCAATGTCTCTTACTACCCTTGCTACAGCGAATGTAAGAAAGAAACTCTTTTGCATATGATATAATTAATTACACTTGGTTATCTTGTAATTAGTGACTAATTTTGGTTTTTGGTTTTTTTGATTGATAAGGTACTATTGGTAATGATTGTGCAAACCTTGGGATCAAAGTTGCAAATTCTACAACATCACCGTCATCACCATCATCTGGAAATGGTTCCAGTTATGGTAAGCTTAAATTGGACACACTGCAAAAATGATTTTTTAATTTATTTTATGGGTTTCCAGTCTTGACTTTAATTGTCTTAACTTATGCTAAAGCTTAACTGTTATATATGTACCTTTGACTTACAAAATGCAACCTGTCTGCGTTTGACCTTTTCAAGCTAATACATCTACGCAATTGACCTTAGGGCTTATACTTATCTTACAAGTTAATCTAAACCCTAGGCAGACTCTGTCCAACCATAATGCTTTCCTTGTTCGCACACGTTAAACAAGAGTTCGTTGACTTGATTTCATGTAAAGAGTAATTACTACCTGTTAAAAATATTTTAACCCTGGTGGATCCCGTGCGAACAAGATTAACAACTAAACATGTCTATCATGTGTTTCTTCTCTCAACTATCTTGTTCTTGACTTTGATTATTTGTTTTTGTGATTGATCAGCTGGGTCAATTCTACCTGGGAAGTTGCAATGGATGGTTATACTGCTTGTTTCTATGGGTATGGCTCTGTGGAAGTAAGACCGGACTTAAGAGCTAGAGAAGAAGACTGATCATGGCCACCCATCATTCCTTTGATTATTCTGTATGAAATTCTTGTGTATGATTTTTTTGCGTAGAAATTCAGTTTGTATGAATAAAAGAACACAGACCTAGGTGGAGGATCATGTGTTCTTGTATATATATAACACTTAGCATATATACGTTTTGGGAATAAATTCTTGTTGATGAGGTCTTTTCTTTCTTTATATTCTTTTCACTTTGTATTCAAGCTAACGCAGAAAGGAAACAAAAACAACTTTGTAGTTGTTAGGTAAATGGTTAGTTTCTGAATAACTTACCTAAGTTTATCGCAGTCAAATCGACAATGCAAAATCTACCAAAATCCGCATATGCAATTCCGCTCTCATCAATCAATTAATAAGCTTGTAACTTAATGATACTTTTTACAAAGCAAGAAAGGTCTAGGTTACGAGTTCGACCTTGTCAACCAAGACGATGAAGATTGAAGGGTAACTCCATATCATACCAAAAGAGGCCCATTTGAGGGAAGAAATAGAAACTACAATAAACTACAACACGACACTTAATTACATCTGCAGTTCTTCAACCTTAAGTAACCTTTTCCCTACTTCAGAACAAATTCTCATGTAACTGAACAGGCACTTCACCATTCATGAGTTCACGGAAGCATTATTGATACGGTTACTGTAATTTCCATACCCATGCCCGAAGCATTAAAGGTATCGTTATTCGTTACAGTAGTTTACTTTCTACCTCTGCTGCTCTCAGCAAACTGAACACTACTGTCAGCTTCTAGCATTTAAGCATTGAAGGACAAGACAACCTGTGACAAATACATAAGAGGGCCGCTTCATGCAGCTCCATCTTGCTCTAAATATGATCCTGCATTCCTGGAATGTTTTTCTCCTCTCTAAAAATTTCTCACCTGGAAGAGTTTAAAATGCAGCTCAAGTTCAAACTTCATTCAAGCAGTTCCAAATTTGAACTATAAGGACTTCCCTAGAACTAGTTATCTTTTACTGTATGAAAAATTCACCCCTAGTTTTGGTAATGTTCCAACTGCTATCAACTGGAAGTTAAAGTTTCAAAATGCACCAATATCTAATTTAACTCTCAAAACCTATATATCCTACATCTGTAAGTCCTCACATCCATAATCTTCAATGTTCACCATTAATAAATAAAATCGGCCTGGAATGCCAGGGAATTTCATGCCTCTAAAGTCCCATTTTGCTTAGAAGACCACAAGCAAAATACAAGAGAACAGTTGAAGATCAGAACCTTATCTTTGCTTTCAAGAACAGCCACTCCTAGAAAACTAATAAATGCAGAGTTCTACAATAACTCAAACAAATGTAGTTTTCCAAACTCACAAGAACGAGCTTGTAGTTAATAGTTATGTATGTGCAGCTACTTGTACTTGTGAATGGAATCTCGTTCGATAAGTGAGCCATCTTTGGGGTAATTCTCTAACACAGTGTTAACCAATCTAACATAATAACTCGAGCACTCATACAGCAAAGTGAAGTCACACTTACAATTGCTACATTACTTGTAGCAAAGTATGAACAATTCTAGCTTTTCACAGCAATACAAATGATCAGAGACTTGCGATGGCAAATATTACAATCATTGACCACGACTATAGAAGAGAGGAGCATAAATTTGCATCAAGCTAAAAGAAAGGAACAACAAACAAACAACAAAATCTACAGAATGTGATGTGAAATCCATAAGCTCAAAACACCATTACTATCTATACATTACATAAGCACGAAAAAACTTCTTATTCCCATTATTTGACATTTCCATTAACATCATTCCTATGCTAATGCCAATTTATACAACATAAAGTACAAAACTTGAAAACTTCAGCTATCAGAAATGAATGCCATTTTTATGAGCTCAAAATGACTTCAATTGAAAATAATGGACAACAAATAGTAACAATTACAAGATTTGAATTAGCACACTACCTCCTGGAATCATTTGCTCTTCACTTCCACTCCAGTCTTCCCAGCAATGATCACAGCAGTTGCCATATCCAAGAACAACCCATGTTCCACCACTCCTTCCAGCGCTGAAATCTCTCTGCCCGCGCCATTTGAATCTTTGATCGGACTCTCGAAATACAAATCCACAATGTAATTGAAATTATCTGTCACATAGGGTTTCTCATCATCCCCTAATCTCAATTTTGCCTCAACCCCTTCCTCTTTAAACAACTCTTTCAATCTCACCAAGTTATACTTCCAACAGAACTGCACAACCTCCACAGGCATCGCCAGCTTGCTCCCGCCGAGACCCGTCACGAGTTTTGTGTCATCCACCACAACAATAAACTTATCAGACGCAGCCTCCACCATTTTCTCCCGGAGAAGCGCCCCGCCGCGTCCTTTCACCAAATTAAGATCTGGGTCCACCTCATCGGCGCCGTCAATGGCGAGGTCAAGGTGGGGATGGTCATCGAGAATGGAAAGAGGAATACCCAATGAGCGAGCTTGCTCTTCAGTGCGCTTTGAAGTGGGGACACCGACGATGTCTGTGAGCTGGCCGGACTTCAATAAAGCGCCAATCTTTGCGACGACAAAGGCGGCGGTGGAGCCAGTACCGAGGCCGAGGACCATGCCGGGTTTGACATAGTCAACGGCTTTGTCGGCGGCGATTTTCTTGAGGTCGTCTTGGGTAAGGACGGGAGCGGACTGGGCTTTGATGGAGAAGAGTCTGGTGGAGGAAGAGGAGGAAGTGCGTAGAGAGACGGAAGGGGTGCGTAGGGTAAGGGAGGAGGCATTGTTGTGGTGGAGGGAGGAGAGGGAGGTGGAGGGAGGGGAGAGGAGGGATAAGGAAGCCATCTTTGGTGTGGAGAGTGAGGTGGGATTGGTTGGTGAGTGGGTTTTGCTTGTTTTTGGGTTCAAAGTTGAAAACTTTCTTGCGTTGGGTGGTAGAGAGTGTACTCGAGGCATGGATCATGGATCAGAACTGAGAGATGGAAATGAGGTTTAAATTTTAGGGCAAACAATGTTTGAGCCCCACAAAAATTACACTCTCTTCAAATTAGTCACGCAACTACCTATGTCAACAAATATATCCCCCAAAAGTTCTTTGTTAGACACAACCACCCCTCAAACAAGCTAGAGCCTAGAGGGACTAAAAAAACTCTCATCATTGGGAAAATGGAGGAGTTGAATCATTAAGGCTCTGTTTGGCAGTCCAGTTTAGTGGGGAAATGGTCAGTGAGGAAATGTTCAGTGGGAAAACAACATCTGGGAAATGGAGGGTGCTGTTTGGTAAAATTGTAAAAATTCAGTGGGAAAACGATATCTGGGAAATGGAGGGTGCTGTTTGGTAGTCCAGTTTTTCCAAACTATGATTTGGATGTAAAATGACCATAAAGGGCATAATTCATTTTAAGTGTTTGAATTTTTTTTATTTTTTTATCTTTATATATATTTTTAATCAATTTATTTATAATCTAACATCTAATAAAATTGATCTATATACCATAAATAAGACATTGTGCCGAAATAAATTGAGAGTGATTTTACGGATGGATGTCGAAATAAATTGATGGGTTTTGTTGGAATGGATGTAGGGAAGGTGTGGTCAAAATTTGAGAGGATTCGGAGAAGATTTGGGGGAGATTCGAAGAAGAAAATCGATTTTGGAAGTGAAAGGGTCGGGTTGGAGGAGAGAGAAATTTCTGAAAAAAGTGAAGAAGAAGAAGGAAATCACGATTTTATATAGGGGAAATAGTTTTTACCACCCCTGAACTATCGTCGAAAATCAAAAACCTCCCCTGAACTTCATTTTTTGAAATTCACCCCCCTAGACTATTGTTTTCGGGCAAAAAGCCCCTTCTGTCCATAATTAAATCAATTTTTTTGTGAATTCTTGGAATTTTTTACAATGTTTCTTGATTTTTAGGTCAATTACATTTTTTCGTGAATTTTTACATTTTTTTTAGATTTTTTACAATTTTGTTGGAGGAGAGAAAAATCCTTGGCGTGATCACGCTAAGGCTTGGCGTGATCACGCTAAGGGCTTGGCGTGATCACGCCAAGGAAAAAGTGCCTAGCGTGAATCACATTGGCAACTTAAACCCATTTTCAAAAAATTAATAAAAATAGGAAAAATGGATCTAGAATTACTTATCTTGAAATAGAGATTTTATTGGGGTAGTTTTTAATTTATTTTGTTGGTTATATAACGTAAAAAAATTAAAATGAAATGAAAAAGAAAAAAAAAAGGAGAGAGAGAAGGCCAAATGAAGTTTCATTTCCGGAATGGAGCATTTTGCTCCATTCCCTCACCCCCTACTTTTCTCATTTCCCCACCCAAAAACCCACTTTTTCATTTCGGGAATGGTGTTTAACAAACACCAAAATTTCATTTTGGGTTGACAAATGTTGGGTTGGGTACCCAACCCCAAACCCCAAACAACCACTAAGTACCCCTTTGGGGTTATGGTTTGGTTTCCAAAAGCACTTTTCAAACCCAGCTTCTTAAAGGTTGGTGTTTGGTAAACCAACTTTATAATAGAGCTTCTCAAAAGCTCTACAAAAACCTTCACATTTTTCCTCTAAAAGCCACTGGCCAGGCTCCCAACAGTGGCTTTCAGAGGCAATTTGGTTGATGCGGGAAGCTGGTTTTTTAGACCATTTTGGACAAAAATGTTAAGGCAAGTTCATCTTAATTACAACTCTGCCATGATAAATAGACCAAAAACAACGCATCCCTTACCTCATTCTCCTCTCATCCTTTTCTACAATCTAGGGTTTGAAATTCTCCTCTCACCCATCGGCTGCCGTTCCTTCCCTTTGGCCTCCACCGTCGTCGTCGTTGCTTTCTTCTTCTCCTACCCTTTTCTCACGCCACCGTCGTCGTCGTTTATACAATCTAGGGTTTGAATATTTGTGTTGAATGCGTAGATTTTAGTTGAATGCTCTCTCTCTCTGCTCCTGCTCACAAGCGAACACCCCAAGCTCCTCCGCGGCGCAGCAGAAGACAGCCAAACCAGAGAGAAGAAGAAAGAAGAAATGGAGGCAGCACGCACAAGTAAAAAGGTCAAAGATGTCTCCCCACACGAATTCGTCAAAGCCTACGCCAACAGCCTCAAACGCTCCGGCAAGGTATACATTGATCGATCCATCTTTATCTATTTTCTTTGCTCTTTTACCTTTTCGTCAATGCAATTTTATACTCATCATATGCTTTTGCCGTGACTGTTTGTGTCGTTAGATTGAACTTCCACCTTGAGTTGATATTGTCAAGACTGGAACATTAAAGGAGCTTGCCCCTTATGATCCTGATTGGTACTACATTAGGGCTGGTACGTGTTTCCTTTTTGTGTGTCTTGAGAATGGGATGTTTTCTGTTTGTTTAGGTTTTAGCTAATGTGGAGTTGCTGTTCTGTTGTTGCAGCATCCATGGCGAGGAAAATCTACTTGAGGGGTGGTCTGGGTGTTGGTGCCTTTAAAAGGATTTATGGAGGGAGCAAGAGGAATGGCAGCCGGCCACCTCACTTCGGCAAGAGCAGTGGCTCCATTGCTCGCCACATTCTTCAGCAATTGGAAAAAATGAACATTGTTGACCATGACGCGAAGGGGTTAGTCTACTCATCTTTTTGCTTGCTTCTGCATTGTTGTTGTCTTCTTTTTTCATATTGATTAGCAATTCATTTTTTATTCTTAGATGAGTGAGTAGATAAGAAAGGATAGAGGGATGTGTAAATACTTGAGAATAGTAGGGTGATTTGCGTGTAAAATGAGAAAGTAGATACTTGTAGCTGATAACATTGATGGAGCCATAAATGACACAAATTGTTGCTTGAGCTGATCATTTAGTTGGGATTAAGGCCTTTTTAGTTGATACCTAGATACTGATGCCATGTAAGCTTAAGCAGTTTGTTTGAGAATGAATCCTGCTCACTCTCTTTGTTTACTAGCGAATGTTGCTTAGCGTTGTGCCTTTTGTGACAATATTTATCTTCCTTGCATGCCAGCGGGAGGAGAATTACATCCAGTGGCCAAAGGGACCTTGACCAAGTTGCTGGTACGATCACAGCTCCTCTTTGAGGGTGTTTTTTTGGATTTTGCCATGGATGAGGATCCATTGAGATGTAATGGAGTCTAGTTGTTTGCATGAAAGTAGATTCAAAGAATGCTATATGTTAATTTTCTTTGCTTTTATGGCCATGAACGCGTCTGTCTTGTTTTAAAATGCTAGTCACTGGCGTTGGCATCTAATTTTGAATATGTTGTTTTTTCTGCAATCTCTGTCCTCTAGGCATACATCTTTGTTCGGGACAACTAGCCAAATATCTATTTAATGATTGAAGCTACATATGTTATTAGCCTTAAAATTTCTTGCTGCATTGAGTTCGTGAGCTTGCTGCTTGTAAGCAGCGAGTCCGCTGCATTTTTCGTTGCCAACAGAGAAGATTTTATCGGTCTTGTATGTGTTAGACTATAATGGTAATCTAGTCTTCAAAAGATGAGTTTGGAATGAAAGTTCGACCGGGTAATTTTATGTTAGATTCTTCTTCCACCCAAATTTGCTGTTTTAAGTTCGACCAGAGAATTTTAGGTCAGATTCCGGGGCATGGTTTTCTGGTGCCATTAATTAATTAACTCTTTTACGTCGACTGGTTTTCTATCTTTTTTTCTGGGAAAACTAGAAACAAAAATTTAGGTTAGATTATGAACAATTTTTTATAAAAAAAATAGATTTTTAAAAACTAGAAAAAAGTTTTTCTTTTTTTAGGAAAACTAGAAAAAAGTTGTTTCACGTTTTTTGTTTTTCCCCAAAATTTTCATATTGTCTTGATTACTAATTTAATTACTCTAATCAACACCAATACCACTACTTTTTTTCTAGTTATCATTAACTTCATTATTAATATTAATGATATTATTAAATTTTATTATTACAATTATTATTATAATATCAATGCTACTATCTGACTTTATTACAATACTATTAATGTCAAACATTATTATTATTGTGTAATTGATTCTAAAAGTATCAATATGATCAATAATGAATAATATTTTTGGAAGAAGTT
Source organism: Viola odorata (assembly GCA_963691705.1). Lineage (NCBI taxonomy): Eukaryota > Viridiplantae > Streptophyta > Magnoliopsida > Malpighiales > Violaceae > Viola > Viola odorata. The sequence continues at coordinate 7,964,444 of OY829543.1, read as the reverse complement.
GTATTTTTTGTAGAAATAAGCAATGATAATAATATTTCATTACAGAATTGTTGGTAATACGTTAATATAAAATTATTGTACAATATAACAAAAAGATATCACATAACACGTAAAAAGAAATATGGGAAATGGATGAGGGTGGACTATATAACCAAGGGAAGCATGAGATTTTAGGTTTAATTTTATTTATCTTCAACTTCTCTCAGTACAATTAAATTGTTTTAATATTTTTGTGTATAGACTCGGTGATATATAAAAAATTAATCATGAACTTCAGACTCATAAACTTTTTAATATTATTATAAATAAAATGTTAATTATTTGTTTAGAAAAAAAAATTAATTTATCAATAATGTAAATAAATAACACTTAAAAATGACTGATGCCCTTTATAGTAATTTTACACTCAAACCATAGTTCCAAAAGCAGTGTTTACCAAACACTAAAAACAACTTCTCGTTTCCCACAGCACTTTTAAAAAAGGTTTACCAAACAGCACACTGTTTTGCGTAGAAGTGCTTTTCCCACAGCACTTTTGCCCACAGCACTTTTCGGACCAGAACCGGAACGCCAGGTTAAAATCCTGTTTGTGAAAGGATATGATGATATTTATTGTCCTTGTTCTTTTTATTTTTTATTTATTTTTCTCATAAATTTCTTTATTTCGCTCTGATAAATACTAGTAATGATTTGTTATAACTTTTTCCAAGAATATATTGAACATTTTTTCTTCAAATTAAGTTTTTTTGAACATAACTAGAAAAAGAATTCCCTTTTTCCCTCAATTATTTATTTTTTTATAAAACAATAATATGTTTGGGCCTTAAAACAATCTGTCTTCAAAGTTCAAGGGCCCAACACAGGTGACATCAGGAGTTGTCGTTTTATTATATAGTTACCCGTGTGTTCCTCACTCGGATTCTTCCTTGTTGGTGACAAAAGGCATAAATCACCGTCCTAACGAGAACAGTAATCTTTCTTCAAAAGATACTCTCTTTTAGCTCTCCCTCATAAACAAATCTATCCCAGTTTTCTTAGCACTTGTTTAGCAGAGAATCACGCCATGTCTTCTGGAGAATCGGGCAGTAGTTCAATTCTAAGAAGCCAAGTAAGTAGTTCTTTTTCTTTTAGGTGTCAAGTTTTTGTTCTTTATACGTTTTCGTTCTCTTACTTCGGAATTTCGAAACTGGGTTTTGTGGGTTTATTGAGATTTGTTGATTTACGAATCAGGTTGATCTGTTGGATTTCATCGACTGGTCTGGAGTTGAATGTCTTAACCAGAACAGCAGCCATCCTCTTACCAATGCTGTTAAGCAGGTAACTTTAGTCAAGTGTTTGGATTTCTTAAAAATCTATTTGAATGCAACTTCTTTTATGTGGGTGATTTCGATGATATTAGAATTTGATTATGGAATTTGTAATTTTTCTTTTGATTAATGCCTTGGAATGTTAGCTATACTTGCTTTACTTTGCTTTATATGTACACAAATTTATTAGGTGGGAAGTATTTTCATATGAAGTTTGTCTTTTATTTCCTTGGGTGTTCTCCATGACTAAGCAATGTGATCATTGTTATGCAATTGTTCTTATTATGCTTATTCATGAATTAGGGTTATAGGGAGGATGATGGCTTGAATTTAGAAAGTGACGCGGATGAGCAGTTATTGATTTATATTCCTTTCAATCAAGTTGTCAAACTGCATTCTATTGTTATCAGAGGACCTGAAGAAGAAGGTATCCTTTTATCTAGGCTATCTTTTTTTTTCCAAATTCCTTTCCCCTGGTTTCATGTGCTGGTTATAGTTAGCTTCAGTCACCTCAAAAAGAGTATGTAAGTACTTTGGTTTGCATGCAACATCTGATTCAAAGGTTCTTTTTCCAGGTCCAAAGACAGTAAAACTTTTCTCTAACAAGGAGCATATAGGATTTAGGTATGCTCGCCAATGAGAACTTCAATTAGTTATACTTTAAAAGGTGCACTATCATTATCTCACGATTTTATTTAATGTGGTAATGGACAGTGATGTCGATGCTTTCCCTCCTAACGATACTGTCGTCTTATCCTCTGACAATCTCAAGGTACGTGTCTTTTCGGTTATGCAGTTACTATAATGTGGATGCTTGTGAAAAGGCATAGATATTAAGAAAAGCTGCCAATATCATATGTTTTATCATTGTATGAGAATGTTCAAGTTTCATCTACATATCTGTAGGGACAACCAGTAGCTGTGAAGTATGTCAAATTTCAGAATGTTCGTAGGTAAGTGGAAAGTTCTTGCATTTTAGGCCTTCTTCTTCCGTTCTCATTCTAATGGGTCTTATTTAATTAAATTTGTTACTCTTGGTCAGCTTGACAGTATTTATTGAGGATAACCAGTCCGGTTCTGACATCACAAAAGTTCAAAAGATTGGCCTGTATGGAACAACGTAAGTTTAGACAATCTCGACTTGCATGATTTTTTTTTTGTCAATATGCCTTTTCTCTTATGTCACTGTTGTCAACTTTTTTATATGAACTATGTTGCTCTACCAATTTTGTGTTCACTACTTAGTCCATGCCTGTATTCTAATTGTATTGTTGTAACAATTATATTTCTGAATGAAGCCGTCTCATTGAGAATTTGAGACCATAGTTAATTCAAATGTCAGATGAGATAATGTTTAGTATTGTTACTAGTGCCTACAGCTAAATGCATCTCTTGTAATTTTATGGAAATGAAAAGTAACTTTTGTGTGCTCAAACCACTAGTTGTATGTCAAATTTTGTCCCGTTAAAAACATTGAAATTAGGGGGGGTTATGCCATTTATTCCTGGTTGAAGTTTTTAGCTCTGGATGAATGTCGCTGTGTTACTTACTTATCTGTGTGAAAAATAAAATCCATGTGATAAGTAGTAGAATCTTGATCAAGTTTTTGGAGGAGGATATTTTGTTGCTTCTGTGGTATAGTTAGTTGAATCTAGATTGAATAAGTATCTAGGAATATGAAAAGTTGAGTTTGTATATGATGTTTTATTGCTGTTTGCGTCTTTAATAGCATGTGATGTCTTAAGAGGGTTATAGGAGGGTTTTCATGCTGTAACACTTAGGTTAAATAACATGTGATATCCAAGAATGCTTTTCATAACTTGATCTTCAAGTTAATCTGAAAGTTGCATTAGTTTAGCAAGAAAGCAGAGGCTTACAGTTTAGAGCATATGCACGTAATGTTCAGATTTGCCACTTATTAATAGATTGTTGTTGTTGTTTTCGTGCTTTCACTTTGGTGCAAATGCTGCTTGATTTAGCATCCAACGTGAATTCACTGAGCTATGCTTTTCTGTTAACAGTGTGGAAACAACAGACATGAAAGGCTTGAAGAAGATTGAAGATCACTGATCCTGAAGAAGAAGAGAAGGGATGAAGTAGCTTGAAGCTATTGATAATTTCTTTTTGCCTTTTCCGACTTCTATTTTTTCCATTAATATATGGTACTATATAACAGTTTGGCCAACTGAGAGATCAATGTCACCCTGCAAAATTCTGAACTTTTTGGTAAATGTTTGCATCTGAATGCATGATTGCACTTGAGGCTAAGTTTCGTTCGAGTTTAATACTGTTACGATGCATGGTTGACTAGCATCTTCTATGATATTTGTTGCCGGAAACTTATGATTGTTGATCATGAAAGCAAGGCTATTAATCTCGTACTGGCAGTCTTTTTGGACAAGCTCTTGGGAGAAAAATGTACCGGATATCGGAAATATTGGCGTGCCGGTGTTATGTATATAAATTAATTATCCAACATTCAAAAATTAAGAGTGGTTATTCAAAATTAAGCAATGATAGGTGGTTCAATTGTCGTCAGCTGGTAAAGATGGGTGGTGCGGTGGTGGTCGTTAGATGGTGAAGATAGTATGCGGTGGTCGTCATTATAGTGGAACTGGAAGGAGAGGTAGGGATTGTCAATCTTGGATAGGGTACCTAATTAGAATAGTTTTTTTATATAAAAAATCTGATAGTGAGTCCATCTCAGCAGAACAAAACGAAACAAATAGTGTTTTTTTTATATAAAAGGCTGTTCGTACCATTTTAGTTAAAAAAATGCTAGTACGTACAATACCGGTTGAAACGATACTAGATTAGTAACTTTGCTTGCAAGACCTGATAATTCCATTACTTACCATTTGGTGTGCATATATTTTTGGTACAAAAAGGAAAGAAAGCACACCAATGTTTTTTGGTGCGCATTTTGTTAGACTTTGCACTAATTGTGTCATATACCTATAAAAAAAATCTAATTGTGAGATTGTTTTAGTCAATGGAGAAGTACAGGGTTGGCAGGATGGGTCTGACTAGTCGGGTCAAGTCGTAGATGGGTTTGCGACTTTGCGCCATAGTTTTTAAGCTGTTAAAGTAAATTTTTTACGGGTTGACCGTTTGATCTTTTTTTAAATTTTGTTTAGGTAGGGATGGGACTAGAAGTGGCACCTTATTAGTATTTTTAATTCATTTATCATTTATAAAATAGGTTATGAGTTCATCATAATAATAATTAATAATATTATTATGTATTATTAGAATCAGATCGAATTAGATCAAATTGTGGATTCAACTAGTGACCTATAGGTGTAGATGATTCGATCCCTATAATATTACCAAGTGAAGATTTTTTTTTAAAGATCATAAAAAATAAAAAAAAAATGAAAATACAGGAAAAATATAAAAAATGTAAAAAAAATTCAGAAAATTATAAAAAATTCAAAAAGATTTAAGTAATTCATAAAAAATATAAAAAATCAAATATATATATATAAAAAACTAAAAAAGTTGAAAAACATATTAAAAAATATATAAAAAATTTCAAAAAATTATAAAAAAATTTAAAAAAATTTAAAAAATGTTTTGATTATATTTTTTCTGATTTTAAAAATATTTTCTGTATTTTTTTTAATAAAAAATAGGAAAATAAAAAATACAGAATTAAAAAAAATCAGAAAAATATAATAAAAACAATTTTTTTATTTTTTAAATAATTTTCTGACTTAATTTCCACATTTTATTGTTTTTATTATATTTAAAATGTGGAAATTAAGTCAGAAATTTATTTAAAAAATAAAAAAATTGTTTTTATTATATTTTCAAGATTTTTTTTTTTTTTATACAAGATCAAATGATGTCATTTTGATTAAACTAGTCAAATAGGTCGGTTCGGATCAACCTTCCAGTCCAATCAAATTTATCTGTTTATGACTTGTTTAACCCGTTTTACCAGAAGTCCTGTCATACCAATAAACTAGTATCAAACTTCTCCACATTTGTAATCATGTGTAGTATTCAGAGCGGATGAAGCGAGTGCCACTGCAGTTTCTATTAGAAAAATGATTTTAATTGGAAGAATCACTAACGTGTTTAAGCTAGATGTTAAATGTTAATATACTGTTTTATCGATTTCTTTTTTCAATTCCCCCCCCCCCCCAAATATTGCCACTTTGGTCCCTAGACGGCAAACAACTAGGAGTCTGTTTGGTAGGTAAAATTGTCGTAGTTCACATTGCCATAAATCATAATCTTATTTATCGTAAGTTGCTTTGTTTAGTACAAGGTATTTATTGTACATAAAGAGTACAAGTCGACATGATGAACTGGAAATGTGCCACCATGGCTGTACGGTTAATGGGTGATACACTTTGTAAACTTTAACTGCAGCCAGTGTACAGGTCAATGCTACCCAATTGCAGGCGAGAATTCGATTGAACATCTTTCACCGCCAGAAATCGAAACCTGCATTTGGAGTTTGATATCCGAGGTCATGAAAAACTAAAACATGTAATGCAGGCCCAGGTTTGTATTTACAGAATATACCTGAAAATATTGCATGCAAAACCTCTCGACTCTATCGTAAAGGATTTTCTCTGAAAACGATTTCCAAACAAGCAAGAAGTTTGCTTATCCAAAACACGCCATTTTGATCCGCCATCGTTACTTCCCTCGACAACCCTGTGAATGGAAACAGGAAAAGAAAAACCTAAGATCACAAGCTGAGATGCATAGCCAGCAATTCTCAATGTGACTGGCATCCCCATTTAATTATGGATCAAAGTGAGCACTGACAAGAAAGTGGAAACAAGCAAAATGATACTAAGAAGCAGATGATTAAAGCCACAACCACAAGTTTCAAACTCATACCAATCCATTGGATCCCTTTCTGGGCAATCATTGGCAGACATTATATCATATGCCGCTAACTCGTGCATCTGACTTCCTGGAAGTTTATAAACGAGCCAACAACCTGCAAGAAGCAATTGATTCAGAAAAAAAGATACTAAATAACAATCAAGGAAACATGGGCCAACCAGTGGTGCAACAGGTTAGCTATTCATATAATGAATGTTTCTTTACGGAAGCCAAGTTTCAATTTCCGTTTCTACACATACTCAATGCAGAAATTACAGAATCGTTCCCATATTCACCAGCAGGACACCATAACAACATGTATAATGCACTGAAAAATAGAAGTATACACATCATGTACAGCACAATATAAGTTTTATAATTGAATTCATAGTACCTCTTGCACCATTTGGTTCTTCCCATTTCGATGCACGAAGCCCATCAAATGCTGATGTGGCCTGAAATTTTGGAGGGTCATGAAAGATCCTAACTCACATTTATTGAAGTACAAAATAAGAAAAGGTCAGCGCTACTCACGATTCCGAATGGAAGTTCTTCACCGCTGGCAAGAACTGAACCAGAATGGATTCTGTTCGACTTCTGGCATGGAAAGGAAATGGAACCTTCCATCAAGCTGTCACAATTTTGGATCATATCATCCAAAGCATCAAAGGCAACCGGCAGTGATAAAGAGGTGTTGACAGGTTCAGCAGCCAAACAAATGTTCACTTCCCCAAGTGGATCTATATCAGTCTTAAGTGAAAGAACACTAAGTAACTCATGAAAATAGGGCATCAAAGAAAGGAAGAAAGGGTTTATGGCGCTTCTCCTGGTTTTATAGGGTGACTTCTTGAGATCCGCCAAAATTCCTTTAAAGATCTTCAGTATTTCAACAACTCTGGATGGAGAAAGAGAATTCTCAACAAACTGAGAAAGAAGTGAGGGTAAAGCATTATAAATTCTTGTAACGTGCTCATCCACGCATTTGCGGGTTGGACAAGAAGAACAACCCAAAGAAACATTCTGATCAGAACCCATTTCTGAACGAGAAATGCGCCATTGCTCATCCCCACTTAGTCTTCCAGGTAATGAGACTGATGCATCTTCTGTGGAATGTAGATCTCTCTCAAGTTCCACAGACTCCCTACTGTCACGGTCTTCGAGGGCAGCGAGAACTTGAGAAGTAAATCCTCTTCGGCATTCTTTTGTCATGCTAGAGAGAACAGTAGCTAAAACATGCTCAGGAGCAATGTTTCTTCGAGATAGAACCTGCATGAGATGAAGCCTTTTTGAAATAACAACTCAATAAAAAGTATTGTTGTGCACGAAAAAACTTGAACAGTCTACACCAAAGAATTACCTCAAGCCACTTTCTTGTGTAACGCTTAGTGACATCATAAACACCGTCTTTCGCGATAGCAATTACATAATTCATTTCCTTCTTCCACCTAAAATAAGTAGGATTTTCATATTTATACAAGTATGGCAATTTTATTGATAATTGAAGATCCAAAAGCAGGCAGGTAGAAGGGGCACGTACCCCTTTTCATATAATAATGGTTTATCATGTACTCCTTCACAAGGGTCGAGATGCATCCATCTGTACAACAATGCAGCAAGATACATTTAACTGGTACTTAAATGACCATGTGACCGAAAAATACTGAAGTGGCCAAGAATATGCCAAGCTCTATTATCAAATCACTGAATGCTTCTTCATTCTCCTACGAAACCTTACCTCCCTAGAAGCTGAGAGAAGCACTCTGTCCAAACATGATCATTAAAATCCATAACCTGGAAATCAGCGATGAATGGAAAAGGATTACTTTTCCTCTCAACAAGGTCATTGTCTTTCAAAGGCAAAATAATTAAAGGTACTTTGACTGAAAGTTAGGTTATAAAACCCAATTAAAAGAAAGAAATGGAAAAAATCAATAAGAAAGCAGTCTGCTCATCCCATAATCTCATTACTTCAATTTGCAAATCTTAGTTTTGGTACTTTGACTGGATGACAATCTTATCGATGGAAATTTAAGCCCTAATTTAGAGGTTGATTGTATTATTAACCATTTCTTTCTTTTTTAATGCTATTGGAAGAATAGTCTGTTAAAAGCAAGTGGGACTCAAAACTGCATTAGTTAGACTAACCAAACGGGATTCATAACCAAATGCACGACAGTAAAGCGTAAAACAGTTCGCCCACTCCCCGCAACGTCCCTTTCGAGTCTCTAGAAGCTGCACAGGGAAAAAAAGGAAGCTAAGGTAATATGAAAGGAGTTTATGAAACAGAAACTTCTAAGCCAATGGAAGAAAAAATACCTTCGATGGATCATTATAACGTGGAAAACGAGTGACTCTTGTGCAAGAACTGCAGCTGGAACATGAAAGCGGGAATGAGAAAAATGAGTAAATTCAAAATAAAAAAAGCAGGTGATAACATGAAAACTAGAATGACTCCATATTGAGGGAAAACAAGAACGACCCAATAGAAAAGTTGACAGTTGAGCACCGTCAGCCGTACAAGAATATGCTTGCATGAGAACAGAAAAAAGAACTCTAAATCAACCGAAACTCTTTTAGCCAAGAAGACTATTCATCGTCTGAACAGAGATGTACTTGGTAAAAGTTTCTCAGCATAATAGATGTGACAACTCAAAGTTAAGAAACCAGGAATTAAGAATAAACAATGCCTCAATACGTACTAATAAAGTTCAACTCGAGAGGCTTCATATTCAGTTTCTGAAGGGTGCGGTAGGCCCATTCCTTGACCAATGGTATTGTTGCCACAACCATCACAAGGGGGGGCATTAACCCACCTACAATATCAGAAAATTAAGTCAGACACAAGCTCAGGAGTATTGTCTCGCAAATCATGAAGAAAGATCATAAATTCTTCTGCATTAAACTTACAGAGTAAATTCTGTGGTTCCTCTTGTTATCAAAGACAAAGTTACAAAAAGAAACTTTGTGCTTCTTCATTTAAATCAAATTCACTGATCTAATCTGAATATATATTTTAATTAAAGTTAATCGTCTGTCAAGCTTTAGAAGTGTCGTTCACAACCATTCAGGATAACTAAGTAGATTAGAAAAATATATGCTAAAAGGCACATAAACCTACTAGAACCATATAGATAAGAAGTGTAAACCTATGGAAATAAAGATACAAATCCAATTGGGTAAAAAATCCTAAGGGTAAGAACTGGTGAAGAAAACATAGAAACCTTTCAAATCTTCTCATTGCCATTGTTAACCATTCATATTGTCAAACATCTTGGAAGCTTGAGAATAGGGCTATCCTCTGAAAATAATGATAGTTATGGAAATAAAATGATAGTCTTTCACTGTTTTTTTTTTGCTGCAACAACTTACCTTTATTTATTCACAAGAAGCTACCTTTATTACAGTAACTTCAAATGGGCTACTAGGGCTGACTTAATAAAACTTCAGGTGATGGCTACTTATTTCAACCTGTGTTGCAGAAGACCTTCTAAGCTTCGAACAAGATAAAGAAACATGCAAGACAGTAAAATGCAAACAATTTCACCCTAGGCTTCCTTCAAGCCTTTGAACTATAAGCAAAACCGGGGATAGCCACTTGTGGAGAGAATTTTCTGAAATCAAGTAGCAGTGTCTTCTTTAGTTAATTACATTGTCAGATGCGTAATATTTTATCCTTCTTGAATATATGATATTATCCTTCTATATAATCCGCATATGCTAGAGTCTATGCAACAAACCAAACACTGCTATTTGCAAGATCTTAATTTTAATTTTAATTTTTATAAGGATATGGGGTTATTCAAAAGGAAAATGTATGATAAATCAAGGGTATCCAAGGTAAAATTTAAATAGTATGCAGCAAAACACCTGAATGATTGTTTGAACCAGAAAAGCAGCTGCAGCATGAAAGCATGGTCCTGTTCAATTTTTGATGGTCTAAAGTTCCACTCCTAAAACATATTTAGAAAAATTACCAATTACCATGGAATGCTACGAGAAAAATTCTGGAAGTGCAATGTTCATGCAAAAAGCTTAAACAAGTTCCATCTCAGGAGCACAAACTTCCTTTTGTTTTCAATCATGACATGTTACAGGTGAAACATGATTAGGGAGAAGGGATTCCAGTTTAAGGTGCAGTTATTTTCAGACCCAAGACAATTGGCATTGCAGGATAATCAGAGTGTTTAATAAGTGCAAAAGGTGTCCAATACAAAGAACAACCCTGAACTATAGCAAATATATCATCACAGTTTTGGATTGATAAAAAATTGTCTATCTTTCATGTAGCTTATTAGTTCTCTTATGGACCATTGGATTGCTCCAGTCCACTTTAAGTGCATCACTAAAATTCCCAAAATAAGAATTAGGCAGCATGACACACTTAAAGACATTGAGCTTAATGCAACCAATGAACACACATTCTGTTTCTGTTTCTGTTTGTGACCCTGAACTCAAATGCTTAATTTACAGACACCCAAAACAATGACATGGAGACTCTTACCTTGGCCAAAGCAACCAGAGCTTTCTCCTCAAGCTCGTCCACAGGAACTGTCTTACGTGCTGCCTCCTGTCGCACTGGATCTTCATACTACACCACACCAATCCAATTACCCATCAAAAAAACCATTTCTTTCGTTCTAGAGAATCTTTTTATTTGGTTGCCAAGAAAACAGTTCAAGTCACTAATACATAGTGATTTTTTCCCCCTCTTAATAATGATACGAGAGTGAGGGTGTTTTCTTTGCTCCACTGCAATGCTAGACGAGAAATTTTAAAATTCCTACCATTTTCAGGTTACCGACAAGCTGGAAATGTAAAAAACATCAAAAGTTTGAATTTACCATCAGAACTTGATTAATATATGACCTTATCCGCTCCTCAATTCCTCCACTGCTATCTCTTGCAGCATACTCCTGCAACATAAGCGCCTCTTCCTCTGCCTAAACACACAATCAAACATACAAAAACATAAAAAAAGATTTCCCCTTACATGTACAGAAGTCCAGTTTGTTAAGGTGCATTTAGTACTACCAGTAACAACCATCATTTATAATTGCATCATCAAATGCTCCTAAACCAACTCCCTAAATCACTCCTACTAAACACACTAACCAACAAATTAACTAAAAGGAAACCCACCTGTAGCATCCGTGCCAGTTCCTCATCTGATTTCAACAGATCAGCATTCTCCACTTCAACCTCCACGGCTCCCTCTTGGTTGCTTTCGCCCTCTGCCACCTCAACGGACAATACCTCCAGCTTGCTCGAAACAGCAACGAGCTCCTCATCATTCATTACCACGACATGGCCATCATTATCATCACCATCATCCACAAGGATCTACACAATTTCTCCAACCATTACATATAAAGCGCATAAACATAACACCTATAAAGGGAGAGATGAGAGAGAGCGTGCGGACCTGTTGTTCGTGGGGAGGAACGGAAGTGAGGGAAAAGAGTTGGAACTTGAATACCTATGATGATTGACAAATTAAGAAGAACTTAAGAAACAGAGCTGTTATAGAAAGAAAAACAAAGATGGTGTAGATGAAGAAAGAGAGAGGGAGACCTCGAGGCCGTCGTCGGTGTTGTAATCGACGTCGAAGGTGGAGTCATTGTGCCGGACGACGAATTTCCGGGAGACCATTTTGACCTCTGCTTGAAATACAGGGAAAGCAAACAAAAAATTGGGGAAAAAGAACAGGAATTTTTGTGGGGTCGAGTCTGGACTGGAGTGGTGAACCGATAAAGGAATTGTCGTTATTAGTCTTTACGAACCGGGAAAGAATCGTTTTTTCCAACCGATTTCTTTTGTAGACTACATAAAGAGTACCCCTCAAATTTTCAAAACGATCCACTTTGGCTCTTATAGTTATGTAACTTCAATGTTTTTTTTTTTTTTACAAAAAGATAGATTAAACTAATTCAAGCAACCACTACAAAAGACACCGAACATTCCCTTACAAAATTATTTTCTAAATAAAAAGTCAAATGTCCGGACTCAATTCTAAGCTAGAACATTCATATTCTTGTTACAAACCAAACATTAAGTGCCTGTTTGGCATTAAGGGTTGGGTACCCAACCCAACTTTTTTCAACCAAGAAGTTGGTGAAAGTGTTTGGCATTGCATCAGCTCAACTTTCAAGGTGAGAAGTTGGCTTTTGCAAACGAAGGAAATGGGCTATTTTTTGGGTTTTGATCACTGGAGGAAATTGGACCAGTGAAAAAAAGTCAGGTCGTTTAAGGACACGGGAAGGAGGAGGGATATTTTTGTGGACAAAAATATCCTCCCAATTTCTGTTGATTTACTCCTAAACCTGGTATAAAAAACAAAAACTACCCGAATCTCCATCTTCTGCCTCCAACAATCTCCTCTTTCAAAGAAACCCTCGCCGTTCTCACCTCACTCTTCTCTGTTCCAATTGAACAAACCGTCGCCGTTGTCAAGCCACCCACCTCGCCGTCGTCAAGCCACCCACCGACATCCAGCACCAGCAATCGCGGCCCCATCCAGCACCAACAATCGCACCCTTATTCCGTCCCTTTTCTGCGTTGCTGCTACTCCCTTTTCAAATATAAGCAGCAGAGGTGCAAATCTTGTTGATTTTAGGTAAGATGACTTGGATTTTCGTGATTCATTTGGCTCCGCGTGTGTTTTTTGGGTGTTTGTTTTAATTTTGATTGGATTTTCAATTTTCTGAATACCCATTATTTGTTGTTGCGAATTGGAAGTGGATTTTTTGTGTAAGGAAATTAATGGATTGCCTTGAGTTAATTTGTTGTTGTGGTTGATTTCCATGGCTACGCATATCATGTGTTTGTAAAAATGCCAAAATGAGTGTTTAGGAAATGGAAATTCCTTTAGCAATAGGGATCACAAGTATATATTTTTGGTAGCAAGAGTAAAATATTTTTTTCTCGATCGCATTATTCCCTCATCTTCTTCAGTAGGTATAGCAGATCGACTCTTCTCCAATCATTATGGTGAGTTCCCTTTTCCATCCCTCTCATTATGCATGCATCGATGTTTGAATCATCTTTGAACTAGCAACTCTGGGTTCTGTTTAGTCTTTCACGTCTGCAGTGCAGATCCCTGTTTTTTTCTTGTTTTCTTTCGTTTATGGCGTTTTATGGATGATATAGCATGTGGGTTTTGGATTTTATGGTTGAATTGGCGAATTATGATCTGGGTTTTGTGAAATCTTGTGTAGTAATTCGTTTTGTGCAATGTTGTTGTGTGAATGCGTGTAGGAGACATGCGGTTGCTTCTCGCTTTTCCTACAATGGAGATAACAATGCTGGAGAACAACATTGTGGTTTACAAGTTCATCCAAGATCTGCACTTCTTTGTTACTGGAAGTGAGAATGAAAATGAGCTCATCTTGGCTACGATCGGGTGGGAACAGCAGCGATCAAACTCATCCTCACAACACTGTTTCTAGGACACAAGAACTTACTCCTCCTGCAATTGCATAACTATAAAGAAGATGGGGGAATTGGAGGAGTGGAGTACTGTTTTGTTTTGTGGTTTGAGTCAACTGTTTTGCAAGTTGAGGCATTTGAAAATTACATGTGCAGCAAGAAACATTGTAAAGTTCACATTTTGTTCATTTCATTGTAGATGTTACTCTTTTACAATTTCATGTAGGAGAGCATTATACCCCTCATTCGTTGCGATTGAATTTTCATAATCTTCATAAGTTGAGATTACGAGCTCAAAACCTCTTAAGTTTGTATATAGAGTTTACAAATTTTTTAATATAATGCTTTAAACCATGGTATTAATAAGTTTAATTTATTTTATGATATTAGATAAATATTAAATTATAAATAAATTGATTAAAAACATATAAAGATACTAAAAATATTAATTCTAACACTTGAAATGAATTATGCCTTTTATGGTCATTTTACATTCCAACCATAGTTTTAAAACAGTTTTTACCAAACACCAAAAACAACTTCTGGGTTTCCCCACAGAACTTTTAACAAACATTTACCAAACAGCAAACTCTGTTCTGAAAAAGTCAGCTTCTGACTTTTTTCCACTGAACTTTTTTTCACTGAACTTTTTTCCACCGAACCGGAACGCCAAACAGGCCCTAAGTATATAATTTGAAAGGAAGATACCTTAGACGTTTCAAAGAAAGCTAGCGAAAGTTGCTTTGGCATTATTTTGATGTTTTTTCTTTTTTTGTCTCAACTCAAAATGTCCATTAGACTGAATAGTCATAAAACTTTCAAGATTTGCAGTGCTATCCTTATTTCCATGGTGGTGCACTACACTTTACAATATCTCGCTTCCAATAGAACTGAAGTAAAACAGTAAATATGTTCATCAAATTAACGAAATCATGTCTTCATTGTATTCATGAATCTGTCTAATTAAGGAATAATAATTGCAAATAACGTGATGTTTATCGTGCATTTCTAAACAAAGCAGTTTGATATTTGATAAATGGATTACATTGACTTGCTTTGCTTGTGTAAGGCTGGAGAGCTAACTGATTTTCATTATGAACAGACCTCCTGAGCTGCTTCTTGGGGCAACAAAGTATGGCCCGGCTGTTGATATGTGGTCTGTTGGTTGTATATTTGCTGAGCTTCTCTACGGGAAACCTATTTTCCTTGGAAAAAGATGAGGTAAATTAGTTTTATCTAGTGTCAGTTATTTAGCTGGGTACCCAGTCAGCTGGAAATGATGATAGCTTTGAATATTGCTCTAGAAAATGAAGAATCCAAAAAGTAGGAGGAGGCTTTTGATATAAGTGCTGATAATACATAAAATTATCAGAAGGACATAATGGACTTTGTACCTTCACAAAGTACTGTTGACCAGTCAAAATGGCATCGTGACCGATTGACTAAGTCAACAGGAACAAGTGACCAAAGGACAAGTCTAGCCCGATTGTCTCAAATCGGGACGAGGTCGATCCATCCGCCAAAGCATGAGGAAACGGATCGGCACCGTTATATACATTGACCTAGTCAATATACCACCAAACAACATCCAGCCGATTCAACACAACGGCAGCCTGCCGATTCCACCCCAACGGCATCATCCCGATTGGGCACAAATATTAAGCTCCACTCACAGGTATAATTTATATAATACTCAGTAGTCAGTACGCATTTAGTCAAAGTTGGCAGGGGGGATAACCTGCTCCCATCAAGTCATCATTTAATAACTAGACAAGGGGAATACTTTATTCCCCCAAAAGGCATTCACTCCACGTTACAATGATCAATTCCTACTCTTAGACCACCTTTTGAGGAAAAAGGGAAAAAGATGTCAGAAGATCTAACCACTCTAGCCCTGCATAAGGACTAGAGGGAGGTACATAAAAGAGGGTTCTTCTTCAGCTAAAGAACACAGACAGAAAACACATACACTTTCTCTACACTGAATCAAAATACTGACTTTGGCATGGGAGCTTTTACGCCGGAAAATACTTCCGGCGCTTTGCAGGTCGCTCACGGAGCTCCAACCACCACACTCCGGCGTGCCATTTGACAGAAAAGCCCTCACCCCGTTCCTCGGATTATCATTTGGTGCTTTCATTGAGAGCTTTTGAAATTTTAAGTGAGCAAACCTTGAAATTCAAAGCTCTTCCTTCTCTATATTTTTGGGGGTTTTATTTCCAAAAATGGCATCCGATCCAAACTTTCAATCGAATAACCTTACCAGTGGTGCTGCTGGTCAACATGAAACTCCACCCCCTCAATTTTCATCTTCCCGTGTGGAAATGAACGCTGCAGCTCGCCGACTTAATTTCCCAGAAATTCCAGAAGTGTTATTTCCCAGCACTCCACAACCTGGACCGTCTACAGCAGCAGTCATCCCACCAGCAGTCATGCATGAGTTTGCCGCCTTGCATCGACGGATGGATATGATGATGCAAACGTTTATGGGAAGGATCCCTCCGCCTGTCCACCAACAGGTTATTCCTCAGCAGATCCATGATCAACCAGTGGTGACACCATCTTTAGTGCCCCCGTCCATGGCATTCCAGCCAGTCAGATCTGTGCACCAGCACGCCAGTCAGCCAGCTCAACGGGGAAATCCTTCGAATGAACCCCGGCCACCCCGTCAAAGTGAAAATCCGCTTAGAGGGGAAGGATACTTGGACAACATAGGAGAGGCCAACAGCCGGGCAGTCCAGCATAGCCCAAGAAGGAGCCAGAGGCAGTCAGTAGAAGCAAGATCCGAGAGAAGAGGAGGTCGAGAGAGATCAATGGAACGACCTCAATCTGAAAGAGATCGCGAGAGGGCTGATCGGAATGCTTCCAGAGGCTCTGTCTCCCTACCAGCTCGTGAAGAGCAAGATGATGATCCAAAGAATCCTTTAACCTTTCGGGTTAGGAGGCATCGAGTAAGCAGACATGTCAAATTGCCAACCGATTCCTACCTAGGGACGACGGATCCAACAGTTCATGTGAGTTTAGTAAAGAAACATGTTAAGTTTTTTACTAGAAAAGATGAGGCGCTGTGCCAAATATTTGTGATGACTCTGAAAGGAATCGCCAACACCTGGTTTGAGAAATTACCAGCAGGATCTATCGATTGTTTTGAGCAATTGGCAACAGTTTTCACAAGCCGATTTAGTTCTTGTATTCCTGTGGAAAAGTCTCCAGCGATTCTGTTTGATATGGTGCGAAAGTCAGGGGAATCCTTAACGGTGTATGTTGCCAGATTTAATGCTGAGTTGGCGACTCTACCCGACGTTGCGCCAAACTTTGCAGCTGAGGCTTTGAGGAGAAACTGCAGGTATCGGGAGTTGGAAAATGCTCTAATCGCGAGCACACCAAAGACCCTGGACCTCTTGCGGATTGAGGTGGATAAGTATGCAAGGATGGAAGAAGCAGACTTCCAGCGGAAGAAACGGGAGGAGTCCGATCCTCTTAAGAAAGAAACGGCTGTCCGCAAACAGGGAGAAAAGAAGCAAACGGCTGGAGGCCGACAGACAGATCGTCTCGCGGACTTCTCTACGTTGCAGCTAACTAAGCCGGTAGCGGAGATCTTTGCCATCATAGAAGAACGGAGATTGCCGATTCAATATCCCAAACGCAAACCTGGCGTCGTTCTGGGATCGCATAGAGATTCTTACTGCCGGTTCCATAAAGCAAAGGGACATGACACGGAGGATTGTTTCTCTTTGAAAAAGGCCATTGAAAAGTTAATTGAAGAGGGTTATTTGGGTGAATTTGCGATCAAAGCTCGAAATAAAGCTCTGGAGGATCGAGCTAACGGCAACAGGAAAGAAACGGCCGTAAATCCCAACACTGCCTGAACCAGTGTCCAGGGAGGCAGAGGAAAGGAGGTGTTGACAACCTCTCTCAATGAGTTCCACATGATCAATTTGATAGCAGGAGGAACCCAGCAGGAGGAATCGGAAGATGTACCGATTGGGGAGAAGAGAAAACGGAATGATCCCGTTGTGGAAAACACAGGTCTATCGGAGCTGGACCGAATGGCCATAACATTTTCAGAAGAGGATGAGATCGGAGTGACATATCCTCAGAACGAAGCATTAGTGGTAACAACCATCATTGCCGATTGCAGAGTCAGGCGAACTCTGGTGGACAATGGAAGTGCGGTGAACCTCATTTCTTCCAACGCTTTTAACCGTTTGCAAGGATCTAAGCCAGACTTGAAGCCTTGCCGACGACCGATTATTGGGGTAAATGGCGTTCCCATTCCTGTTGTAGGCCTAACCTTTTTGTCAATATTTTTTGTGGAAGACAGCTCCCGGAGAAAGGAACAGCAGCTATTTATGGTGGTGGATTTAAACCTGCCATATAATGTGATTTTGGGGCGTCCGTTTTTAAATGTTTTTGGGGTAGTAATATCGCAAAGGCATTTGAAAATGAAATACCCTTCATGGGACGGCGTGGTTACAATCCGAGGAGATCAGAAGGTAGCTGCCGAATGCTACATAACGATGGTCGATGGTTGTTGTGATCGTTATGTTTGCGTAGCTGACGATTCATTAGAAAATGATGAGGAGCAGCGTACTCAGCCATTGGAGAAAATGGCCCAAGTGTCAGTGGCTGATCTGCCCACTGAGCATTTCTTAATAAGCGAGAAGCTGAGCAAAGGAGAGTGTGACCAGCTTTCGTTTCTGCTAAATAAGTGTAAAGGAGAATTCGCCTGGGTCCCGACGGACATACCGGGCCTTTCGAGGGAAACGGCAGAGCACCGATTGAACGTTTATCCGAATGCCAAGCCGGTTCAGCAGAAACGGCGAGCTTTCTCCAAAGAAAAAGCAGATGCAATTGAGAAAGAAGTGGACAAGCTGTTAAAGGCTAACTTCATCCGAGAGGTTCAGTATCCGCCATGGTTAGCTAATCCAGTGGTAGTGAGAAAGCCAAACGGGGATTGGAGGATGTGTATTGATTTCACCAATCTGAATGAGGCATGCCCCAAGGATTGTTATCCGCTGCCACGGATAGAGCAATTGGTGGATCAAACGGCTGGATATGAATATCTGAGTTCGCTTGATGCCAATTCTGGATATCATCAAATACCGATGGCGATTGAAGACGAGGAGAAAACGACTTTCATCACGCCAAAGGCCACCTATTGCTATCGGGCTATGCCGTTTGGTCTGAAGAATGCTGGAGCAACATTTCAAAGAACGGCCAATAAGATTTTTGAGCCGTTAATCGGAAAAAAATTGGAGGTATATGTTGATGATATGCTGGTGAAAAGCAGAAATTTTGAGGCGCATCTGCGAGACCTTGAAGAAGTATTTGGGATAATGCGAAAATTTGGAATGAAGCTAAATCCAAAAAAATGCATGTTTGCATTCCAAATTGGAAAATTCCTTGGTTATGTTGTCAGCAAAAAAGGAATTCAGCCTAATCCCGCCAAGCTGAAGGCAATTAGGGACATGGTTTCGCCAAAGAGTGTGAAGGAGGTTCAGCGACTCACAGGAAGAATAATTGCTTTGAGCCGATTCATCTCCAAGCAAGGTGAGAAATGCCTCCCGTTCTTCAAAGTCATTCGGAAGAAGGCACGATTCGGATGGGAGGACGATTGTGAAAAGCCTTTTCACGACTTAAAAAATTATCTGTCTTCTGAATTGTTGCTAACTCGACCCGAAAATGGGGATACCTTTTTTCTTTATTTGGGGGCAGCCAATGAGGTAGTCAGTGCCGTTTTGGTTCGGGATGAAAACGGCATACATCGGCCGATTCATTTTATCAGCCGGATCTTGAAGGATGCTGAGCTGAGATACTCTCAAATTGAAAAATTTGTTTTTGCTCTGTTGCAAGCTGCTAGAAAGATGGCTAGGTATTTCCAAGCTCATCCAGTGGTCGTGCTGACAGACCAACCTTTAAGAAGGATTTTCAGAAGACCTGAATCGTCTGGCCGAATGGTCATTTGGGCCATCGAATTGGAGCAATATGGATTGCAATATCAGTCCAGACCCGCTATCAAAGGCCAGACGCTGGCCGATTTCATTGCTGAATGCACGTTTGTTCAGAAGTCGATTTCTCCGCCAGAAAGCAAAGAAGAAGCTTGCTTACCGCTTCCTGATATGAACGGAGATCAATGGACAATTTTCGTGGATGGCGCCAAGAATCAAAGTGAAGCAGGAGCCGGCATTATTATTTTAGGTCCAGAGGGGATTAAAATGAGGTACGCCTTAAAAATCTCAAGGCCGTTATCAAATAATGCTGCCGAATATGAAGCTCTACTGGCAGGGTTGTGTATCGGAGGGAATCTGATCGGTAATGCACAAACGGCCAACATCCGTTTGGTCATTTATGGAGATTCAAAATTGATCATTGATCAAGCCAACGACGACTCTCAGGCTAGAGAGCCTATCATGATTCAGTACTTGAAGAAAGTACAGAAAGAACTCACCGAAATCAGAAGTATGGGAATCCATGTTGAAATCAACCACATTCCCAGAGAGAAAAATGTTGAGGCTGATGAGATCGCCAAACTAGCAGCTAACTCCGAAGCAGTAATGCCGCCCGATGTCGTAATAGAAGAAATTTCCATTCCTTCTTTTATGGAAGAACAACAAGTGTTATGTGTATTAGAAGCGGCGAATGATTGGCGCATTCCAGAAATTGACTATCTCAAGCATGGCAAGTTACCAGAAAATGCGAGTGAGAAGTTAAAGGTTCTCAAAAGAGCTGCCAGATGCACTTATCACGACGGGGTGCTTCTTCGCCGTTGTCTTACTTATCCAGCGGCAAAATGTATCACGGAAGAGGAAGGTTTGTATACTCTCAGGGAGATCCACGAGGGAATATGCGGAATGCATGCCTCAGGAAATACCATGGCTGCTCAAGTTCTTCGAACAGGTTTTTATTGGCCAACGATCAGAAGAGATTCGGATAATTTTGTGAAATCTTGTCATAAATGCCAAGAGTTTGCAAAAGAACCACAACGGCCAGCAGTAGAATTGACAAATATGATGAGTCCGTGCCCGTTTGCAAAATGGGGAATTGACATCTTGGGACCTTTCCCAATCGCCAAAAATCAGCTCCAGTATGTTATTGTTGCTGTCGATTATTTCACAAAATGGGCTGAGGCAGAAGCTGTGGCAAAGATAACGGCAGACAACACTTGGAGGTTTTTCATGAACAACGTTATCATGAGGTTCGGATTCCCAAGAATTCTTGTAAGCGATAACGGGACTCAATTCACCAGTGCCTACTTCAAAAGGAAATGCGCAGAATATTCAATCGAACAATGGTTCTCTTCCGTCGCGCATCCACAAATGAACGGACAAACAGAAGTCACCAACAGGGCAATCCTTAGTGGAATCAAGAAAAATCTTGAGGGCAAACCAACGAAGTGGCCAGAAGAATTGCCGTTTGTCATGTGGGCCTATCGGATGACAACAAAAACCGCCACCGGCATGACTCCGTTTGCCATGACATATGGAGTAGAAGCTGTCTCTCCAGTAGAAATCGGAGCAATCAGCCTTCGACTGGAATACTTCAACGAAGAGCAAAACGAAGAAAGACTAAGGGAGCAGCTAGATCTCTTACCAGAAATGAGAGAAGAAGCCGTTCTCAAAACATTGCACTACAAACGCAAAATGGCGAAATACCACAATCGGCGTGTCAAAGAACGGCTACTCAAAGCAGGAGATTTAGTCCTGTGCAAGGTAACGGCAACGGGCCGAGAGAAGAAAAAACTAACGCCGAATTGGGAAGGACCATATCGCGTTATCAGAGTCATCGGCAAAGGTGCATATCACCTTGAAACAATGAACGGTACTCCGATACCCAACTCTTGGAATATTTGCAATTTAAAGCTATATCATTCCAGAGTGAATATGTTGTTTTCACTTGCCTCATAAATGATGAAAATATTGTGGGTGCAAATTATTTGCAACTAATAATGTTAAAAGTATATATTTGCCCGTATTGTGCTTATCATATGGTTGCAGATTTAAAAGAATCGCGGATGTAGGTTATTTTAAACCGAACCACGTTACCAAAATCCAAGAATCGGCGACAGTAACGCTACCAGGGCTACCTAAGGCGTTGCCTGGGGATGCCGACAACCAAATCGGCCGTAGCCTGATTGGTTCAAATATCTACCAGGGCTACCTAAGGCGCTGCCTGGGGATGCCGACAACCAAATCGGCCGTAGCCCGATTGGTTCAAATATCTACCAGGGCTACCTAAGGCGCTGCTTGGGGATGCCGACAACCAAATCGGTCGTAGCCCGATTGGTTCAAATTTCTACCAGGGCTACCTAAGGCGCTGCCTGGGGATGCCGACAACCAAATCGGCTGCAGCCCGATTGGTTCAAATCGCCACTAGGGCTACCTAAGGCGTAGCCTAGGGATGCCAACGGCTTGATCAGCGAGAGCCTGATAAGTCCTACAAAGCATTCTTAGGCCTATCTGTGTCTTAGTAAACCAGATAGTAACAAATGCTTAAGAATGCTAAAGAAAGATTCAAACCTATCTGTGTCTTAGTAAACCAGATAGAAGTACCTGTGTCTTAGTAAACCAGGTAAAGAAAGATTCAAACCTATCTGTGTCTTCGTAAACCAGATAGTGAAGTGTGCAACGACAATATCTTCAAAACGGCCTAGTGCCGAATCATTAAAAAAGCCATCTCAGAAGGTTTTTTAACCTCGAAACGGCATCTTCAGAACGACAAACAGTCGATTCTGCAAAACAAATATAAGTTCAATTCGCAATTGTTTTTATCTTTTTTAAATTTTTCTGGAGTAGTATATATATATAACAGAAATAATTAAGCATTCGCAATAACTAAAAATTGCAAAATTACATTCCGAATAATATTTGTTCATTACAAAATATGCCAATCGGCAAGTGATCACGAAGTATAGCTAAAGTTCAGGCCGACGGTCCAGATCCAGAAGCAACGTCAGGTCTAACAGGAATATCGTCATCGTCCTCTGCTTCTGAATCAGAGAAGGGTTCATACTCTTTAGCTTCGACAATCCTTTCTCCGGCAGCAACATATCGGAAAAGATTGTCGGGTTGGAAAAGCTTCTCGCCGTAGTAGGAAACAAAACTTTCCAGCATGATGTTCTTCATCTTTTCCCGCCACCAACCAATCTTCTGTGGAACCTTCTCCAGCTCAGCATCCTTATCTGCGATACTGCTCCGAGCCGTTTCCAACTCAGCCGTTCTAACTGTCAAATCGGAATGGGCCGTAGCTAACTCTGCCGATTTGACTTCCAGATCGGAACGGGCCACATTTAGCTCTCCAGTAAGCTTGGCAAGGGTATTGATTAAGGACGCCTTGTCCTCAGAAAGCTTGGTAACGGAATCACACAAGGCAGATTTGTCTTTCATCAATTCCCCGATCCGTCCCTGCTCTTCTCTAATCTTTGCCGAAAGTCCATCTCTTTCATTCAAACTATCAGCCAGCCGTTTGCGCGCCTCAATTACTGCCTTTTTGTCCGCCTCCCGAGAGGCCATTAAAGCCTCCTTCTCTTTCTGAATGGAAGCTTTCTCAACGGATGATTGCCGAAGTACAGCCCTAGCCTCTTCCAGTTTTGATTCACCGGCTTCAGAAGCATATCGGGCAGCACACAGGCCGCTGTAAAAAATGCTTTGCATATTGGAGAAATGAGAACTCAATTCCAAGCGAGCATAATGTTTTCTGTCGGCATCGTTTGCCAGCATTTCACCAATCAGTTGATCGGTCCGATAATCTTTGCTACCGGGAATATTCAAGCCGAGAGAACGGCAGCTGCTATCTCCAAGGTTATTCAAGCTGACTGCATGAGTAATCTCCCCGTCAGGACCATGACTGGAGAGATAGCCTTTGAGATTAGAATGAGGAGCAACTGCATGATCGTTGGACACAAATGGTTCAGGCAAAGGCGGACCGGCAATCCAGTGAAGGTTAATCGGCACTGGCGGTGAAGGATCTGGTTGAACTGAATGAGGAACACTCTCGGAAGAAGTCGGTGGATTGACGAAAACGGGAGAATGATGCGCTAAAGGTGTCTCCAAAGGAGGAACGAAAGTCCCTGGGCCGTCAGCATAAGCAGATGAAGGGATATCAGGGGCAGACATTGAAACGGTTTCTGCCGGTACGATATTCTCCGGTTCCGAAACGGCAGAATCCCGTTGTGCATTATCGGCAACCCGTTTTGCTTCAGCTTTCTTTCTTTTTCTGAGAATTCTTTTGGCCGCTTTCATAACCTGAGGATCAGGTTCCGGCAGGTTTAAGTTTTCAAATGATCTACTGACTCTTCGCCGTTTTATGATGAGAGAGGGATCTTCATCCTCTTCCTCTTCATCGACGGCAAAAACAGTTTCTGGTCCTGCCGATTGCTCATCTCCCTCAACTACGGCCTCGTCGGCTATGGCCCCTTCAGCAGGCGTTTCGCCTGATGGAGGATCCTCTATCTCCATTGCATTTTCATCATCGGAATCGGCCGTTGTAACTGGCAAACGGACCGGGGCCGCTCTTGCTATATTGACCGTTCTAGCTGGTCGTCCCATTTCTGCATAAAATCAAAATCGGCATCAGAGTTCTGCAAGGAAATGCATGCCATCTGTTACAAAAATTTGGTAACTCACCATCAACGGCGCAGTTCAGTAACGGCACGCCCATTGCCATCTTTTGCACATGGAATTTTGTACCAAAAGATAACAGAATATCGATCTGAGCCTGCAACGGACCGGAAGGGTCCTCTGGTCTCACCCACTGCAGTTCATTCATCGCTGGGTTAAACCCAGATATCCATTGGGGGTTGGTGGTAGTCGAAACTAGGAAGAAATGATCTTTCCATCCCTTAATGGAAGATTCATATTTATCGAAGTTCTTCAAAAAGGGTTGAAGGTCATCATCCTTGCGAGGACGAAGGGTAACTAAACTGCTACGGGTACTCAAGTGAAAAAAATGCCTAAAAAGCTGAAGGGAAGACTCTTTAATTTTTAGAAAGGAACAGACATTGATAAAGGCATAAATTGAAGCCCAGGAATTGGGAGTAATCTGGGCTGGGTTCAGAACATGCTGTGTTAACAAAGTTTTCACCATGGAATTCAGAGGGAGGTGAAAGCCGTATGCAAACATCTTAGAGTATAAGACTCTATGGTGGTCCGTAAAGGCACTATTCAACCTAACATTGGGAGGAGCTACCGTGGTTTTGTATCCTATCGGCAAATCAATTCCATATTTCTGCAGCTCAAAATCTAATTGTTCTACAGTCATAAGCTTGGTAGCAGTTTGTTCAAGCTGCTCATCAGTAGTAACAACAGGGCGTCTAGGAGCCATCTTTCAATCACAAACCACACAAAGGATAAGAAAAGGTTTAAGGAATACCAGGTATCGCGGAGATTGCTTGAAGAGTTGAGCCCTAAAAATTGCAGGAGATGGTTGCGAGGTTGAAGAAGAAAGAAAAAGAATTTTTGAGGAAGAGGATGAGTGAGAGCGGCGTTGAAAAATGAAAATGAATTAGGTTTCCAAGAGGAAACCGCTTTTAAAAGAAACAATACTTCAACCGTCAGCATGTCAATCGGACACTGACAAGTGGCAGGTCTGTTCTGAAAAGGCAGCAAGTTGTCAATAAAGCTGAGTAATTCATTTAATGAGGAACGACGCACGCGCTTCCCAAAGGGTTTTCGAATTTCAAAATTCAAAATTCAAAAAACTTTACAGATGAAGAGACGCTTACTCCTCAAAAGAAGCAAGCGGTTATAAACACTTGGCCATGGAAGCGCCACGACACAGGTAAATTTTTAAGTTAAATTTAACTTTATTGCTAATTAATATTTATTTGCAGGAGCGAAGAAAAACTTTTCAAATACTTGGAAATAAATCAAACAGCAACATGCCGATTGTCAGACATCAAGCTAGAAACGGCAAGCCCTTGCTAAACACTCGGGCTCGTTTGTTGTTGGGCCTCTGATAATACATAAAATTATCAGAAGGACATAATGGACTTTGTACCTTCACAAAGTACTGTTGACCAGTCAAAACGGCATCGCGACCGATTGACCAAGTCAACAGGAACAAGTGACCAAAGGACAAGTCTAGCCCGATTGTCTCAAATCGGGACGAGGCCGATCCATCCGCCAAAGCATGAGGAAACAGATCGGCACCGTTATATACATTGACCTGGTCAATATACCACCAAACGACATCCAGCCGATTCAACACAACGGCAGCCTGCCGATTCCACCCCAACGGCATCATCCCGATTGGGCACAGATATTAAGCTCCACTCACAGGTATAATTTATATAATACTCAGTAGTCAGTACGCATTTAGTCAAAGTTGGCATGGGGGATAACCTGCTCCCATCAAGTCATCATTTAATAACTAGACAAGGGGAATACTTTATTCCCCCAAAAGGCATTCACTCCACGTTACAATGATCAATTCCTACTCTTAGACCACCTTTTGAGGAAAAAGGGAAAAAGATGTCAGAAGATCTAACCACTCTAGCCCTGCATAAGGACTAGAGGGAGGTACATAAAAGAGGGTTCTTCTTCAGCTAAAGAACACAGACAGAAAACACATACACTTTCTCTACACTGAATCAAAATACTGACTTTGGCATGGGAGCTTTTACGCCGGAAAACACTTCCGGCGCTTTGCAGGTCGCTCACGGAGCTCCAACCACCACACTCCGGCATGCCATTTGACAGAAAAGCCCTCACCCCGTTCCACGGATTATCAAGTGCTATAAGTTACAAGTTACACTGTAAGGCTAAATGATACTGAGACAAGTTGTTTAACCTTTTGTACCTTAGCTGCTGCCAACACTCTCTCTGCGCTCTAGCTTTCTGTGTTGCAAGTATTTATGCACTGCTGAACCTGCTGTCTGGAAAGAGTGGCTAATCATGACCAATATCCTGAATTTTGTTTGCAGTTAATTGTTGTACCTAAAAACTGGATTTCGATTAGTTTCTAACATTCGCTTGTCCTGTCACGGGTGCATGCGGCATACTACTAATAAATTATCTTGTAGTGAACTATCAAATGGTAGGAATATTAATAGCCTTTCTCTTTGTAAATGTTGTGCTTTGGCTTCACCATTGGGATTTTGGTTGCTAACATGTACTTTGGTTTTTCAGTGCTGTCATATGTGCTCATGCCATTTTTAAGGATAAGTTTTATGCTATATTTAGTTAAGAGAATCTAAAGTATTGAAAACTGACATTTATGATTCTCATTTAGTTCAACACGGTCATTGTGTTGAAATATGCTCCTTTTTGCATGATATCGCTGTTACTGTTACTGTCATGATATCGCTGTCATGATATCGTTGTTACTGTTCCTTCACTTGGCTGTTGGTTACTTCTTGGATATCGCTTCCGTGATGCCACTGTTCTCTTGTCATGTTAATGCTTGGATGTTGAAGCTGCTCTTGTAGATATTGCCTCTTGCCTCATGACGTGGTACTGAATGTTTTGCCTGATATCGCTGCTTTGTGGTTATCACCAAAGCTACTGTGAATAAAGTGGGCTGGATAACGGGTTGTTCTTTTGGTTGTTAACTCTGCCTGTTAACACCTGTCAACACTGCCTTATGCAATCAACCCTGCCGCTGCTGTGCATATGCTGCCGCCACTGAGCTAACGCTGCTGCTGTCCTTTTACTTGTTAAATCCTTAGCTTGTTAAGTTAGCTAATTAATTAATTTTGTCTTGGCATGATAACGCTGCCACCTGTACTTAGCTAGTAAAATCTAGAATAGCCACGTGTATTTTTTCTTGTAGAATCTAGAACTTCCTAGCAGCTCTATATATATTTATGTAAGATATTCGTATGCAATCTTTTGGGGAAATTAATGAGAAAAATATCTTTGCTGATAAACATCAAATAATTTCAGAATCATAATCAATTTTCCATCTTCATCAACCTCAAAAACTAACAATTGGTAGCGGAGCGCTATTAATCTTAAGGGCTTGTGAAATCAAGAAATCAAGAAATCAAGAAAATCAGATCTGTTTTGAAATCAAGAAAATCAAGATGTCAACCAACGCAAGTTTGCCAGCACCAACAATTTTCAATGGAGAAAATTATGATTTTTGGTCCATAAGGATGAAGGCTTTTCTTATGGCTCAAGATCTTTGGGGATCAGTTGAAAAAGAATATGTACCAACAGATACAACCGAGATGTCAGTGGCTCAAATCAAAAAGGAAAAGGAGGAGTCAACCAAGAACATGAAAGCTCTCACCTTTATGCATTCATGTGTGTCTGAATCTATTTTTCCAAGGCTTGTTGGCGCATCAACAGCTCATCAAGCGTGGAAGATCTTGGAGGAAGAATATCAAGGCTCAGAAAAGGTACGATCAATCAAGTTACAAACTTTGAGAAGACAATTTGAAGGTCTCAACATGAGAGACACAGAGAAAATCAAAGATTACTCGTCAAGAGTAATTGAAGTTGTGAATCAAATGAAGTTGCTTGGTGAAAAGTTTGAAGAAAGAAGAATTGTTGAGAAAATGTTAGTAACACTTCCTGAAAAGTTTGATTCAGTTGCAGCCGCGATTGAACAATCAAGGGATTTATCAGCACTAACTGTTACAGAGTTGATAGGCTCCCTGCAAGCTCATGAACAAAGGCTTCTGCATAGGTCAGAAAACACAACTGAAGGTGCTTTTCAAGCAAGGCACAATTTCAGATTCAAGCAAAATGAGAAGAAAAAGGGTGAAGAGAGTAGCAGTGGTTACAAGAAAGATGAAGAAAATTCAGGAGCTGCAAAGAATTACAACTGGAAAGGAAATCTTCCTCCGTGTGCTGTGTGTAAAAAGACCAACCATTCAGAGAAGGATTGCTGGATGAAGGTTCAATGTCAAGCCTGTAACAAATCTGGCTACATAGAAAAAGATTGCTGGATGAAGGTACAATGCGAAGCCTGCAAGTGATTTGGCCACATAGAAAGAGTGTGCAGAGCTAAGATTCAATGTGATTTTTGCAAAAGATTTGGCCACTTTGAAAGGTTTTGCAACTTTAAGCAAAATCAAGGACGTCAACAACATTATGCTCAACAACCAAGACCTGCAAATCAGAACCAGAATCAGAACCAGAATCAAAACCAACAAGCAAATTTCACAGAAGAACAAAAAGAAGAGTTTGCATTCACAATTGAAACTTCACCAGATTCGGGGTGCAACAAATCGTGGTACTTGGACAGTGGTTGCTCTAGCCATATGACAAATGACTCAACACTGTTTAGGGAGATTGATCCAACAGTCAAAGTTCGCGTAAAGCTAGCAAATGGAGAAATTGTCTATTCGGAAGGAAAAGGAACAGCAACCATGCAAACCAGCAAAGGTACAAAATTAATCAGAGATGTTCTTTTAGTTCCAAATTTAAGGAATAATTTGCTAAGTGTGGGTCAAATGATGAGGAGAGGTTATTCTTTGCACTTTAAGGATGATCATTGTAGGATTTATGATGCTGAAGGTAAAGGAGTCACTAAAGTTCCCATGATAAACAATAGCTTCCAAATTGAATGTAATTTTGCTGGTGCAAATGCATGTAATTTTGTTAGCAAAGATGAATCAACCTTGTGGCACAGGAGATTTGGACACTTTTATTATCAAGCGTTGCAGTTAGCTCATCAAAAGAACATGGTTAGGGAACTACCTATTGTTCAAGTAAGCAAGAAAATTTGTGAAGCATGCCAACTTGGGAAGCAGCAAAGGGAAGCGTTCAGCTCAACAGGTGCTTGGAGAGCTAGTGAGAAGCTGGAATTGGTTCACACTGATCTTTGCGGACCAATGAGAACTCCATCAATGGGTGAAAATAAGTACTTTCTCCTGTTTATTGATGATTTGATGAGAATGACTTGGGTTTACTTCTTAAGACAGAAATCAGATGTGTTTATTGTCTTTAAGAAGTTCAAAGCTTTTGCTGAAAATTATAGTGGATGCAAATTGAAGACTCTGAGGTCTGACAACGGCACAGAGTACACATCATCACAATTTAATCAATTTTGTGAAGAACATGGTGTTGATAGACAGCTAACAACTCCGTACACGCCACAACAAAATGGTGTTTCCGAAAGAAAGAATAAGACAGTCATGGAAATGGCAAGGTGCATGATTGCAGAGAAAGCTATGCCAAAGAAATTTTGGGCAGAGGCTGTTTACACAGCTGTGTATTTGCAGAATAGACTTCCTACAAGGCCTGTTGAAGGTGTCACTCCAATTGAAGCATGGTGTGGGGTGAAACCAAGTGTTAAACATCTAAGAGTGTTTGGTTCTCTGTGTTATGTTCACGTTCCAGCAGAAAAAAGGCATAAACTGGAAGATAAAGCTGTAAAGGGTGTGTTTATTGGCTATAGCTCAACGTCAAAAGGTTATAGGGTGTTTAATCTTCAAACTGAGAAGGTGATTATAAGCAGAGATGTGAAGGTTGATGAAGACGCAATGTGGAATTGGGATGAAAAAAAAGTGGAAAGAAAAATTGAGCAGAAAGTGGAATGGAAAACTGATGTTACTGCAAGTCCTGAAAGTGGTGAATCGTATCAGCACACTGAAGCTGGTGAATCATCTCAAATCAATGAAGAAGATTATGATTCTGATAGCCCGCCAAGGAAAGTTAGATCTCTCTCTGATGTCTATGAGAGGTGTAACTTTGCCTGCACTGAACCTACTTGTGTTGAAGAGGCGATGCAGCATGACGAATGGAAAGATGCAATGAAGGAGGAGCTGAAAATCATAGAGAAAAATCAGACTTGGGAGATGGTGGACAAGCCACAGGAGAAGAAAGTCATTGGCGTCAAATGGATCTTCAAAACTAAAAAGAATCCAGATGGGAGTGTAAACAAGTTCAAGGCCAGATTGGTTGCAAAAGGGTACGCTCAAGAAGCTGGAGTTGATTATGGTGACACTTTTGCTCCGGTCGCAAAGCATGACACAATAAGAATGTTGTTGGCATTAGCTGCGCAAAATCACTGGCAAGTTCATCAATTAGATGTGAAATCAGCTTTTCTTAACGGATACTTGCAGGAAGAGATATTTGTTGATCAACTAGAAGGATTTCAAGTTGAAGGAAGTGAAGACAAAGTGTACAGGTTGAAAAAAGCTCTTTATGGGCTGAAACAAGCACCAAGGGCATGGTACAGCAGGATTGATGCTTACTTTGCTAAAAAAGGATTTGTCAGGAGCTCTAGCGAAGCAACTTTGTATGTTATAGCTGAAAAGAATGATGTTTTAATTATATCCTTGTATGTTGATGATTTATTGGTGACAGGAAACAATCTTGCTTTGGTTCTAGCCTTCAAAGAGGAGATGAAGGAGCAATTTGAGATGACTGATTTGGGAATGATGAGTTATTTTTTGGGCATGGAAATCAGCCAAAGTGATGAAGGAATTTTCATTTCTCAAGCTAAATATGCAAGAGAAATTCTGAAAAAGTTCAGAATGGAGGAGTGCAAACCAGCTCCAACTCCACTTACTGCAAACTTGAAGCTGCAAAAGGAAGATGATGCTAAAAAAGTTGATGGGAAGCTGTATAGAAGTGCTATTGGGTGCTTGTTGTATTTGACAGCAACAAGACCTGATTTAATGTTTGCTGCAAGTTATTTGTCAAGATTCATGCAATCTCCAAGTATTAACCATTTTGCTGCTGTGAAAAAAGTGCTAAGGTATGTCAAAGGGACCATGGATTATGGAATTTGGTTCAAGAAGTGTTCGAATTTCAGGTTGCATGCATATTCAGATAGCGATTGGGCAGGATCAAGTGAAGATATGAAGAGTACGTCAGGTTACACTTGTTCTTTTGGGTCTGGTATGTTCACTTGGAACTCAAAAAAAACAAGAAACAGTTGCTCAATCCACTGCTGAAGCTGAGTACATTGCAGCTGCAGCAGCAGTAAATCAAATTATTTGGGTGAGAAAAATCTTGGAAGATTTGAAGATGAAGCAAGAAAGTCCAACTCCTATATTTGTTGATAATCAATCAGCTGTAGCAATTGCCAAAAACCCAGTTCAGCATGGAAGAACCAAGCATATTAAAATCAAATATCATTTCATACGAGAAGCTGAAAATGAAGGTGAAGTTGATCTGCAGCACTGCTATGGTCATAATCAAGTTGCTGATATTTTGACAAAATCTCTGCCTAGAGATAAATTTGAAAATCTTCGTCCGAAACTTGGAGTATCATGCAAAAGGATCAAGGAGGAGTGTTGAAATATGCTCCTTTTTGCATGATATCGCTGTTACTGTTAGTGTTACTGTCATGATATCGCCGCATGATATCGCTGTCATGATATCGTTGTTACCGTTCCTTCACTTGGCTGCTGGTTACTTCTTGGATATCGCTGCCGTGATGCCGCTGTTCTCTTGTCATGTTAATGCTTGGATGTTGAAGCTGCTCTTGTAGATATCGCCTCTTGCCTCATGACGTGGTACTGAATGTTTTGCCTGATATCGCTGCTTTGTGGTTATCACCAAAGCTACTGTGAATAAAGTGGGCTGGATAATGGGTTGTTCTTTTGGTTGTTAACTCTGCCTATTAACACCTGTCAACACTGCCTTATGCAATCAACCCTGCCGCTGCTGTGCATATGCTGCCGCCACTGAGCTAACGCTGCTGCTGTCCTTTTACTTGTTAAGTCCTTAGCTTGTTAAGTTAGCTAATTAATTAATTTTGTCTTGGCATGATAACGCTGCCACCTGTACTTGGCTAGTAAAATCTAGAATAGCCACGTGTATTTTTTCTTGTAGAATCTAGAACTTCCTAGCAGCTCTATATATATTTATGTAAGATATTCGTATGCAATCTTTTGGAGAAATTAATGAGAAAAATATCTTTGCTGATAAACATCAAATAATTTCAGAATCATAATCAATTTTCCATCTTCATCAACCTCAAAAACTAACACATTGGTTTTCTGGCATCTTACTGTGTCATGCCTTTCGTTTATCACCCACAGCTCTCACAATATTCTCTCCACTCATGTGTTTCACTCCACTCAACTCACCTTGCTTGGAAAGTTTACAAGACCACTTGAATTCGGCAAAGGCTTCGTGGACAAGAATTTGATCTTTAAGCACTTGATATATACGGAGCCCAATGGTTGACGGGGCATCTTGAGGCCATCCTTTTGCAATTTGTAGCTATTCGAATAGCCATTATGTAATACTCTACTGTCAAATTGCAAGGGCGCCCCAATAGGATATGAGTATGGACTAAATCACTTAAAATTTCATCCTCATATTGCCCAATAGAAAAAGCTACCCTTGCTTGTTTACTCATCCTCACTTCTCTACCATCATGGAACCAAGATAACTTGTAAGGATTAGGATGTTTGGTGGCCGGTATCTTGATCATATGGATTAACAAAGTGCTAACCACATTTTGGCAACACCCGATGTCAATTATCATCGAAACAACCTCATCCTTCACTTGGCATCTAGTGTGAAATAAGTTTTTTCTTTGATCATCCTCGTTCAGCCTAGGACTTGTTTCACCACTAGTGTCTCCTCTCTCAAGTAAGGATAATGAGTCTTCCACTTTTACCATGACATAACCCTCATTATCCTCACTAAAAAAAAAGTATAGACTATCATAAAAAAATTAAAAATTTTAGACATCGAAAATTTAAGACCTGAGTCCGAATTTATGCTGGTACCATTCCGTACCTTTTTCATTACAATGACAACCATAAAAATTACAACTCATCTCATGATGTAGCAATTCTTATTCTCCTCATATTCACTAATTAATTTACTTGGTCTTAATTAATTATTAAACCTTTAGGATGGGGCGAGTGAAGAGGAGTTGGAGGCGGTTGTTCCATTCTATTACATCAGGACAGAACACCTTGAAGAGGAATACGCTACTGTACCAATTCGTTTCTATCACGTACTTGTCAATCTCTCCGGCACACCGCTCCGCAGACTCCAACGGAGCCGGAGTAAAACCCACCAAACCCTACCATTCACCAGTTTTGAAAAAAACAAATGTAAATATCGAACCTAATCAAATGACGTATGCAAGTAGAAGCAACTAATAATGAAGCTTACTTTTCTCATGTTTTCATCGAATTCCAATTTTCAATCAGCGTTGACAACTTTTCCCCGGATTAACAATTGTGATTCCAATCTTAGTCCCCATCTCTATCCTCAACGTCTCGTACATGGTAACTACTGCTGCTTTGCTCGCCTATATAGAATAATAGAACACACAGAACCACGTAAGTAATTAATTAATTAATTAGTAAGATTAATCTTGAGTACTGTTTTTTCTTATATGTTTGATAATGGGATTTTTATTCTGACATTGTAAATGCTGGTCCTTGGGAGAGGTAGCCATGAGGCATTAGAGGCAGTTACTATGATCTTCCCCTTGCTTCTTTCCAAGTGCGGCCTTGCGCAGTAGGTGCTATACACTGCACCCCAAAAATTGATGTCCTGTTGTCAAAAATAAAAACAAGATTAATAATTACATAGAATTATTTTTAGGTTCAAATAATCCTTCTTATGTTCGAACTTCGAAGTATTTCTAAGCTAGGAACTTATTCAACCAGTGAACTTGTTAAATATGCTACTGTAGCTTGTGAATACAAGCTGTCAAGTTGGCAGCAATAGTTGAAGATCACCACCATGCATGCGTGAAAGATCAAGTCCAAGATATACCAAGATATATCATATCTTGGAATGAAGAAAATGAGTCCAGCCTCTGCCATCAAAGTCCCTCTCTCCACTGTACAATGTTGAATATTTTACCTCTAGTTTATGTATAAATAGGAGTGCTCCATCTCTTGTAAAATAAAGCAATTCAATACAACACAATTCCTTCTATCTCATATTGCTTCATGGTTTCTAACATGGTAGCGGAGCTAGTCTCCTAAAGCCATTTCGTTAAAATTTTCCGGCGAAATTTCAATTTCGTTCTTCCGCCGCAAACCTCCGAAAAATACCTCAATCATTCTCTAAATTCGACACACACCTCACCATCATCTACAACGCCTTTCGACGGGTTAATCTGGAATTTTTCGCCGCCGTCCACCTCCGCACGCGCCACCACCGGCAGAACCTCTGCTCTACTGTAAATCGTATTTTACAGCCCTTTAACGTCCTCTTCCGACTACACGCGCTGCCTTGAAGGACTCCTCACCGGCGTATTCATCGGCCCAGGAAATTTCGTGGCCATCCGAAACCGCACGCACCCACACCGGCAGAAGCAGGTCCACGCGCCGGTCATCTTCTCCGATCGTCTCCTCAACGTGTTTTGCCACGTGTCTTCTGGCTACCGGTCCACGCCATTGCCAGCTGTCACCTTAGGATTTGTCCACGTGTCTTTGTGCTACTGGTCTACTCATTGTCACGTGTGTTCCACGTGTCTGTTCTTCACTGGTCCACTTGTCACCCTGTGATTTGTCCACGTGTAATACCACGTGTCACATTCTTACTTGTGCACGTGTCCTTTTGTGATTCGGCCACCTATCTGCTCACGTGTCTCGTCCAGACTTCTGCCACGTGTCACCTTTGACTTTTCTAAGTCTGCCTTCCGAGTTGACTTTGACCTTCCAATTCAACTCATTGACCCGTCCGGTTCACCCGCTTTTACTCCAGTTTGTTAGAATCTCAGACCGGTTCCCAAGGTTTTCGAGGGTGCTCTATCCATTTTTGGGGTCCGTTTTGATCAAATCAACTTTGAATTATTCGGTTCAACTCTCTTCTCAACCGGTTACTTGCCATTCCTTCCGGTTCGTGCCCTTGTACTTGAGCTTCGTTTCACCATGGCTCAAGAGAATGTTACCCAACCTATTTCCACCACTCTTGACGGTTCCAACTACACCTTATGGCTTCAAGACATGCGTAATTTTCTCAAAGGGCGTAAATTTTGGCGTTATGTCACTGGTGACATTAAAGAACCCACCGCGAAAAAGGAAGAAAGTTCTGATTCTTTCCAGTCCAGACTTGAAGAGTGGGACAGAAACAATCATAAAATCATTACCTGGGTTGGTAACACCTCCGTTCGCTCCATTCACCAACAATTTGGTGGTTTTGACACGGCTAAAGAGGTATTTGATTTTCTGGCCACCCATTATTCTGCTACTAATGTTGCCTCTCGCTTACAATATCTCAATACTTTGCATGACATGCGACAAGAACCTGGTCAATCAATTTCTGATTTTTATTCAGCAATATCTTATCTATGGGATCAATTAGCTCTATCAGAACCAAAATGGTTATGCCCTGGGGATGCTCAACTCTTTTATGAGTGTCGTGATGCGCTACGTCTCTATCAGTTTGTTATGGCAATTCATAGTGATTATGAACATGTCAAGACTAATCTACTCTATCGTGATCCATTACCAACTATGGATAAAGCCGTTACTGAGCTCATTGCCGAAGAAACCTGTCGCACATCCTCTCGCGTCTCTAAACAGTCTGTCCTTGCCACCACATCCACACCACCAAATAAACCACACAACAATTCTGACACTTCCTGTAGGTATTGCAAGAAACCGGGTCACACAATCAACAAGTGTTGGGCATTGCAAAGGAAACGTGAACAAGGCACCAGTCAATCCAGAAATACACCCTCATCGTCTCGACCATTCTCTCGACCATATGCCGCTGTAACTGACAGTGCCGCTCCAACCACTTCACCAGAACCCACACCAAATCTTACTCCCAATGACGTCGAAACAATTGTCGCTCGTGCACTCTCTCACTTGGTGAGAACAAAACATTAAATCCCATATCATAGATTTGACCAACAGATAAGAGGTTCACAGATAACTTAGGAACATGATATGTGTTAGAAATAGCAAGATGTGGTGTGTGAACAGATCCAATATGGGTAATATTTATAAGTGAGCCATCGGTAGTGTGAATTGGTGGTGTTGTAGACGTTAATGTCTTGGAGGAGAAATATGATGGGTCAGGTGTCATGTGATTGCAACAAGCAGAATCAAATAACCAAGAAGTATTACCTGATGTGGTGGAGAGGACGGTATGTTGATTCCGTTCATGAGAGAGTGCACGAGCGACAATTGTTTCGACGTCATTAGGAGTAAGATTTGGTGTGGGTTCTGGTGAAGTGGTTGGAGCGGCACTGTCAGTTACAGCGGCATATGGTCGAGAGAATGGTCGAGACGATGAGGGTGTATTTCTGGATTGACTGGTGCCTTGTTCACGTTTCCTTTGCAATGCCCAACACTTGTTGATTGTGTGACCCGGTTTCTTGCAATACCTACAGGAAGTGTCAGAATTGTTGTGTGGTTTATTTGGTGGTGTAGATGTGGTGGCAAGGACAGACTGTTTAGAGACGCGAGAGGATGTGCGACAGGTTTCTTTGGCAATGAGCTCAGTAACGGCTTTATCCATAGTTGGTAATGGATCACGATAGAGTAGATTAGTCTTGACATGTTCATAATCACTATGAATTGCCATAACAAACTGATAGAGACGTAGCGCATCACGACACTCATAAAAGAGTTGAGCATCCCCAGGGCATAACCATTTTGGTTCTGATAGAGCTAATTGATCCCACAGATAAGATATTGCTGAATAAAAATCAGAAATTGATTGACCAGGTTCTTGTCGCATGTCATGCAAAGTATTGAGATATTGTAAGCGAGAGGCAACATTAGTAGCAGAATAACGGGTGGCCAGAAAATCAAATACCTCTTTAGCCGTGTCGAAACGACCAAATTGTTGGCGAATGGAGCGAACGGAGGTGTTACCAACCCAGGTAATGATTTTATGATTGTTGCTGTCCCACTCTTCAAGTTTGGACTGGAAAGAATCAGAACTTTCTTCCTTTTTTCGCGGTGGGTTCTTTAATGTCACCAGTGACATAACGCCAAAGTTTACGCCCTTTGAGAAAATTACGCATGTCTTGAAGCCATAAGGTGTA
Source organism: Viola odorata (assembly GCA_963691705.1). NCBI lineage: Eukaryota > Viridiplantae > Streptophyta > Magnoliopsida > Malpighiales > Violaceae > Viola > Viola odorata. The sequence continues at coordinate 7,926,981 of OY829543.1, read as the reverse complement.
GTTGGAACCGTCAAGAGTGGTGGAAATAGGTTGGGTAACATTCTCTTGAGCCATGGTGAAAGGAAGCTCAAGTACAAGGGCACGAACCGGAAGGAATGGCAAGTAACCGGTTGAGAAGAGAGTTGAACCGAATAATTCAAAGCTGATTTGATCAAAACGGACCGCAAAAATGGATAGAGCACCCTCGAAAACCTTGGGAACCGGTCTGAGATTCTAACAAACCGGAGTAAAAGCGGGTAGACCGGACGGGTCAAGGAGTTGAACCGGAAGGTCAAAGTCAACTCGGAAGGCAGACTTAGAAAAGTCAAAGGTGACACGTGGCAGAAGTCTGGACGAGACACGTGAGCAGATAGGTGGCCGAATCACAAAAGGACACGTGAACAAGTAAGAATGTGACACGTGGTATTACACGTGGACAAATCCTAAGGTGACAGCTGGCAATGACGTGGACCGGTAGCCAGAAGACACGTGGCAAAACACGTTGAGGAGACGATCGGAGAAGATGACCGGCGCGTGGACCTGCTTCTGCCGGTGTGGGCGCATGCGGTTTCGGATGGCCACGAAATTTCCTGGACCGATGAATACGCCGGTGCGGAGTCCTTCAAGGTGGCGCGTGTAGTCGGAAGAGGACGTTAAGGGGCTGTAAAATACGATTTACAGTAGAGCAGAGGTTCTGCCGGTGGTGGCGCGTGGTGGCGCGTGCGGAGGTGGACGGCGGCTAAAAATTCCAGATTAACCCGTCGAAAGGCGATGTAGATGATGGTGAGGAGTGTGTCGAATTTAGAGAATGATTGAGGTGTTTTTCGGAGGTTTGCAGTGGAAGAACGAAATTGAAATTTCGCCGAAAAATTTTAACGAAATGGCTTTAGGAGATTAGCTCCGCTACCATGTTAGAAACCATGAAGCAATATGAGATAGAAGGAATTGTGTTGTATTGAATTGCTTGATTTTACAAGAGATGGAGCACTCCTATTTATACATAAACCAGAGGTAAAATATTCAACATTGTACAGTGGAGAGAGGGACTTTGATGGCAGAGGCTGGACTCATTTTCTTCATTCCAAGATATGATATATCTTGGTATATCTTGGACTTGATCTTTCACGCATGCATGGTGGTGATCTTTAACTATTGCTGCCAACTTGACAGCTTGTATTCACAAGCTACAGTAGCATATTTAACACTCAATACTCTTGTCCAGGCACCTCACAACAAAATGGCCGAGCAGAACATAAACATAGACATATTCTTGACACAGTTCGAACTTTACTCATTGATGCCTCCATCCCTGAACAATTCTGGGGAGAAGCAGCTCTTACAGCTATTTACACAATCAACAGAGTACCTTCCATTGTTCTTCAGAATCACACACCCTTTGAAAAACTATTTGGTAAACTTCCCTCTTACTCCAATCTCAAAATTTTTGGCTGTGCATGTTTTGTCCTTCTTAAAAAACATGAACACAATAAACTTGAACCCTGATCAAGATTATGTTGTTTTATTGGATATGGTCTTGATCACAAAGGTTACCGCTGTTATGATCCTGTTAGTCGACGCCTTCGGGTATCTCGACATGTGATTTTCTGGGAAAAAAAATATTTTTCAAAAATATCTTCATTTCAACTTCTGTGGATCTTCACAATCAATTTTTTACTAATCCTTCTATTGAGATTTTTCCAGGAGAGTTGAGTGGAGAGAATGATATCTGTGAGGAAAACAGCTTGCATGAAAACAGAGAGCATGCAGAGGGTGAGCAAAACAATGATATCAGTGAGGAAAACAGCTTGCATGAAAACAGAGAGCATGCAGAGGGTGAGAGAAACAATGATATCAGTGAGGAAAACAACTTGCATGAAAACAGAGAGCATGCAGAGGGTGAGCGAACCAATTTGAGAGTTCAACCACACAGTGAGGTACAAATTCCACCGAGTGATCCTTCCATCCAACCACATAGTGAGGTACAAACCATAAATACTGAAATTGTGCCTTCAACTTCCCGTTACCCCCCTAGAAATCGTGTTCTCCCTACTAAACTTGGTGACTATCATCTTTACTATGCCTTGGCTACCTTACATGAGCCAAATTCTTTTCGTGAGGCGTCTTCTAACCCACTTTGGCAGAAAGCAATGAATGAAGAATTAGATGCATTACAGGACAATGACACATGGGACGTTGTTGATCTCCCGGCAAGAAAATCAAAAGTGGGATGCAAATGGATATACAAAATCAAAACCAAATCTGATGGGAGTCTTGAACGCTACAAAGCAAGATTGGTAGCAAAAGGATATACACAAGAATATGGAATAGACTATGAAGAAACATTTACTCTAGTTGCTCGCATCACCACCGTTCGTACCCTCATTGCAGTTGCAGCTTCTCTTAAATGGTCTCTCTCCCAAATGGATGTCAAAAATGCCTTCCTGAATGGAGATCTTGCAGAAGAAGTCTATATGCAGCCTCCACCCGGTTCAAATATCCCTTCTAACAAAGTATGCAAACTTCGAAAGGCCTTATATGGTCTTAAACAAGCTCCCCGAGCTTGGTTTTCAAAATTCAGCAACGTCATTCAATCTCTTGGCTTCACATCTAGTCCTCATGACTCGTCCTTATTTAAGAAAACGTCCGACCAAGGTACCATCATTCTACTTCTATACGTGGATGACATGATAATCACTGGGGATGATCTCTCTGGCATTCAAACACTTAAAACCTCCCTCAGTCAATAATTTGAGATGAAAGATCTAGGTAAACTGAGTTATTTTCTTGGGATTGAGGTAACAAAATGCACTGATGGTTATTACTTATCTCAAGCAAAATATGCATCTGATCTTTTATCTCAAGCTAGCATTTCCGACAGCAAAATTGCAGATACTCCACTTGAGCTTAACATCAAACTTCGACCGAATGATGGAGAACTCCTCTCTGATTCCACCCTCTACCGTCAACTTGTTGGCAGCCTGATCTACCTCACCGTGACTCGTCCAGATATTTCCTATGCCGTGCATCTTGTCAGTCAATTCATGGCCGCTCCACGTTCCGTCCACTTCGCCGCTGTACTTCGAATTCTACGCTACATCAAAGGCACCATCTTCCATGGTCTTCATTTCTCATCACACTCTCCATTGCAGTTGTATGCTTACTCTGATGCTGATTGGGCAGGAGATCCAACTGACAGACGATCAACTACTGGATACTGTTTCTTCCTTGGTAATTCCCTCATATCCTGGCGCAGTAAGAAACAAACGGTTGTTGCTCATTCTAGTACTGAAGCTGAATATCGAGCACTTGCAGATACCACATCACAGTTAATTTGGCTACGATGGCTTCTAACTGACATGGGAGTTCCTCAAACTCAAACAACTCCTCTCTATTGTGATAACCAAAGTGCAGTCTAGATAGCTCACAATGATGTCTTCCATGAGCGCACAAAACACATCGAAATAGACTGTCATTTTGTTCGTCATCATCTTCAGCAAGGAATTCTTAAATTACAATCCACCTCCTCCATCTATCAAACAGCTGATATCTTCACCAAAAGTTTATCTACTCGGCGTTTTCAAGACCTTCTATTTAAACTCAAGTTGTCATAAAAAATGCCACCTTGAGTTTAAGGGGGGTGTTAAATATGCTACTGTAGCTTGTGAATACAAGCTGTCAAGTTGGCAGCAATAGTTGAAGATCACCACCATGTATGCGTGAAAGATCAAGTCCAAGATATACCAAGATATATCATATCTTGGAATGAAGAAAATGAGTCCAGCCTCTGCCATCAAAGTCCCTCTCTCCACTGTACAATGTTGAATATTTTACCTCTAGTTTATGTATAAATAGGAGTGCTCCATCTCTTGTAAAATAAAGCAATTCAATACAACACAATTCCTTCTCTCTCATATTGCTTCATGGTTTCTAACAGAACTAATCATTTTCATTTACCTACTGAGTAGTAAGGCGTCCTTACTTTACATTTGCTGTCAACGGTGCCTATGGGTGTAAAAATAGAGTTCGAATGAGACTTGGTCTGGCCCTAACCCGGCCATAAACAGTTTTAAATTTTAATATACAAGAACCATGGACCTCAACCTCATCAGAAACACCAGCATCCCTGAATGATTAGGGGTGTTTGCTGGTAGGATCGAACCTACACACATATAGTAGAAGTTTACACATCCGGTTATACCTCCAAACTCTAAAAAAAACGTAGTTAGCATATTAATTTAATTTACATTGGCCAAAGTGGTTGACGGTTATATCAACAAATCGTCGACAATCTTCAAGACGAGAAACATCTCCGGCAATGGGAATGGCTTCAAGTGATCCCAACACCTCCGCCATGGCTGCGACTTCTACCAGACGTGTCTCTCTTCTAGCAACAAGGGCCTAGCGTATTCATATGCCAATTGCTTCATAATAGACACCACAAAATAATTAATTAATTACCACCAATACCAAAATTAAATAATTTACCTCGCCTATGCCGGAGGATGCTCCGGTGATGAGCACGATGTTGAAATAAGGTGGTGTGAATTAAAAAAGCTAATAATCAACCGGGTAGAAATACGAGCTACAAAAGTTGAACTTTTAATTTAAATAAAAGTAGAAAAAATACAGATGAGCTAAAATATTTATTGCCTTTGGATAGGCATACAACACTCACAAACTTCCCCTCTCAGGAAACTTATTTTGCTCACACTTATTTTTCTCACACACACCCTATTTACTATGCACTCAATATCTCCTCAATTGAGAAATTGAATTTCTCCTCAATTTCTCCTCTCTCTTTCTCACACACACTTCTCTCTTTATTTCTTTGCACTCTTCAATCTTTTCTTTGTACCTTTGCTACTTCACTGCACACACTGCCTCACTACTCATCCTATTTATAGGATGTCCACCGACATCCTTTTCAATTTTTTATTTATTTCTTTTCTTTTCTAGAAAATCCCACATGGTGCACCACTTCTTTTCGGTGCACCACTCTCCCTTTTCTACACTCTTCTTCTACTTTCGGTGCAGCAAATGGTGCACCATTTTTTTATTACTATTATTAATTTAATTATTTATCTCCTTTTCGGTGCACCATTTTTGATTTAGGGTTTCGGTGCACCATTTTTGGTGCACTATTATTCGCTTTATTTTCCTGCATCGAAAGTGGTGTTGATTTTTAACACTCCCCCTCAACATCAACTTTCGCCTTTTCCACCATACCGATCTGATTATAAAGCTTTTCAAGCTTAACTCTACTCAGACTCTTTGTGAACAGGTCTGCAGCTTGATTCTCTGTTTTAACATGCTCCAATCCAATTTCTTCTTACAAGACCTTTTCCCTGATAAAATGATAATGCACTTCCACGTGCTTAGTTCTTGCATGAAAAACTGGATTCTCCGCCAAACGTATTGCTGACAGATTGTCACAATACAAAGGAATGACATACTCTATTCCTTGATGCAAGTTTTCCAGTAATTGCTTCAACCAAGTGCTCTCTTGAGCTGCCATTGCTGCTGCTCGGTACTCGGCTTCTGTTGTTGACAAAGACACTGTTGGTTGTCTTTTGCTACACTAAGAGACTGCACCAGATCCAAGCATAAATACATACCCTGTAGTTGAACGTCGAGTATCATGATCACCTGCATAGTCAGCATCGCAGTAGCCAACTAGTCTGCCATCTCTACCTTTCTTGTACATAATACCGTAGCCAAGTGTATTTTTCACATATCTCAAAATTCGCCGAACCGCTTCAAGATGAGGCTTCTTCGGATTTTGCATGTACCGACTCATCACACCAACTGCATAAGAAATATCAGGTCTTGTTAAGGTTAAGTAGATTAGACTACCCACCAATTGTCGATACATCGTTGCATCTTCCAACTCTTTTCCTTCATTGGCGCACATCTTTGCGTTTGGCTCTATTGGTGTGGAGATTGGCTTGCAGTTAAGCATTCCAAACTTCTTTAACAGATCATTGGAGTACTTTTGCTGATGGAGAAATATTCCTTCAGGAGTACGATCAACCTCTAAGCCAAGGAAGTGCTTGAGTTGACCGAGTTCTTTCATCTGAAAGCGAACAGATAAATTCTCCTTCGTTTGGAGAATCTCATCTTCCCAATCTCCTGTAATGATCAAATCATCCACATATACTAGCACAATAGCTAGCTTTCCTCCACTAGCTTTGACAAATAGACTAGAGTCTGCAGGTGTTATTGAATAACCAGTATGGGTAAGAAATTCAGCAATTTTCCCATACCAAGCTCTTGGTGCTTGCTTAAGCCGTAAAGAGCCTTCCGAAGCTTACAGACAAACTCGGGATGATCTTGACTCTGAAAGCCCATCGGCTGATTCATGTAGACCTCCCGATCCAATTCTCCATGAAGAAAAGCATTCTTCACGTCCATCTGCCACAACTTCCAATCCTTACTAGCTGCGAGCGCAAGTAAAACTCGCACAGTTGTAAGCTTCGCTACTGGACTAAACGTCTCATCATAGTCCAATCCATACTGCTGAGAAAATCCACGAGCTACTAGTCGAGCCTTGTGCCTATCAATTGATCCATTTGGTCGACGCTTTATCTTGTAAACCCATTTGCAGGAAATAGGTTTCACATCCTTCGGTTTTGGCACGAGCTCCCAAGTCTGATTTTGCTCTAGTGCAGCAATTTCTTCTTCCATTGCTTTAGTCCATTCCCGATTCTGGAATGCTTCCTCAAATGTCTCTGGTTCTTTTACATATTCTTCTACGAAAGCAGCATTGGCATACTTGGAGTTTGGTTTTCTAACCCTGGTAGACCTCCTTAGAGAAACTGGTTCTTCAACTTCATTATCTTCACTTGGTCGTTGGTGTACACCAGTTTGCCAAGGGCTTTGAGTTGCCTCCTTTTCAGCATCTTCACCACTCTCTGTATCTTGAGTTTCTTCTGGACTGAATTGGAGCTGAGAAGATTCCAATTTATCTTTGAAAGCATCTGAGTCTGGCAATGTCGTCTTGTTTGAGGACCACCACGAAGACGCTTCATCAAATATCACATTTCTGGATGTGTAGCACTTTCCATTTGTAGGATCACAGCATCTCCATCCTTTCTTTTGACTGTCGTATCCTACAAAGATACATCTAACAGCTTTCTTGTCCATCTTGTTACGTAAGTGATCAGGTACAAATACGTAGCATACACATCCGAAAACTCGGAAATGGCCGACTGAAGGTTTCGTGCTCCATAATGTTTCAAAGGGTGAAACAAAGCTTAGCCTTTGTTGAGGAAGCCTATTGATCACAAAGGTTGCAGTCTTCATTGCCTCTACCCAGAACCTTCCTGGAACATTCTTTGCATGGAACATACTTCGACAAATTTCCGCTATGTGCCTATTCTTCCTTTCTGCTATACCATTCTGTTGTGGAGTATTTGCACATGTGAACTGATGACGTATTCGACACTTTCGTAGAAAATCAAAAAACTCATGTGAAGTATATTCTCCACCATTATCTGTGCGTAGGCAAATAACAGATTTGCCAATTTCAGCTCCAGCCGCATCTTTGAACTCTTTAAACTTTGAAAGAGTTTTAGATTTTTCCTTCAGAAAATAGACCCAGAAATATCTGGAGAAATCATCGATGAAGGTCACCATGTACTTCATTCCGCTGATAGATGCTTGTTTGACTGGTCCAAACACATCAGAGTGAATTAACTCTAATGGTTCCTTCGCCTTGAATTTAGACTCTTCATACGGCAACTGATGCGATTTTCCGTACTGACATCCTGCACATATCGTGTCAGTTGTCACTTCTAGTTGTGGAAGTCCTCTCAGCATTGACTTCTTCATCATCATGTCTAGCTTGGAATAGCTAACATGACCAAGCCGCATGTGCCATAAATCTGCAGTCTCATTTTTCCTTGTCTTGTCTACATATGCGATCTCTGCCGTCATCACGTATGCTGTCGGTAATCTTCTTCCCTTCATCACTGGTTCTTCCATAATTTTAAGTTCCCGGTATATCTTCACATCATGTGGACCGAACAACACGTAATTACCGGAAGATGTTAATTGTGTAACAGAAAGAAGATTTTTCTTTATTCTTGGGACATGGTAGACATCTTCAAGAGGCATCGTAATGGCATCATCTTTAGAGGAGACTTTTGTTTTACCGATGTGAGCTATCGGTAACCTCGAGTCGTTCTCCGTTACCACCACGTGATTTCCCTTGTACTTTGACAGGTTTCGCAGCTTCTCTTTATCACCTGCCATGTGATTTGAGCAACCCGAATCAACAATCCAATCATTCTTGTAATCAATTCGATTGGATGTTATTACTGTAGAGGCATTTTCCTCTTCTGCAACAAAGTTTGCCTCAATATCCCACTCTTCTTCATATTTAGAAGTAGCGGCGTTGCTCTCCATGATCTTTTTCTTTGACCAACAAGAGCTTGCTTTATGTCCCATCTTTTCGCAGTTGTAGCACTTCCCTTCGAACCTCTTACTTTTGTCATGAGCTCCCCCTGCGCGAGTGCTTCCTTCACCATGATTACTTGTCGCCTTATCAACATATCCTTTAGATCCTCCAACTGTCCGCTGCTTGAAATTTCGCCGATTTTTGTTGGTGTAGAGTGCTTCCTCTTCACCTTTTAGCGAAACTCCACCAATCTGCTTAGCTAATGCTTCTTGACTAGCTAGCAAATTCTCGAACTCAACAAGTGATGGTTGGGTCGGCCATCCCTGTACTGCAGCGACAAACCCTCTGTACTCGGGCCTCAAACCATGGATGATTATTCTTTTCATCCTGGTTTCTCCGATTGGAGCTTCTGGATCTAACTCAGAAATTTCTCGGCATAACGACTTCACTTTATGAAAGTACTGAGCAATTGTCAAATCATGTTGCATTATTGACAATAACTCACTTTCTAAAAGTTGGAGTCTTGTGTCATTCTTCTTCGAGAATCGCTTGGCGAACGTATCCCAAGCTTCTTTGGGAGTTTTGGCATCGCGGATATACTCCAGGACCTCTTCGTCTACTGTTGCCTTCAAAGTGAACATTGCTTTGCCCGCTTTGATCTTCCATTTTCAAAGAGAACCACTTGTATCCTCCGCCGCTGGTGGTGTGACTTCACTTCCACTTACTATCTCCCACAAATCTTGTCCTTGCATGTAAGACATCATGCAAGTAGACCAAGAAGTGTAATTTTGATTATTGAGCTTTTTAATTCCACCAACAACTTGAAGGTCACCCATGGTCCGATAACCAACCAAGCTCCGCTACCAGATTGTTGAAACAAGGTAGTGTGAATTAAAAAAGCTAATAATCAACCGGGTGGAGATACGAGCTACAAAAGCTGAACTTTTAATTTAAATGGAAGTAGGAAAAATACAGATGAGCTAAAATATTTATTGCCTTTGGATAGGCATACAACACTCACAAACTTCCCCTCTCAGGAAACTTATTTTGCTCACACTTATTTTTCTCACACACACCCTATTTACTATGCACTCAATATCTCCTCAATTGAGAAATTGAATTTCTCCTCAATTTCTCTTCTCCCTTTCTCACGCACACTTCTCTCTTTATTTCTAGGGGTGTAGGATTTTTTTTTTTGTATTTATGAGGAGGAGTTAAGTTTAGAAGGAAAAAAGAAAGTGGGAGCCAAGAGGATTTGAACCTCTACCCTTTAATATGGTAGGTGAGGTGTTAACCATTAAACCAAATGGAAATTTTGATATCATTGTGCATATATATATATATATATTTTAAAGGTTGGAGAACTGAAACCTTAATTGTTTATTGATAATAATTAATAGCTATATTATTAATAATTAATGGTCTTATTTTATACATATTAACTATATAAATGGCTATTACAATTTACAACTATATATTACTAGTATGTGTCATCTTAACTATATAAATGGCTATTAATTTTTTTTTCTTAGGTAATATAATATCCTTAATAAAATTCTGTATTTAAAGTAACAAATAAAAAGAAAAAAATGAGGACTTTTAATTGAGTTTAAAAGAAAAAAAGAAAAAATGCATAATACATTAGTAATTTAAACATTAATACAATTTAAATTAAAAGCATAAAACTCTAAACAATTAGTCAATTTTAATTTTATGACAATTGATAATAATCCCTAAACTATATTATTAATAATTAATGGTCTTACTTTATACACATTAACTATATAAATGGCTATTACAATTTACAATAATATATTACTAGTATGTGTCATCTTAACTATATAAATGGCTATTAAAAATTTATTTCTTAGTTCATATAACATCCTTAATACAATTTTGTATTTAAAATAACAAATAAAAAGAAAAAAATGAGGATTTTTAATTGAGTTTACAATTATATTACTAGAAAAAATATATGCATACATGAGAAATTTTAATATAATTTAGAAGGAAAAAAGAAAGAGAATGAGTTAAGTTTAGAAAGAAAAAAAAAAGTGGGAGCCAAGAGGATTTGAACCTCTCCCCTTTAATACAAAAGGTGATGAGTTAACCATTGAACCAAATGGAAACTTTGATATTATTGTACATATATATATACTTTCGGTTCTACCGGTTCTCCGGGTCGGTTCCCGAATTTAGAGGGGTGGAGAACCGGACCGAACCGGAAGTTCCGGTCCGGTCCGGTCCGGGTCAAGAAAAAAAAAAAACCCCGAGTCGGTCCGGTCCAGGTCAAAAAAAGGCCGATTCCGGATCGGTTCCTGGTTCCGGATCGATTCCTGGTCTGGGCCGGTTCTTGTACAGCCCTATTTATTTCTTTGTGCCTTTGCTACTTCATTGCACACACCGCCTCACTACTCATCCTATTTATAGGATGTCCACCGACATCCTTTTCAATTTTTTATTTATTTCTTTTCTTTTCTAGAAAATCCCACATGGTGCACCACTTCTTTTCGGTGCACCACTCTCCCTTTTCTACACTCTTCTTCTACTTTCGGTGCAGCAAATGATGCACCATTTTTTTTTATTATTATTATTAATTTAATTATTTATCTCCTTTTCGGTGCACCATTTTTGGTGCACTATTATTCGCTTTATTTTCCTGCATCGAAAGTGGTGTTGATTTTTAACACACGACTTTTCCGGCGACAACTTCACAGAATGCCCTATTCCAAAGGGAGATGAAACGATTGAAAGAATGATAGTGTGGGAGAAAGAAGAGGAGTGCTACAAAAGCAAGAGGAGCAACTACAATGTTCATGAAGGTATGCATCAAATACTCCATGTCTATAGCTTAGATGGATCTAATTTCTTGATAATTTACTTATTGTAATCAAATTGAAAGAGAGCAAAGCAAGAATTCTTCTTAATTAATTAATTAGTACTACTACTTTATATTTCATGCAATTTTATGGAGAAAGAACAACACGAGGACACTTGTCACAACCCAAAATCACAATCATCCACTCGTCGTAATCCACTTTTCTTTTTTAACTCAAAATCCATATATAATTTATTGAGTGATGCCAAAATCTGTCCCTGTTTATTCTCAATCGGTGCGAAGGTTCTCTGCAACGAATCAGACTCCCGGCATGCATGGCAAGTTGCAGTCGTGGATGAATTGTGGATTTTGTGCTGTCACAAGCGGAGGAGTAGCAAAATCTATACGTGTTCAAGCCACTCTGTCCTTCGCATGCAAAATACTACATACTTCCAATCTTCAGTTCGATTATCATGTGTAAATTTAACATGAAATAACTAATTTTATTCGTATTAAGGATTTGTACCTTTAAAATCCAACGATCGATCTCTTAATAATGTCAGTTTTAATCAGTGATATTAGCCTTAGAAACAGGGAGTTATTGTGATTTTGATTTTCAAAAATCTGAATTATAATTTTAGAAATATTAATATTTTTATTAATTTTTATATTAAAAATAAGCGTATCATTTTTACGTTTTTTTGGTGATTATCTATTAAAATAAAAATAAAAATAAAATCTAATTAGTAAGTGATAAACTCTAATTATATCTCTTAACAATTTATTAATAAAATAATAAATATTCCAAATATTATTAATATGTTGAATTAATCCATTAAAAAATAAAATAATTTTAATAAATAATTTTTCGATAATTAATTAAATTTGCTGCACTTCATACAGATATGTCTTTTGGTCGATCGAAGAAAGAGATGTTCGCTCCGATCCGAGACAGGATCTGCAAGAGGCTAGGAGGGTGGAAAGAGAAAAAATTATCCCAGGCAGGGAGAGATGTTTTAATTAAATCAGTCATTCAGCCCATCCCGACGTATATGATGAGTTGTTTTGAGATCCCAATCTCCATCTGCGAGGACATAGAAAAGACGACTAGGAGATTCTGGTGGGGGGTAATTCTGAGGAGCGTAAGATGCACTAGGTGTCCTGGGAAAAGCTATGCCGGTCGAAGGATGTGGGAGGATTGGGATTCTGGAAGGTTAGAGAATTCAATCTTGCACTTTTAGCCAACACAAGGGTGGCGGCTTCACAAAAATCCAAACTCTTTGCTCTCCCAGATTTGGAAAGCGCGATACTTTCCCCACTCGGACTTTCTAGAGGCAGGGATGGGCTCCCGCCCTAGTTACGTATGGCGTAGCACTCTGGCAGGAAGATCAGCTCTCCATAAAGGATGCATCTGGAGGGTAGGGAATGGTGAACGGATACGAATTTGGAAAGTCCCGTGGCTTCCGACTACAGTGACTGGGATGATCACAGCACCGGTCACGGGCCTTGATGAGGAGGCTACAGTGGCTGAGCTTATTGATAGGGACCGGAGGTGCTGTAAGACAAACCTTATGGAACAACTTTTTCTACCACAGGAAATATCAGCAATATTAAGCCTACCGCTTAGTCGGAGTGAGGCGAATGATACTCTTGTGTGGAAAGGTACTACAAATGGGAAGTATTCGGTTCATAGTGGATACCACTGACTTACATCGGTTACTGCGCAGGAGTGCCCAGATTCTAGTAGAGGTTGGTGGAAATTCTTGTGGGGACTTTCTATCCCTCCAAAGTTCAAAAATTTCATTTGGAGGATGGGAAGTAACTCTCTCCCAACCAGGGTGAATCTAGCTAGGAGGGGTGTATCGGTGGACCCCGTGTGCCCCTGCTGCAACGAGGAGGTAGAATCGACTCCGCATCTGCTGCTGTCTTGCCCGTTTGCCAGGGAAGTGTGGGGAAAGTTTGCGTTCTGGAATAGGGTTTCGGGGCTGCAAGGAGATGGCTGGGTGGATTGGCTAGTAGGGCTACGGACATCTCTGGATGACTCGAATATAGAGAAGCTCATCTCCATCCTTTGGTCCCTATGGACATCGAGGAATAACAGGATCTTCCGCCAGTGCGATGAATCTATCCAAGAGGTGGTTATGAGGGGTGGAAAATTACTGTCTGATTTCCAGGAGGCATGGAGTCAGCACCACAGGCCCGCTGCCCCGCCTCCCAAACCTGTCAACCCGAGATGGGTGCCTCCTCCTACAGGGGTGGTAAAGGTGAACACGGATGCAGCTGTGGGAACTACGGGCATTCGCTTGGGATTTATTGCCTGGGATGCAAAGGGGGAAACAGTGTTCTCAGGAGCAATCTACCTTCCGCATGGAGCTGAGGCGCGAACAGCAGAGGCTCTAGCGCTGAGAGACGCAGTAACACAGGCTCACCAATGGGGATACGACAAGATTATAGTTGAGTCTGACTGCTTACAGAACGTCCTCGCCCTGACCAATGAAGACTTCCCGTTAAGCTACTCGGGATTGGTGTTGGAAGAGGTGGCACGCCTAGCTTCTACTTTTTATAGCTGCTCCTTTTCGCATACAGGACGGTTCATGAATATCCCAGCACATGAGTTAGGTCAATTGACTTTGATTTCCGATTTAGCAAATGTATGGATAGGGGAATGCCCCGAGGTGATCGCACCTTTTGTACTTGCAGATTTAAATTAATCCAATTATTTCTTCCTTAAAAAAATAATAATAATAATGCTCTAGCGATATTCATAGACCCCTTTCTCTCCACAAATTTTAGAAGAAATTCTATTGTACTAAACAATCAAGAAAGATTAAGCCATGGAGTATTTGATCCACAAGTTCATGAACATTGTAGCTGCTCCTTTTGCTCTACTTGTTCTCTTCTTCTTTCTTTCACCTTTTCTTTTCTTCAAGTCTCTCCACCGCCTTTGGAGGGCACTCTTCAGTGAAAACGTGGCCGGAAAAATTGTACTCATCACTGGAGCATCCTCCCGCATCGGCGAGGTATATAATAATACATGTCTTCTACACATATAATTAAAATCAATATTTATGAATGTAAAATAATTTACTAACTAATAATTATTATCTCTGATTATTATGGGATTAATTATAATATTTGTGGTTAATTTTATGAAGCATTTGGCATATGAGTACGCTAAGAGAGGAGCTTGCTTGGCCCTTGTTGCTAGAAGAGAGAAGCAGCTCAGAGAAGTTGCAGCCATGGCAGAGGAGATCGGTTCCCCAGAAGCCATTGCAATCACCGGAGATGTCACTGATCCTCAGGATAGTCAACGATTTGTTTATGCAACGCTAAATCACTTTGGTCAATGTAATTAATCATAAATTAATTAATAACTACTATAATTAAATTTGTCACTTTAGTTCTAGGCTAAGCAGAATGTAACCTAGGGGAATCTCGGATTCGAGACTTAGCTCTCTCAGATTTTTGCAGGAAGTACTGGTGAATTTTGGTCTTAATTTTAAGCAATTCTTGATTTACATTAGAAAGATTTCTCTTTTACACTCTTAATTAATTTATTGAGCAGCAGATCATGCCAATAAAAAATTGAAGCTAAACCCTTAATTAACATGCTAATTAACTCAAAAAATGCGCTTACGATGAAGCGATATTTGCAGATAATGCTGTGTTTTTGTGACAGGAAGTAAACTTCTGGGGTGCAGTGTACAGCACTTACTATGCAAGACCGCACTTGGAGAGGAGCAACGGGAAAGTCATAGTAATTGGTTCTTGTGCCTCATTCATGCCTCTTCCAAGGACCAGCATTTACGATGTAAATAAGAATCAAAACCTTTAACTAATCAGCATACATCAAATCTTCAGTTCTGGAATCGTACTGGACACCCTCCCAAACATCGGATCTTGACACTGAACATTTTGATGTCTATCTGTACCCTATTTTGCTCTGATCAATGGTTCTGTTTTTCAATGGTTTCTGCAGGCAAGTAAAGCAGCAGTGGTTAACATGTTCGAGACGTTGAGGATAGAGATGGGGCACAGAGTTGGGGTGACAATTGTTAATCCAGGGTTTATACAATCTGAAATGACAGGAGGAGAATTCATAACTCAGAGTGGCGAAGTGGAAGTTGATGAGCAAATGAGAAAGGTATTAATTTCTTTCCGTTTAAGTACATATTGTATAGCTTAGTAGCTTTTATGCCTGGGGGCGATGCTGAAGGTTAGTGTCTGATATCTTCAAACTTTTATGTTAACATGCATAAATCATTATGAAATCTGGGTACAACAACTTGAATTACCTGCCCCTGTTACATGTATCAGATGTTCCAAAAATGGATTTTCCTATTCTGTGTTGAAAGGTAGCTTAATTGTGTGTTTTCCGCAGAGTATACGTGTTCTTAGAGCAACTGACTAACACAGATCATTAAATTCTGTTTTAGGCTGTAATAGGGTCTACATTCATGCCCTTGGAGCCTGGGGAGAGGTGTGCCAAGGTGATTGTAAATGCAGCGTGCCGGGGAGACAAATACTTGATAGAACCAGCTTGGTGCAATGCTTTACTTTACTTCAAGGTGTTCTGCCCTGATGTAATCGAACTGAGCAACCGCGTCCAGCTGATCTTGTCTCGCTCGGTCCTTAACAAATGAGAGGTAGCTAGTAACACTAAGAAATCTTGTAATCAACTATGACAAGAACTATGTACACTTAATTATGAGTTTTAGAACTTGCAGATATTATATATCATGATGAAGTGTTAAATATATCTAAGGTTATCATGTATAACTGCAATGAACCCTTGTTAGCGGAACAAGGGTTTTAATATCTCAAAGGTTTAAAATATAAAAGAGAAGGACACGACTAACAAAGTATACCTAGTTTCTCAACGGTCAATTGGGTTGATGAACTTTTCTCAATCGATAATTTCAACACTGTGTTCATGGCTCCCGCTAATTTCTCGACAAATTGATCTTGGTCGAACTATCCTATTTGTGGCCACCATAAAAGGAAGAAAAACTCACCATTTATTCCATCTCCAACAACCACCTACACCTACAGATGGTTCTGGAAGATTCAAACTTGTGTGCTTCGTCATATTTTGGCTTGATATGCATGTGTTTCATTTTGGAGGATATGAAAAAGGCCCTTTTAACAGCTGCTTCATAATAGATGTTCCCCAACAAACACCAGCCCCTCTCTTAAATTCTGAACTAATTCCTGTCCCAAAATAAACATTAAATTCTAAACAAATTAGTCTACCCACATTAAATTTTCTGCCCGGGTGTTCTCCTAGCCCTTACGGCAGAAGACTAATCTTATACCGGTTATCCGGGCATTGTATATAGGTTTAGTTACACATCTAGTGCTGGTCAGTCACACTGCAGCAAACCCACAATCCTTTTTAGCACTCCCCTGCTTCTCTGCAACTTTGAATACCCAATTTAGTCCAGAAAAAAAAGATGGTTAGCAGCAAAAATGGCAGCAGTAGGGTTGATGTCCAGTCAATTTTAACAGCTGTATCAAGTGAGCCAGTGAGCATTAGTTCAGGTGGGAACAAGTCATTGCAAGTCTTATCTGCACTTGATCATGCAATGGGTCTGCACTCTTTGCACTTAGTCTTCTACTTTGCCAAAAGGCCATTTTTGGGGACATTTGATTTGGACCCTTTGAGGGAGTCCTTATCAGAGGTTCTTTCTCTGTACCCACGGGTTACAGGTCGGTTGACCCGAAGCGAAACGGGTAATTGGGAGGTGAAGTTCAATGATGCTGGTGTTAGAGTGGTGAAGGCAAAAGTTGGAGTTACTCTTGATGAATGGTTGAGATCAGCTCATGGATCAGAGGAGAAAGTGTTGGATTTTGGACAACGGGACTAGTGCGTCAGTACCGTTCGTACACATTAGGGACATATGGACGCGTATGTTATTTGTGTACCGTCATATAATATATTGTTAACATAAGGTTAATTGGACCAATTCGATGATCTAATAAAGTTAAGGGGTCCAATCGTCTAATTGAAATAGTGTGTGGGGGTTAATACGGTTATTGTGCAGATTCCGGATTATTTCCGAATTGTTGATGGACCGATTCGGAATTAATGAAAAACTCTAAGGACGGAATTGATCCCTGGTGGAATTGCTATTAATTAATTCCTCAGTTCCTTATTAAGAAAAGAAACAGGAGGAACGAAGGTTAAGGCAGAGAAGAAGCATAAGGTTTACAGCTTCTTTGGTTCTCCATCCAACCCCATAGCAATCATTCACCAGAAGATCAAGTTTCCGGATTTCCACATCAGATCATGGCATCATTATCAGGTACGCTTCCGCTGCTCCCGATCTAATTCATGTAATAACTGAGATTGATTCGTTCCTTGGGATGTAATCTCCCATACGGTTCCAACAAGTGGTAGCGGAGCCAATCAATTTTGGTTATGCATGGATTGTGAGTTTATGATGCATGATTTGAAAGATTGGAAATTTTGGGATTTTTCTAGGAATTTGCTTGAATCCCTGCGATTGCCAATTTTGATTGATTAATTGATTTGGGAATTGATTGATTAATTGATTTTGGGAATTGATTTCAATTCTCTGTTGTTGATTAATTGAATTTTGGGGGGATTGAATTTTGGGGTTGGTTTCTGCAATTTTTGTTTCCTGTTTCCCGTTTGGTTTTGGGAAGAAGGAAAGTGAATAGTGATTTGTGAATAGTAGTGATCATGAATAGTGGTGATTTGTGAATAGTGTATACTGTTGGGGTACGTATTTGTATACTCTGGGATACGTATTTGTATACTATTTGGGATACGTATTTGTATACTATTTGGGATACGTATTAGTATACTATTTGAATATGTACTGACACTATTTATGGGTACTATTCACGGGTACTATTCACGTCACTATTTGGGTACTATTTGAGTACTATTCAGGGGTATCATTTGGAGTACTATTTGGGTACTGTTCATCAGTACTGGTTCGGGTTGCTGGACTTAAAGTTACTTCGATTATTTGAACATGAACATCATAAGGTTTAAGATGTTCGTCGGGTTCAAATAATTGATTTATATAAAGGAAAGCAGAATAACACTAAGGAAGCTTTTAAGCTTAGCTTGTTTTATTTTACTCGATTAATGGAAGTAGTAAAGTCACAAAAGTGACCTCTGCCACGGACATTACCGGGTTGGATATTTCAAGTGTAGTATTCATAATTTCATGCGGATAGTTGTCGGCCCAAAGGAAGGGAACTATTTGGCAGAAATTATAAATACGGTAGTGATGAATTAAGGTTTATAGCTATCAAGAGATTTATTGCGAATATTTGATCGGCCCAAAGGAAGGTTAAATATTTGGCTAAATCAAGCTATAAAATTCACACTATGACAGGTTAATTAACTGTGAGTTGTGTTTTCAGTCCAAAGATTGGACACAATGTCATATAATTAATCTTCTGATTTATTCAGTGTGTTATTCATTAAGGTTATTGTTTTCATAAAGTTTATTAAAGTGAGCTGATTAAATGTTGTGTTCTTTCAGATATGAACTCAGCAAGCTCGGTATCTGCCAATCTGAACAGTGTACCACTGTTATCTTCCAGTAACTTCAAGTTATGGAAGAGAAAGATAGAGACAGCACTGTGTTGTATGAATAAGGATTTGGCACTCTGTAAGGATTGTCCTACGGTACCAGACCCCGAAAGTCCTGATAAGGGAATCCAGGCTTTTGAGGACTGGCAACAATCAAATAGAGCTTGTCGTTTGGTCATACTCAGTGCTGTCCCTATGTCCATGCAGAGTTCACTGGAAAAGGAACAAAGTGCCAGTAAGATCTTAGAGATATTAGCTAGTCGCTATACCCATACAGAGAAGGCTGAGATTAGCGATACCATTCGCAAATTCTCGACCATAAAGTTCAGGGGTGATAGTGACATAAGGGAGCATGTTCAAGAAATTGTCAATCTGTCTGAGAAGTTGAAAGCACTTAAAGTTGGTTTGCCTGATGATTATCTGGTACATCATGTGCTTACTTCACTTCCACCTCAGTACAGTCAATTTGAGGTGAGTTACAATTGTCAAGAAAAGAAATGGACAATTGATCAGCTTACGGTTCAGCTGGTTCAGGAACAGGACAGATTGAAACATGTTTCATTGGACAGTGCTCATCTGGCAACTGCCTCTTCATCCAGTTTTAAGAAGAGGAAAGGCAAAGAGACTGCAGGGTCTGGTTCTCAGAAAAAAACATAAGGGCTCAAATACTGAGCATAAGGGAATAAAATGTTTTTTCTGTAATAAGGCAGGCCACTTAAAGAAGGACTGCGCTAAGTATAAAGCTTGGCGTATAAAGAAAGGTATGTCCTTGTCTCTTGTTAATACAGAATCCCTTCTTGTTTCTGTGGCTAAGAACACTTGGTGGTTAGATACAGGAACCACTAAACACATAAGTGTTTCTTTGCAGGGCTGCAGAGCGAACCGGAGGCCCATGGAAAGTGAGAGGTTTCTCTATATGGGTGCAGGTGATCCGGTATCGGTTGAGGGTATCGCTACTTTTGGGATAATCCTATGTACTGGTTATATATTAGAGTTAACAGAGACTTTGTATGTACCGTCTTTTAGACGGAATCTGATTTCTGTTTCCTTGTTGGACAAAGAGGGTTATGATATCAGATTCGGAAATTATAAAAGTCTCCTTCATTTTAACTCTACTTTGGTTGGAACCGGTGCATTGATTGATTCTGATAACTTGTATTTATTGCATACGGTTGATAGCAATAATGAATGTTATGTTAGCGAGTCCAGAGGGATTAAACGTAAATTGCCAACTGAGGATTCATTCAGGTTATGGCACAGACGGTTAGGTCATATCTCTGCAAGGAGAATAGACCGACTTGTGTCAGATGGAATTCTCGAAGCACTGGATCATACAGACCAACAGGTTTGTGTTGAGTGCATAAAGGGCAAAACTACAGACAAGAGGAGGTTTGAGGCCGAGAGATGTACAGAAACTCTAAAACTGATACATACAGACATTTGTGGTCCATTCCCTACGGCATCCTGGAATGGTCAACGATATTTTATCAGTTTTATAGATGATTTCTCTCGATATGGATATCTATACCTTTTAAAGGAAAAGTCTGAGGCATTAGACGCTTTCAAGTCTTTTAAGGCCGAAGTTGAAAATCAACTCGGAAAGACTATTAAAGCTGTCAGATCAGATCGTGGTGGTGAATACTATGGTCGATATGACGGATCAGGTGAACAGCGTCCTGGGCCATTTGCTCAGTTTCTCGATGAGTGTGGGATAGTTCCACAGTACACCATGCCGGGGTCTCCGACCATGAATGGTGTAGCTGAAAGGAGGAACCGTACCCTTAAGGATATGGTGAGGAGTATGATTGCCAATACTACCTTACCTATGTCACTCTGGGGAGATGCCTTGAAAACTGCAGTCTACATTCTCAATAGGGTACCAACTAAAGTGACTAACAGAACCCCATATGAGGTATTGACTGGCCGAAAGCCTGTCTTAAGGCACCTAAAGGTTTGGGGATGTCCAGCTGAGGCAAGGCCTTATAGGCCTGATGAAAGAAAACTGGACCTAAGGACTGTTAGTTGTTATTTTGTTGGATATCCGGAGAGGTCAAGGGGGTATAAGTTTTACAACCCTACTACCAGAACATTTTTTGAGACGGGAAATGCTCGGTTCTTTGAGGATATTGAGTTTGGAGGGGAACATAGACGTTCAGATGTCAGTTTTGAGGAAGATTCAGTTATACTTTCTCATGCGGTTCCTGAGGGTCAGGATGAGCTCAATGTTCATATTCCTGTTTTTGTTCCTCAGCAGGCAAGAAACGACATCATTAATCTTCCTACAGGACAAGATCCACAAGTTATACTTGAGGATCATCAAGAAGTCCATCAGGATCAAACTCAACACCCTCAGATGGTTGAGAACCAAGGAAATATGCCACTCAGGAGGTCCACTAGAGTGAAAAGAAATGCGATTCCGGATGATTATATCGTATTTCTTCAAGAACATGAGGATACTATTGACTCTTTGGAGGATGACCCGTTCACCTTCAAAGAAGCCATTAGTTGTTCTGATGCTCAAAAGTGGATACAGGCCATGTCGGATGAATTCCAATCCATGAAGGACAATGACGTTTGGGAGCTTGTACCATTGCCTAAGAATCTAAAACCGATAGGTTGTAAATGGGTTTTTAAAACCAAAAGGTATTCTCAAGGCAATATAGAGAGGTACAAAGCACGTCTTGTTGCGAAAGGATTCACCCAAAAGGAAGGAATAGACTATAAAGAGACCTTCTCTCCAGTTTCATCGAAGGACTCTTTTAGGACTATTATGGCTCTGGTGGCATATTTTGATCTTGAGCTACATCAGATGGATGTAAAGATTGCCTTCCTCAATGGGGATCTTGAGGAAGAAATCTACATGAGGCAACCAGAAGGACTATCCTCCAACGAGGATAGTGAATTGGTTTGTAGATTAAAGAAATCTATCTATGGGCTCAAGCAAGCTTCCCGTCAATGGTACTTAAAGTTCCATCGTGTTATTACTTCATACGGTTTTGAAGTAAACACTGTGGAGGATTGTCTGTACCATAAGTTCAGTGGGAGTAGGTTTGTATTTCTATTGCTGTATGTGGATGACATTTTGCTTGCTACGAATGATGTAAAGCTTCTTCAGGATACCAAGGTTTTTCTTTCAGATAACTTTGAGATGAAAGACCTTGGGGAAGCATCTTTTGTGTTAGGGATTCAGATACACCGTGATCGTTCACAGGGTATCCTAAGGCTATCACAAAAGGGATACATCGATAAAGTTCTCAAGAGATTCGGCATGCAAAATTGTAAACCACATGATACTCCTGTCTCCAAAGGTGAGAAATTTTGCCTTGACCAGTGTCCTAAGACAGATTTGGACCGCAAGTTCATGGAGGGTATTCCATATGCTTCGGCTGTGGGTAGCATCATGTATGCACAAGTTTGTACCCGTCCGGATCTTGCATTTATAGTTGGCATGTTGGGAAGATACCAGAGCAATCCCGGGAGGGATCATTGGGTTGCAGCCAAAAGAGTCTTTCGATACCTGCAGAAAACGAAAGACTATATGCTCACATACAGGAAATCAGATCAGCTTGAGATCATTGGGTATTCTGATTCTGATTTCGCTGGATGCCAGGATAGCCGGAGATCGACTTCAGGTTATGTCTTTCTTCTGGCTGAAGGAGCCATTTCATGGAAGAGTGCGAAACAGTCACTTGTTGCATCTTCCACTATGGAGGCTGAGTTCGTAGCTTGCTACGAGGCATCCAGTCATGCTATATGGCTGCGGAACATGGTTAAGGAACTGCGAGTTGTCACTGGTATTGAAAGACCTTTGAGGATCTTTTGTGACAATCGGGCATCAGTGCTGTACTCCAACAATAATCGGAGTACGTCAAGGTCGAAGCACATTGATATAAAGTTCCTTGCCGTAAAGGAAAGGGTTCAAAGCAATCAAGTTAACATAGAGTTACTGGGTACAAACGATATGGTTGCGGATCCGCTCACTAAGGCATTGACACCTATAGCATTTCATGGCCATGTATCAAGTATGGGTGTTATAAAGATGGATGCCTGAGATTAGTGGGAGTTCCGTTTGTACTATTGTAACTTGTATATGTTTTGACTGTGTATTATGTTATTTCACAGTTTATGGATATTGATTTACAGTTTATTCAATATATGCTCTGAATTTTGATCTCATATAGTAAAGAGGATCAGTTGGAAATAGACATGTATAGATCATTTCACATGTAATTTCCATGCTGCATATGCACACTGGATCCATGTCATTAATTAGTCAGTACTCGTGATCATCATGAGTTTAGCCGCTTGAACTGCGACGACTGCTCTTTTGGTTCTTGTATTGATGAAGTTAATGGACCGGATTGAATTAGACGGATATATGCTAGCATTCGGGGGTTAACATATGATTGTATGATAAAAGGTGGTGCTGTAAGGATCGCACATTGTCGAGTTGTCCAAGTGGGAGATTGTTGGATTTTGGACAACGGGACTAGTGCGTCAGTACCGTTCGTACACATTAGGGACATATGGACGCGTATGTTATTTGTGTACCGTCATATAATATATTGTTAACATAAGGTTAATTGGACCAATTCGATGATCTAATAAAGTTAAGGGGTCCAATCGTCTAATTGAAATAGTGTGTGGGGGTTAATACGGTTATTGTGCAGATTCCGGATTATTTCCGAATTGTTGATGGACCGATTCGGAATTAATGAAAAACTCTAAGGACGGAATTGATCCCTGGTGGAATTGCTATTAATTAATTCCTCAGTTCCTTATTAAGAAAAGAAACAGGAGGAACGAAGGTTAAGGCAGAGAAGAAGCATAAGGTTTACAGCTTCTTTGGTTCTCCATCCAACCCCATAGCAATCATTCACCAGAAGATCAAGTTTCCGGATTTCCACATCAGATCATGACATCATTATCAGGTACGCTTCCGCTGCTCCCGATCTAATTCATGTAATAACTGAGATTGATTCGTTCCTTGGGATGTAATCTCCCATACGGTTCCAACAGAAAGATCTTGTGGTTTGGGAGGAAATGCCACCTGAGGATCCTTACACATGGTCACCCTTTCGTATACAGGTTTTTCATTCATTCTTTTGTTAGATGTCTTGAAATTTGATCACCTTCTTTAATTTAAGCGCACACAAAAAAAAAAAAATCTGCGTTTGTCCCTTTTTCCTTTTATTTTTTTTGGTTCGATGGAGTTAACGATGCTCAAATGAGATTCATTTATTATCTAAAAGAGTAGAGAAGACACTCAGATGGACCGGAAGAAATGATCCGGATGATAATTAAGTTTAGAAATGTATATCCATTTTTATTTGACAGCTCAATCTTTGGGTTCTTTTGAATGGATATTTGAGGTTCTGTTTTCCAATTTTATGAAAGCCTTGCAAAATTTTACTTCAATTATGGAGATAGGTGCAACATTTTTGATTGACAAGCCTGATCATTTGTTAATTAGTATTTGAATTTTGTTCATTAGATATGCTGACAGCAGAAGTGTTGGTTGTTGATTCAGGTAACTGAATTTGAAGGAGGAGGTCTAGCCATTGGACTAAGTTGTACACATATTCAAGCAGATCCAACAACTCTATTCCTGCTCTTCAATGCATGGGTTGAGACTTATCGGAAGGAACCGATTGAGCATCCACCCTTGTTCATTCCATCTGCAGTCCATGACCGAAAACCTCGTATACCTCGGACTGAATCCTCTGATCATTACTACGCTACTAAAGCCAGTGCAGAAGAAGCTCCCATGGTGAAAATGCAGACAGCCACCTTCAAATTCTCAAACTCAACAATCAAGCAATGCCTAAGTGAAGTCCATGATAAGTGCCCTGAGGCTACTCCATTTGATCTCTTGGTGGCACTTTTCTGGACACGTATCTCGCGTCTAAAAGCCTCAAAACATGACCAGAAACGCACGCTTTCAGTCTGCTTAGACTTCAGGAACCTAGTTCAACCACCAATCCCTCTTGGTTATTTTGGCAACGCAGTGCATTTCTCACCACTGTCGTTAGATGAGGATGAAATGAACTGCGGAGAGTTGGGGCGAGTGGTCTCGGTGGTGCATGGTCATGTCGCTGGTGTTCGGGAAGAAGAGGTCTTGTCCGGTATAGATTGGCTTGAATCACAGAAGCAAGAGGAAGGGAAGTATGCAGCAGCCTTTACTATGTATGGTCCTGAGCTAACCTGTGTTAGTATGGAACACATGATTGTAGGGGATCGATCCTTAATGTATGGAAAAAGTTGACAGGAATGAGAAGCCAGTTCATGTTGCATTCCACTTGGGAAATGTTGAGGGAGAAGGTTTGATTATAGTGATGCCTTCCTCAGAAGAAGGACTAGCAAGAACAGTGATGGTAACATTGCCAGAGGAGGAAACAGCTAAGCTACGTGAGGATCACGCGATCCTTCGACTTGAGCCAGTAATGCTCATCAGTGGTGGAGAACAGTCAATTCTTAAACTTAGACAGAGTGAGGATGCAGCAATACATGCTGCTAATTCTTAAACCAATGTATTCATGTCTGCAATCCTGATAAAGTAGAGAGGAATTTCCATTATTACTCTATGCTAAAAACAACCCATAACGTAATAGTATCACAGCAACAGTGCTTTTGTAATGTAAAACCAGGCAATGGCTCCTACCTACCACATCCACATCTAACATTGCTTCATCAATGAACAACAATTACAGTACGTATACTGATACAGTAATCCATCAGCAGGTCTTTTGCTGTTTCGAATTTTATTCTACTCACTCAGGATAATTGAATGAACATGTGCCATGGAATGTGTCTACCGATCTGTTTATGCTGAAACTTTTGGAGGTGTGTCGGCAAACTTCCATGAAGTAGTAAAGAAGTTTGCCAAGGTTCTATCCCCAGCAACCTCTTGTATGGGAGCAGTGCGCCATGGAATGTGTCTACCGATCTGTTTATGCTGAAACTTTTGGAGGTGTGTCAGCAAACTTCCATGAAATAGTAAGGAAGTTTGCCAAGGTTCTATCCCCAGCAACCTCTTGTATGGGAGCGGTATCAGAAATTTCTTTCAGTTCCTCGGATGTAAGTTTCACCTTCACAGAACCAATATTCTCATCCAGGTTTTTGATCTTTGTTGTCCCTAAAATAACCCGACCCAAATAACACAATAAGAATATAGCAGCAACGTATAATTCAGCTATTCTGCTGTATTTAAGTCAAATGAATCGTACTAAGCTGCTATCCGATACTTTTGCCACTTCTGTCAAATAAAACAGTACAATAAGCTAAGACAGGCATATGCAGACAGAGGGCTGACTGACCAGGGATAGGAACAACATCATTTCCTTGTTGCAGAATCCATGCAAGTGCTAGCTGTGCAGGAGAGCATTGATATTTCTTTGCAAGGTTTTCCAGTCGAGTGTAGATGTTTTTGTTTCGATCAAAGTTCTCACCTTTAAAACGAGGATGCATTCCCTAAAAAGGAAGAAACTACCACATGAAAATTCCCTTTGCAGATACAAAAAACGTTCAAATAACTCCAGTTTTACAAGTTTCTTAGGGGTGTAGAAATTTACTTACTGTTCAGACTAAACATGAACAAAAATTATCTCTAAGCAGCAGATGGGATATTTTTATTACTAGCTTGTTGAAGAGCAGAAGAAATAGTTATATAGAGGTCTTAGAGTAACGATCAAGATATGAGGATCTCACTCGGTTGATAAGAAATATTGTTTCCCAAAAGACATCTAACGCCATGAATGCGCACCAAAAGAAATTTATAGGAAATATATTGACAGAATTCGTACCAACATGCTGTTTGCAGGTAAACTTTCCACAACTGCTTTGCCGGCAAAGAAGCCACGACCAAGAGGACTGTATGGAACAATTCCAATGCTGAGCTCCCTGCACGAAAACATGGATCAAAACCCAATTCTTATAAAATATAATTAGCCAATGATAGCCAATCAAACGTCAAAACACACCATCTGGGAAGTTCCAAGAAAGTACAAGCTTGGATACAAACAAACCTGCAAACTGGAATAATCTCCTCTTCAATATCTCGAGTCCAGAGCGACCACTCAATTTGTACTGCTGTGATAGGATGAACAGCGTGTGCCCTCCTTATTGTATCTGGACTGGCTTCAGATAGCCCAATGTACTTGATTTTTCCCTCTTTCACTAGTTTCTTAAGTTCACTCATCTGTATTCCCATACAGAAAGAACAAAATAGTTCAATTAATACATTCTGCAAGCTAGATTAAATGCTTCAAGAGATCATAATAGCAGATGTCTAGCGTAAATCGCAAGAGGAGAAACTTACAGTGTCCTCAATGGGAACTGATGTGTCGACTCGATGCTGATAATACAGATCTATGTAATCCACACCAAGCCGCTTTAGGCTAGCGTCACAACATGTGCGCACATACTCTGGAGTACCACACACAACCGTCTGTGAGAGATCCATTTTAACAATGCCAAACTTAGTAGCTAACTGAATCTTTTCTCTTGGTAGCTGCTTCAAGGCCTGAAAAGTATAAACTTAGTTTTGGTCACACAAATTTAGAAAATATTATTACTATCATAGGTTGTCCTTAACTTTCAGTCCTAAAGATGCACTCTCTTATAGAATTGATTTATCAGTTGCAATGGGAGGCACATACCTTTCCGACCAGAATTTCGTTAGCATTCTGGCCATACATATCTGCTGTGTCAAAGAATGTGATGCCCTTGTTGAAGGCAGCCTTCACTATTGCTATTCCATCCTCGTCGGAGAGTGGAGAATTGTAGACCCCGGATATGCCCATACACCCAAACCCCAACCTGGAGACCTGTAATCATACAAAAACAAAATGGATCAAACACTCCAATTTATAAAACAAATTGTTCCCAATTCCAAGAAGAAGTTTGTATCTTGTAAATTAATTATAAAATAGAAGTTATCTGCTGGATGCTGCAATTCAACATTTTTCGATATCATCAGTTAAAAGTTCCAACCTTTTTAAAACCCATCATCTCATTTTCAAAACCCAGTGTTTGTGACAGGAAAGATTTTATTTTTATGAAAAGTTAAAGCCACACTGAACTCAAACAGACATTTTTCGACCAAATGAAAGCACCCCATGAAGGCAATCACCATATGGTTTAGATCATTGCCACTTTTTTAGAGAACATACTTCCTTTTCTACCAAACTGCAGTTAAATGCTTTAACTAAAAATATGTAGATGGGTTTTCAAGGAATGATAATTTTTAGACAGAATCAAAGATTAAAAAATGGAGAATTATTTACCTCAAGTCCTTGACTGCCCAGTTTCACCCTCGGAACTGTGAAGCTTTTCTCTGCTGTCATCTTTGATTAGAAGCTCACTCTCAAACTATGAGGATTGAGGTAAAGAATTCTGAAAGTCTTAACTCTAACAACGAATTTTGTTAGGTATAAAAAGTACAAAAGTCAAACTAAAGACAAAATGTGTTAGCTACGTGAGAAGTACCACGATACCTAATAAATGCACCAGCCGGGGATGGGTTAAACACAAAATTGACACTTGTACTTATATTGATTGAGACATATGACACCTTCATTTGTAAAATGATTTAAAAAGCATTTGCACTTGAAACCTATGACACATTTGACACCTCTCACTAACAACGTCCATCGTCCACCGTCCACCGTTAAGTGCTGATGTGGCATGCCACGTGGACTGACACGTCATCAACACACTGACGTGGCATGCCACATCATCATACCCGACCCAAATCCCAGTGGATACGGGTCTGAAACGGGTCATCCATTTGGTTGGCGAACGATGCGTCGTGCACTTTGAGTGAACGACACGTAGTTTCTCTCTTTCTTTTCTTTTTTAAGTGTGGGGAGTTTGATTGCATTGCATTTCATCATGTTTTATTGTCCATTTTCTAGTTATTTTGGACAGTAATTCTATTGATATTCCCTTTAATTTCCCACATTTGATCAGGTCTGGTTTGGAGGCTGAATGAGAAGAATTCACGAAGTTTGGAGCCGAAGCTGTTTATTCGAGTCTAGGCCTGGATCTTGGCCTAGACAGGTTCGTATCTG
Organism: Viola odorata; assembly: GCA_963691705.1. Lineage (NCBI taxonomy): Eukaryota > Viridiplantae > Streptophyta > Magnoliopsida > Malpighiales > Violaceae > Viola > Viola odorata. Next base: position 7,898,143 of record OY829543.1, on the reverse strand, counting down.
ACGCAGTGCGCTTACCAGAATCGTCTTGGCCTAAACTCCTTTGCGATCAGACTGCAGCTTGGAGCGATTGAAGTACTTTCAGAGTTGAACTCTCACAGCTGGCACGTAGTAGCTGTTCCGCTATTTTAGAGGGATCTGAAGCCAATCTTTTGAAGAATCCCGAATGAGATCTCCCTCTTTTATTAATTGCGATTTAGTTTCCATTTATGAACAATTAAATTGTAATAATCTTTTAGGATATTTTAGGAGTTTTAGTTGGATTGGGACAGAGGTTCTGATGGCTATTTTAGCTGAACATTATTCACCTCTGTCGGGGATCGATCTCAAGGAGATAGCTACGCAATTCTTTTTTTAGTTTACCATTGTTAAAAACCTTGCTCCGAATTTATTTCGGATTTAAGATATTTATGCAAATTAATTTCTTCATCTTTTATCCATGAGTATGAGTAACTGAAACCCCATTCTTGGTAAGGGTGATGAGCTGAAGTTCTTAATGCAATCGTGAGACACAATCCGTTCTTCACAATCTCTTTCTTTGTATTTATTTATTCTTGAACTTAATCCATCGCTTACTCACTAGAGCCAAGGTTTGATCATCCTTGTTCTCTAGGAGAGAAGAGTTGTAACCAGTCTAGAAGGAGAGGGAGTACCCGCTGGCTAGACGGAGTAGGTGACTAGTCTCGAGCAGACTAGAAGAATAGGTAAAATAGGTAGAGACCAGATTGACAACCTAGGAACTTAGCCTAGGTACTGTCTTCCCCTGTGCCATTGAAGAGGTGAGCAACCATTCAAGACAGCAGTCAAACGGATAAACCCTTTAACCAGCAAGGTGTCCCTTGGCTAGGATTATCAGGAGAGGGAGTACCCGCCAGATAGTTTGAAGAGGAGGGAAGATAGGAGTGAAAAGGAGTTCCTCCACTCTATAGCAGTACTATGAAGAAGAGATGAACATATTTCAGTCCATGATCGATGCATAAGAACGCAAGCTCACCCATCGCCCTTACCTGGAATTCCGTATCACAAGACTTATTCCCAATCTAGCCCGCAGTCTTGGCCTAGACTTCGGCCAATACTATTTTATATTTTGAACTGTTTTCATTGCTTTCTGTTTTGTCTTTAGTTTCAGATAATAACCAACCAAAACTCAGTGACGAGGAAGTCAACTCAAGAACTACATTTCCTAGAGGTCTCTGTGGACGATCCTCTTACCATCATCTACAAATCCTTGTAGACAGTGATAAGTTGTATTTCTACCCCCAATTCCATAACTATTTCACTACTATATTTGACGTGTTCGACGCGCGGTCAGTCATGGAACTGACATTATGCATAGGGTTATCAACCGTGGTGGATGGTAACCGTCCTCTCTGCTCCTGTTTGAGTTTCATTTCTCCCATCTCCTTCTGTAAGCTTGTGAGAGCGGCCTTGTTGGATTGTAAGATTTGGCCAAACTATTTGAGCGTTTCTTCAAGGGGAGTATTAGCGATTTGTAAGGGTTGTTGAGGGGTTGGTAATTGTGGTACATCAGGTCGTGGTTTGAAATTTCGCAGGTTAAATTGAAGTTGTTGTGACTGTTGTGGTGGCGGTTGGTTTGGTTGAGTTGGTTGGACTAGCTGCTGCTGAACGGGAGGTATGAGCATGGGATCTTGCAGGTTGAACTGATGTTGTTGTAGTGGAGTCCAGTCGAAGTTTTGGGGATACTCCCATCCTTGACTGTAGTTGTGTGTATTTGCCGAATGGTATGAAGGGAAGTTAGGCGCTCCATATGAGGCTTGTTGCATCTCATCTACAATAGAAGAGACACTAAAAGATAGTGCATTAATTTTATGGATTATGAAAATTAACAATACCTCATTTGCACCAGCCATCTGTGTGCAGATGTACTCTCTCTCAGGCTTGGGACAGAGTCAAATGACTGATTGTGCAGAACTTTCCTCTGGATATGTTTTTTTTTCTGTCCTCTGTCTCTGGTAATCTTTGGGTTGTTTAATTGCTAAAATTAGTACCGATGAAATCCCCGGCAACGGCGCCAAAATTTGATGGTTGCCGAAACCAACAAAAATAAATCATACAATTCACCATGCACAATTAACTAAAACTATAGCAAGTGGTAAAAGGATCGAACCACAGAGATTTCACGACTAAATTAATTCCTATTAAATGACCAAGAATTGTAACCGTGGTAAATACCAATAATGGGGATTATGTTGCAATTAATTAAACAAACAGAGGAAGCAAAAACAGGAAATAAAATGTGATTAAATGAACTCAATTGACGAGGAATTCCCAGTAAAGACTCATGTCGGGTCACGATTCATACATGTCGATCATTGATGCAAGTGTTTTCAAAACCAAATTTTATAGAAAGGCTATAGAGACCAGCGGTACTCTGAGCCTCCTACTCTCCTCCTACCCAAGATTCCTAAGGTGGTACTCCTACTAGGATCCCTAACCAATCAACAACTTTAAGGCGGTACTCCTAATAAAGTTTAACTGAAGGGTTGATTAAATACGGGGAGAGACCTTTCCCGATCTAGAAGAGAATTTCTTCTACTTCTATAAACCGGATTCTACTCTTTTTCTAATTAGCTCGCAAACTAATTAGTTGCCTACAGATTCCTATCAACGATGTAGCATCTAGAGTTTCTAAGAAAAGCTATAATTGTTCGAATTAAAATCTAAGGTGATCAGGCTTAAATCAAATAAGAACAAATTAATATTTAAATAAAAAGAATAGAAATACAAACTTAGAATTTATGAAGCTGATCTCACAACAAACGAATCATGACCCTAGAACCTTTACCAAAAATAAATAAATTAGGTAGAACACGACATAATTAAATCAAACAAATAATATGCATGAATTAATTAAATCAAGAAAGGAAGAAGAAAAGAAAAGTATAGAATAAAATCAAAACAGTAGCAGAATGTGGCGTAGTGGAAGAAGAGAGAGTTGACCTCTTCTATCTAGCTAGGTTTTAACAAAATTCTATTCCAACTACAATCCTAAATAGGATTAAACTAATTGAAATTGTTTGAATATCCTAATTAAGAAATTCTAATGGGAATTAAATTCAATAAAAGGAGGAAGCTGCAGGAAGCAACCGCACAAAGCAGCAGCAAGGCACGTCCCTCTCTAATGGGCCCAAGCCCATCTCTTGTCTTTTAGCAGCCCAACAGGAAATAAATTTGGTCGAGGGAAGTACATTGGTGGCTCTTTTCAATCTCCACCAAATTCATGCTCAAACGATGGCTTTTCATTTCCTTTTCTTCTATTTGGTTTTGCTTCGAGTAATCTGCAAAAAGGAACGAAAAATAGCCACAATCAATAGTATCATCATCCAAAATAGTAGAAAAATAGGATGAATAATTAGACATTTTAGCACTAATCATTTATATCCAAAAAAAAAGCCACGACCTAGAGGGTGATATGCAACTATCCCAAGTCCAAGTTCCTCGCATAATTTCCAATGCATTGACGAGTCTGGTGGAATCGACTCATTTATTAAAATGTCATTTTTAAATGGGTCGAATCGAATTGGGTCGACATATTTTCTATAATTAAATGTGATCAGTGAAAGTAGTAGATGCGCAAAAGGTAAATGAAAGGCAGAATTCATCATTTCTTGAAACAGCCTACGAAGCTGTTTGCCTGTTTTAAAGTTCTTGAAAATCTAAGGATACAATTACAAACAGTCCTTATATTCTTTAACTACACAGTTTCTGATATGCATGCTTCAATCCATTTTTACAGTTTCTGATATCCATGCTTCAATCCATTTTTGTATCCATGCTTCAATGCAAATCTCTCCACTTTTTCTTGTCAAGTGGGATCATATAATTTGCTTTGGAAGAAGCTTGATACTCGTTGTAAGTTTCATAAAGTTTTCAAATTCTTTTACTTTGATCCTTATATTTTTAGAATTTACAATATTAATTCTATATTTTTCTTAAAATTACATTTTTTTTATTTTTATAGTTGTTTAAAAAAATTTAAAAGTGGTAAACATTACATAAAATTATAAAAAATTGAGAATCTTTTTAACAAATACAATGGCATCCGAGTACTGAAAAAAATGAGGAAATTGATAAAAAAAAATTAAACCAGCTTCTTCCATGGTTTTAGGCTCAATTATATTTATTACTTTTTTTACTCCAATTTTAATAGCTTTTTGCAATTAATTTCTATTTTTTCTAGTCAAAATTAACCTATAATTTTTTAAAATTTCAAAATTTAGAAGTGTAGGGGCTATAGTGGAAGATGTTGGAAATAATAGGATCTTTTGATCATTAAAGCCGCGGATAAACTCGTTAAGAGCATTTTTGTTATTGTGATTTTTAAATAGACAGAAACGTTACAAGAGTGAATGCAACAGTCCTCTTTACACACCAGATTTACTCATCTTCACTTGCATTTAGATCTTATTAATTATTTAATCTCATTATCATTGCGATTAATTATTTATCAATTATATTATATTGCATACATATACTTAAAACAAAGACAGTAGACTAAAATAAGTAAGTTTTGGTCCATATCTCAATTCACTATCAATTTTTTGGTTTAATGCTGAACGCAAAACTGAAGACTGAAGAGTATATTTCAGTAAGGATACAAGAGGAGTTACATATTATTCTCACCAACAGGAACAAAAACTAGCAGAATTTCAGAAATCACACATAGGATAACTTCAGAAATTAGTAATACAGCTTCTACAAAGTTTGAAATCTGACTCTTGCATCTCCTTCCATACACAGTCAAGTTGCGACTTAAGTTAGTTTTTAGGTGGTGTATTAGTAAACTTCCAGGTTAGACCTAACTGTGCAGATCGAACTCCCGCAACTTCATCAATAGGCACAGCATCTGATATCTCCTTTAAGTCGTATTTGGTGAGGTGAACTCTCAGTGATCCAATGTTGTCATCTAGATTCTTGATCTTAGTTGTACCTGAAGACATCAGATCGTACAAGTTCAGTGAATCACATTGGTTGGTCAGAAGTGCGTGCAACTATAGGATAAACTGGAAGGGAAAAAGGGAAGAAGCAAACTCACCAGGGATCGGTACTACATCATCTCCTTGGTTGAGAACCCAGGCGAGGGCAAGCTGAGCAGGAGTGCATCTATGTTTCTTGGCCAATTCTTCTACCCTGGTATAAAAAATCTTGTTCTTCTCAATATTTTCAGCTGTGAACCTTGGGTGCGATTTCTGAAAGAAAAAAGAAGGATGTAAGGTCCCCTCTCAAACAGGCAGCAAGATGTTGTGCTAACAAAGATACAAGTTTAGTTTCATACAAGTACAGTATCAGAAGACAAGCTTTCTACAACTGCTCTGCCTCCAAAAAACCCACGACCTAGAGGGCTATATGGAACTATCCCGATTCCAAGTTCCCTGCATAATTTCCACACATAATAAGCAAATGTGATCAGTTAAGGTAGCAGATGCGCGTGGAAGGGAAATGAAAGGAAAAATTTGTCATTTCTTGAAGTGCCTAAGAATAAGCTGATTATAAGTTCTTGAAACTATTTGGATACAAATAGATACCTGCAGAGTGGGATTATCTCATCCTCGATGTCACGAGACCAAAGCGACCATTCCATTTGTACTGCAGTGATGGGATGAACTGCATGTGCTCTCTTGATAGTGTCGGGACTAGCTTCAGATAATCCAATGTACTTTATCTTTCCTTCTTCCACTAACTTTTTAAGCTCTCCCATCTGCCAATTCAAATTTTAAACGATAGTAATTCACCATATCTGCTAAGTTTTCTTACTTAGGCAGGCATAAGGTGTTTCATAGAATTGAACTGGTTCATGTTACATACAGTGTCCTCTATTGGTACTGAAGTGTCAGTTCGATGTTGATAGTAAAGATCAATGTATTCCACATCAAGCCGCTTCAGACTAGCCTCACAACAGGCACGCACGTACTCAGGATGGCCACAAACTGCAGCCCCTTGAAAATTTGTGCCCTTTACAACAATACCAAATTTTGTAGCCAACTGGATCTTTTCCCTGGGCAATTGCTTAAGTGCCTGAAAGATGCATTATTTCTCTTGTTACATATAAAGAAGAGAAAGATAGTATATCTGAAATTACTCCTTATATTCTTTAACACCACAGTTTATGCTATCCACATAAGCTTCTACGAATTCTGATTGATGATTCAATGAAACAAGAATGTTCAAAAGATACTCATAATCAAACTTCATTTGTGAAAATCCAATTTATCATATGTTTAAAATCCAAATCTTACCTTCCCAACCAATATCTCGTTAGTGTGAGGTCCATAAACATCAGAGGTATCAAAGAAGGTGATTCCTTTATTGAAGGCATCCTTTATGATTGAAATGCCGACCTCATCAGAAACCGGAGCATTGTACATACCAGTAAGACCCATACAACCAAAACCTAACTTTGAGACCTGAAACCCAAATAGGAAAATATCATACAAACGAATTAGAAGACAGACGAAACAGTTTATCAAGAAATAAACCCTTTTATGACAACATTATGAAACCAACAAGTGATGAACACTTTGATATTATTGTAACTTGGGCACTATAAGTTCAAAGTTAAGAGCTTTCATAAATAAAATCCGCATGAACAAGAACAACAGCATAAGCAGTGAACAAACGAAAAAAAATCTAACTTGAACAAAGATGGAAAGCCAGAGAAGAAAAGATGAAATGGGGTTTTCACCTTTAGACCTTGGGTCCCCAGGTTCACTGGCTGCACAACAACTTGTATATGCTCTTGGGCCATTTTTTTCAGCTCTTGTTCTTGACTTGGAAGCGAACTACAGAAATCGGAATGGAGACCGTCTAATTTGCGTCTTCTACTCTCTCAACTGCTCCGAAGATCATCTCTACTGATTCCATTCTTATATATAGTGAAAATGGGACATTATGTGACATACGCTCATATGTCAGCAAAGGCGAAGACAAATCACTATTGTTCTTTTCGGCATTTTTTGGGACCATACATATCAGCGATGAAATTTGATGCTGCAGTGCATCCACTTGTGGCTCAATCTTTTGCCCGTCTACTGAGGTGGATAAGCCCATTAAGCCCACACAACGCCGGCCCAGCACAAGCCCATCAAGACAAAGTTGTTTGTCTTTTTGGTGTGGTGTTTTTTTATCCAGATTAATCCTATTTGAATTTTATCTCCCTAAAGGATGATGAATTTCTCAATCTAAATTTCTCAATTTTTAAAATTCGAATTCGAAATTTTCATTAATGGAATTCATCTAAATCACAATGTTTTATGCTGCTTATTGTCACATTCATTTTCTAGCTTTTGTGTACAAAAATAAGGGAAAAATATGAAATATTTAACACTTAGGTAGACTTTCAGCAATCAAAACATATCGGATTACTTCAGCAATTGCATCTCCCATATAAAGTCAATGACAGATATGGATGATGAATTTATAAGCATTTTAATTCAGTCAAGCTAGTTCTTAGGTGGTGGTGGTGTATCAGCAAACTTCCAGGTAAGATTCAACTGTGTAGATCGAACTCCAGCACCTTCATCAATAGGCACAGCATCTTGTATCTCTTTCAAGTCATCTTTCGTCAAATGAACTCGCAATAATCCGATGTTGTCGTCTAGATTCTTCATCTTAGTTGTCCCTTAAAACATGTATCAGATCGTACAAGTTCAGTAGAAGTACGTGTAATGTAACTACAGGAAAAAGTGGAAGAAAGAAGCAAACTGACCAGGGATGGGTACTACACCATCTCCTTGGTTTAGAACCCAAGCAAGGGCAAGCTGAGCAGGACTGCATTTGTGTTTCTTGGCCAATTCTTCAACTAGAGTATAAAAAATCTTGTACTTCTCAATACTTTCAGCTGTGAACCTTGGATGTGATTTCTGAAAGAAAAAGAAAGCAAAAAGAAAGTAGGCCATCTATCAGACAGGCAGCAGGAACAAGATTTTTTTAGTTGTCATGATAGTGCGTAGACTCAGGTAGGTTCGAGTTTCACCTTCCTACGGAAAAAAAACTGGCTCCAAGATGTACTAACAAACAAAACACAAGTTCAGTTGCATACCAGTAGAGCTTCAGAAGACAAGCTTTCTACAACTGCTCTGCCTCCGAAAAACCCGCGACCTAAAGGGCAATATGCAACTTGACAAAGTATATTAGTATATATATATATATATATATATATATATAGGCTGCTTTAATATTGTTTTATACATGTATATCGTAAAAGGGTATTATTGGTTGTTCGTAAAACTTTGGTACATATATGTATCTTTCTCATTCAATACAATTGAACTTAGATTTCTCTCTAAAGTTTACATGATAGTGTTGATACCCGAACTTTGACACGAGTAGTTTAATTTATTTTTAAATGTGGCATACCTATATTTTATCATTCGTCATGTTATTAACATTTTGAATCGATCATATTTACGTTTATTATCATCGTTTGTTTACGGTTCATTATTTTCATGGCATCTCGTATCATTTCGCGTTATTCCATTTTTATCCTGTATTTTAATAATTTTCGTTCGAACTTCAATCGGTTCCAAACGAGTTTCCTCGAACCATAGATCGAACTTTTCCATCTATTTTTACGTTATCATATTTTTGTTCGTATCATTTTGTTCATTAGGTTTTACTTCATATTTTAGTATTTTTTGTTCGAATTTTTTATCAATTTCTAGCGAGACTTCTCGTACCGATAGCTCGAACCAATTAAATAAGCACTAAACATTTTCTCCTTCCCATCTCATCTCAACTATTGATCAAACTTTCGACTCTCCTTTATGCCCTTCCAACGACCCTCCTTTTTCTTCATCATCACCATCCTCATTTTCTTCAAGCCATCAATGCAGCATTAATAACTACTTCAACTTCACGTTTGTCGCCGGTCAGTCCCTCTCCCATCACAGAAACTTCCATTCTCCCTCAATCACACAGCCAAAACGTGCTCACCACTCCGGCCACTGCTCATCGCCACTCTCGCCTCGCCAAGCGCGCCCGCGACGCCCACGCTCACTTTGCTCCCCAAGTTCACTCGCGGCCACACCCTATAAATACCCCTCAATCTTCAAGCAATTTCTTCACCAATTCACACTCATTTTCCCGCAATTCATGCACTCTCTCTCCCTCTCGACAAGGTATTTCTTCTCTCTAGTTTTTCAATTAATTTCATTTATACCTTTAATTAATCAATCAACTGCTTATACTTGTTTTAATTGCTTTATTTTCGAGTTAACTTTGTTGTTCTTACATCAATTTATCTGCTTACTATTTTAATTATTTAATTACTTAATTTTTGGTTTAATTGTGTTTGTGTTTAATTTGTCAAATTGCTTGTCGTTTATGGATTAATTGAATTGTTGTTTGGCTGGTTTGAGTGGTCGCTTTGTTCGGGTCTGTTTTGGCCGTTTGTTTGTTGTCTTGTCGTTGTCCTTTCGGTCCTTGGTCACCGGCAACCCAAGGAAGAAGTTGAAGCGGGGAAGAAGGAGGGAAAGGGTTGTCGGGCTTGCTATTTTAAATAAAAGAGTTGGTCATGGGCTTGGCTTGTCCAAAGTCCAAGCGGGAAAAAAGAAAGGTCATGGGCTTGGTTTATTCCAAAGCCCAAATGAAAATAAGAAGGATCATGGGCTGGGGCTGTCCCTGGCCCATCAAGGAAGACCTTGGGTCTGTTTTGGGTAGTGGACTGGAATTCAAGGCCCGTTAGGATACTGTTCCGAGAAGCCCACCGCATTATTTTCGTGCATTATTTAATTATCGTATGCCATGATTATTTAATTGTTCGTGTGCCATGCTTATTTAAACTGTTCATTTTAAATTGCGTGTTTGTATTAATATTCTGTTTAAATTGATAATTAGTTATCTTGTTCATTGTAATAATTAGTTAATATTTCATAAAATTGTTAGTTAATTATTTCAACTTGTTGTAATAATTAATTAATCATTTTCACCAAATTGTAATATTTAGGTAATTATTTTAACTTGTTGTAATAACTAGTTAAGTAATTAGCTAAAAATGTTCGTATGCTTGTTTATCGTATTATTATTTATTTGTGCTGTTAAATATCGATTTTGTAGGGACCGATCGTTCGGGGATCGTCAATCAAGTACACTTCCCTTCACCCCTTTTATTTATTCAACGCTTTTTGTACGTTTGTATGCATGACATTTAGAGTCGTTACAATTATAAATTGCTCGCATGATATAAACTTGTTGTGATTGCTCGCATGATATAACTTGTTATAATTGCTCGCTTTATTTTATCATGAATGAATGTTTAATTTATGCATGTGTTTGGTGCGCGACTTCGTCCCCACTCCCCGATTTTTTTATTTTTAAAACCAAAACGTTTTCTGCACGCATCGTTAAAACGGTACTGTTAGTATGCATGCTTAGATCATTTAAATAAAAAGAATTAAACATGCATGGCCCGGTGATGATAATGGGTGTCGCTTTGGCATAAATAAACAAATGCGGTTATGATTCTGTACAAAATCAATCGACCCAACGTAAATATTAAAGCGACGATTCCTCTGAGGGCCCATTTACTTGTTATTTAAAAAAATGTTTTAAACACCTCTCTCTTTATAAACCGGTAACTTTTTTAAAAGGATGTGACTCGGGTGCCTAACACCTTCTCGAGTCTATAAATCGACCCCGAACCGTTGTTCTCGGGTTTAGACCCCTTTTTGTGCCTTTAGTTTTTTTTTTTAAACCTATAGAAATAAATAGGGTGGCGACTTCATTGCATTATGCTTGCGTTTAGGTCATTCGATTAGGCCACTTAAAGCTCTTTTGCTTTTTCGTTGTGTTTTTAGGTCATTCGATTAGGCCACTTTTCGATGACCCTCTTGTCTCACCGCCCCCATAGGAAGGTGTGGAAGCTTGGTTCGTGTCGTACGGTGGTGGTTCGATGTCTAGGAGGGTCGCATGTGTGTCTCACGCGCCGCCTTTGTCTTAGCCCTTCTTTACCACACATTGGCACGTGGAGGCGCATGCGGTGTCGATTTCCACCACGGTTGATTGGGTTTTGCGTAGGGCTGTCAATCCGGGTCCACGGGCCCGGACCCGACCAGACCCGGACAATTCGGGTCTGGACCCGACCGGTCCCGTGAAAAAACGGGACCAATTTTTGGTCCCTGTCCTGGCCCGGCTAAATCGTCCGGGTCCGGGACCAGACCCGGACCCGAATATTTGTTTTTTTTTGTTAAATGTTTCCAATTTCTAAAAACACACGGCATGTAGTGCAGCAATGAAAAAGAAGAAGGTTTTCTTCTCCAAACAATCTTTTCTTTTTAACAGATTCTCCAAACGATCTTAAGCCTAAAGATCCATCCCTTTTTCCATATATCACAAGAAAGCGGCAACAGCAGCGACTGGAATATGATCCCGACAACCATCCCAACAACCCACCTCAATAATACCAACTCGCCTACTCCTTCTCAATCATCAAATCAAGACCCTTTTTACCTTCCTCCTCAACAACAACAACAGCAACAATTCACTCAATTCCACTGTCCACCGCAACAACAACAACAATTTAGCCAGATCCAACAGTCGCAACAACAATTTCAACCACAGCAGCAACTCTTTATTCAACCGCAACAGTAGAAGCAGCAGATGCAACATCGCTTCTGCTAGATGAGGAGAAGGGAGACGGGCTGTGCCCGCGCCTGCGGCACCGGCGATAGGTGTGGTGTGGTGTGGCGGTCGCGATAAGAGGAGGTCAGAGAGAGGGGAGAGTGGGAGATGGCTCAGAAAAGGAAAGTGAAGAACGAAGAGGGGTAAAAAAAATTAGGTCAATTAGAAATTTCCGAGTCTGGCCCGAATGGACCCGGGATTTCCCGGGTCGGGACCAGACCTGACCCGACTTAAAACGGGACTGAAAATTGGACCAGACCCTGGCCCGAATTACCGGGACCGGGTCGGGTCCACGGGTCCCAGGCCCATTTTGACAGCTCTAGTTTTGCGTGCCTCGGTGTCTCTGGTAAGGATCTGTGGTCGCCTTCGTGTTCCGGTGACGTTTGTTGTCTAGATTTCTTTGAATCTGAATATGTTGCTTGGTTTGTTGCTTGTTCTTCGTGTTCTTTCCTTATTTTGCTCTTTGAATCTGCTGCTTGCTGCAAAATTCTCAAATTGGTTGGCTCAATTCTGCTTATCTTTTCTTGTCTTGGTTGCTACAAAATTATTGTGGGTGTTGTATCTTGAATTTCATCAATACCAATGGTTACTGAACCGACACAAGTGATTAGCATCAAATTGAATGGAACAAACTATTCCTATTGGTCTTACTTGATGAGAACTTTCCTGATTAGCCGTGAAATTTGGGGTTATATCACTGCAAGCATAAAACCACCTAGAAAAGAGCAATCTGAGTATGCGAAATTGGAGTTAGAGTGGGAAACCAACAATGCTAAAATTTTGTCCTGGATGAACAATGCAGTGGATCCATGTATTGGGATGCACTTGGCAAAATTTGAAACGACAAAACAAGCTTAAGAGGATTTAGCAGGCATGTATGTTCAATCTAATTTTGCAAGAAAGTTTGAACTCGAGATCAAAATTAGGAGCACTCCACAAGGTGAAATGAGCATCCAAGAGTTTTATAACTTTATGACCTTTGTGTGGGATGAATTAGCATTGATGGAACCTGCTAATCTTAGTCAATTAGACAACTATGGAAAATTCCGTGAAGAGCAATGACTTGTTCAATTTCTCACGGCTTTAAGAAATGATTTTAAAATCTTGAGAGGATCTCTACTGCATAGAGCACCACTACCCAATGTGAAGTTGTTAATGAATTGATTGCAGAGGAAACTAGGCTGAAATATGTTGTCTTTTCCCACAACACACCTGTGTTCGTAGCCAATTCAGGTAATGTTGCCTGTCCACAACGGAAGATAGCCTCTAACGAATGCATCTTTTGTCATGACAAGGGACATTGGAAGAAAGATTGTCCAAAGCCGAAAGGAAAAGTAAAATTCCCCCCATCTCGTGGTCTTTTGCCAACACCGTCATCAAAAGCAAAGTTTCCTTCTAAGCTAACTGCATTTACAGCTACATCTCATGAGACTAATCAAGTTTCTAACGAGAGTTTCACTCGTGAAGCTCTTGACGCTATTGTGACTGAACGCATTCAACAAATTCTTAGACTGTCAATGAGTTGTAATGTAACTTCTTCCTCTACTTTATTTTGTATTTCTACCACTTCTACTAGTCCACACACTCCAGGTAAAAATTATGCTCAATGACTTTTGGATTCCAGTGCCTCAAACCATATGACTTCTAATGGTAGTAGTTTAGAACATTGTACAACTCCTATTTCCAAAATCTCTATTCATACTGCAAATGGTTCTAGTATGGATGTCTGCAAATTGGATTATCACTCCTACCTCTGATTCTTCAGGAAGATTTTCTATCCCCGATATTTTTTATGTTCCTCAACTTTTTGTTAACCTTATTTCAGTGAGTAAAATTGCAGATTTGGGTTTTGATATTCTTTTCACTTCTCCTGATTGTTTCATACATTAGCAGATTACAAGCAAGTTGATTGTGATAGGCCATAGAGTTGGTGGAGTTTATGTGGTGCGACAACTTTATCTCCCTTTTTTGCATGACAACTCTTCCAACTTTTACGTGTGGCATGCTAGATTTGGACATGTTTCTAGTTCTAGACTAAAGTATATGGTCTCATCATTTTTTGGGTGATGTTCCTTTGTCTGATATCTCAGAATGTAAAGGATTTCAACTTGCAAAGTTTAGTGCTCTTCCTTTTAGTAAAAGTTCTTCCATTTCTACTGCTCCCTTTGATTTAATCCATTATGATGTATGGGGTCCATCTCCAGTGCCAACTAAAGGTGGTTCTTATTATTATGTGTGTTTCATTGATGATTACTCTCGTTACTCTTGGGTTTATTTAATGAAATCTAGATCAAAAATTTTTAAAATTAATTCAGATTTTACCTCTATGATTTACACACAATTTGTTGCGACAGTTAAATTTTTTAGAGCATATTCTACTGGAGAGTATACATCATCATCCTTTCGTAACTCTCTTGCTTTTAAGGGTACCTTATTGCAACTGTCATGCACTGATACTCCCCAACAAAATGGCGTTGCCGAAAGAAAACATAGGCACATTCTTAAAATTGCTAGATCACTATTACTTTCTGCTTTTGTTCCTAGTTCTTTTTGGGGTGAAGTTATTCTTACGTCAGTATATCTCATCAATCGTATTCCTTTGTCTGTAATTTCTAGTCTCTCTCCTTATCAAAAGTTATTTGATAGTACTCTTAACTACTCTGAATTGAAAGTTTTTGGGTGCGCATGCTTTGTTCTCTTGCCAAAGAGTAATTAATTTTAATTCTTAAATTTGAATATGTGAAGTATTTGGAAGATCTATCTCTTATCTGGTACTGCATGGTTCCACTCTGCAAGAACTCTGAATCATTCGCGTACTAAGTTATCCCCTTACTCTACTTTGTGTGTGTTTCTTGGATATGAGATTGAACAAAAGGGATACAAATGTTATGATCCTACTACTCAAAGGTTGTGTATCTCTAGACATGTTGTATTTTTTGAACGTGTTGCTTTCTTTTCTCTTCCATCATCATCTGTTTCCACAAATGAATTGGTTGTTATAGAGCCTTTTCTAGAATCTCCTCGTCATTCTTCCCCACCTTCCAATTCATTTCCTTCTTCATCACATGATAATCATAATGACAACAATGATGCACCATATATTACTCCCTCAGCTTCTATGATCGCTCCCCATCCTTCGCTTGAATCTGCACCTGCACCACACTTCCCCTCACCTCCTATTTCTCATAAGTCCATGTATCTTTTTAGAACTCAAAAACCCCCTAGTTGGCTTCAAGATTTCCAGACCTATTTTTCATTTAAATATCTTTCCTTTCTAGCTTCTATTTAGTCTTTCCATGAACCTAAATCCTACAGTGAAGCTCACACCATTCCTTGTTGGCAACAAGCTATGATTGAAGAGTTTAATGTTTTAGCAAAGGCTCATATTTAGTTCCTCTTCCAGAGAGCAAGAAAGTGATTGGTTGTAAGTAGGGGTGTAACCGGTCCGGTTTTGGGCTTAGAACCGGACTGAACAGGAAATGTCCGGTTCTGATGGGCCTGGTCCAGTTGAGTCCGGTTCCGTTTTTTTTTTATAAAAAAAATTAATTAATTAAAAAATATATTATATAAAAATATTCAATAAAAATCTTCAGTCTCACAATATGAAATTAAATCAATAAAAATCTTTAATCTTCAGACTCTTTTTGATTTTTGTTTTGTTTTTTGTTTCTCATTATACTCATCTATCTCCTTTTGTCTCTCTTGAATAACCGTATTCAACTCGTCTTCACCACCATATAGCTAGGAATCATCATCTGAAGGAGGAACCTCCTAGCCTCTAAAATTATCAGCTGAATGTGGTAAAGCAAGAATTTCATCAATCCTTCTTACTGGAGCACTCATAATTTCACTGCAATAACAACACAATGCCAACATCACTATAGCTAACAATATAGACCAGGTAATACTTCTACTTTCTGTTTATTCATTCAATATAGCGCAGAGGATCATTAAAACAAGTAATGAAATGTGCAATAAGAAGGCATAACTGCTTAATCTTAAAATCACTAGCAAATGACCAAAAAAACAAACCAAAAAAGCATCATACCTGGTCCTTTCTAACAAACTACTCTTCTTATAATACTCCTCTGATTTTTCCAGCAACCTCTTATACTCCATTGAACTGGGCAACAAACCTTGAAAGTACCCAGTTTCTCCAAACTCTCTTTATACTTAATCCATGTACTTCCTTTCCCTTACTCCCCTTCCTTCTTCCTCTGCCAATACATCATCTCAAACCCACATGCAATCTTCACCCCCAACTCTGCCTCCAAGTACCCCTTCGCATCATCTCCTCTGCTAACCATTGGATACCCTTTTGGCACTTGAAACTTCTGCTGCAATAACTGTGCATACATTGCCCGGGCCATCCTCACCACCACAGTAACCATTTGCTCATCCCTATCCACCTCGAGGGAGAGACTGCGACTGCGAGCGGCGAGGGAGATGGAAGAATGAGCGACGAATGAGGGATTTGGTCGAAGATGGAGGAGCGAGCGGCGAACGAGGGATTTCAGATTTGGTCTGAGATGGAGGAGCGAGAGCGGCGTGAGGGAGAAGGAGTGAAAGAAAATGAAATGAAAGGAAAGTTTTTTAGGTTTTGGTAAAAACCATCCAAAATAAAAAAAAGTTAAAAAAAATTTACGTGGGAGGGGATTCGAACCCCCTTCCTTTAGCTTAGAACCAAGATTTTTAACCACTCAAGCAAAGGAAATATTTGATAAATATTAAATATATATATACCGGTTCTTCTGGTTCTACGGTTCGGTTTACGAATTTTGGTAGGAGTAGAACCGGACAAAACCGGAAATTTCTGGTTCTGCTATGAGTAGAACCGGACTGAACCGGAACTTTTCAGTTCGGTCCGGTTCGGTGCAAAATACTTCGATTTTCGGTTCAGTCCGGTTTTCTTACACCTCTAGTTGTAAGTAGGTTTATAAGGTGAAAATAAATTTTGATGATACCTTAGAGCATTACAAAGCTCGTTTAGTTGCCAAAAAGTATGATCAAGAGTATGGTATTGATCATGAGGAAACTTTTGCCGTTGTTGCTAGAATGACCATTGTCAGTATTCTGATTTCTGTGGTTGCTTCTGATCAATGGAATTGGTCAAATGGATGTGAAAAATGCGTTCTTGAATGGTGATCTTCAAGAGGAGGTTTATATGAAGCCCCCTCCTGGTCTTTCTAATAAGACCAATCAAGTTTGTCGTTTGCGTCGTGCTCTTTATGGTCTTAAACAAGCCCCTCGAGCTTGGTTTGAAAAATTCGCCAATGTCACTACTGTTATTGGGTTCACTCAAAATTCTAATGATTCTGCTCTCTTCTTCTCCACCTCCTCTCATAGTAGCATATTTTTACTACTTTATGTGGATGACATGCTCATTACAGGTGATGATATGGATGTGATTGCATCTCTAAAGCAACAATTGCACATGCATTTTGAAATGAAAAATTTAGGTCCCCTTCGTTATTTCTTAGGCATTGAGGTTGCTTACTCTCCTAGGGGATATGTTTTATCTCAATCTAAATATGTTGATGATGTTATTAGTAGAGCTAATTTGACAAACGCACGAGTGGTTGCCGCTCCTCTTGAATTGAATGTCAAACTTCTTAGCATGGATGGAGAACTTCTAACAGATCTCACTATGCATCGTGAAATTGTTGGTTGTCTTGTATACTTGATTGTGACTCATCCAGACATTGACTTTGTTGTGCATATTGTTAGCCAATTTGTTTTTGCTCCTGGATTTGTTTATTGGGCAGCTATAGTTCGCATTTTGAGGTACCTTAAGTGTAATTTATCTCATGGCCTCTTGCTCTCTTCTTCCTCACAGTTGACTTTGCAAGCTTATACAGATGCAGATTGGGTTGGTGATGTTAATGATCGCCGCTCCACTACTAGTTTTTGTATATTTTTAGGTGACTCTCTGATATCTTGGAGAAGTAAAAAGCAGTCTGTTGTTTCCCGCTCCAGCTCTAAAGCAGAATATCATGTCATGGCCACCACAACTGCTGAACTAATATGGATTCGATGGCTTCTTCAAGATATGGGTATTTCTTTTCCCTCTCCTATACCATTATTTTGTGACAACAAAAGTGCAATCCAGATTGCTCATAATTCTGTTTTCCATGAGCGCACAAAGCACATTGAAATTGATTGTCACTTTATCCGGCATCACCTTCGGGATGGCACTATCAGTCTTCCATTTGTCTCATTTACGCTTCAACTAGCTGACTTCTTTACGAAGGCTCATACAATTGCTCGTTTTTTCTTTCTCCTTGGCAAACTCTCGATGTTTTCTCCAAATAATCGTGACTTTAAGAGAGTGACAAAGTATATTAGTATATTATATATATTAATATAGGCTGCCTTAATATTATTTTATACATGTACATATCGTAAAAGTATTATTAGTTGTTCGTAAGACTTTGGTGTGTATATATATATATACACACACCAAAGTCAAACCGGTGACTGTAAATTTCCTGCCGGACCCTGTTCTGTATTTTTATTGGTAGCGGAGCTCAGACGTTCCTCTTTGGCAATCTGACAAAAGACCGAGACAGACGTGGTAAGGGTATCCAGACAAGGAGTAAAGCCTGCTTTAGCCACGAACCCGCTAGGGTGAGTCAATTTCTAAAGAACATGTTAAAAGTTTTTGCTTCCAAGTTTGTTTATACGTCTTACGTTATTATTCTGTTTTATGATTTGTTTTTAAGATTATTTATTTGGGCTTAATCTTCCATAGGGAACTAACGCTATAAAACTGGAAACTTTTCTTATAATCTGATAAATCTTTCAAAAGCTTGTTTGAGTTTGAGAAAATTGCGAATCAAAAGTTTAAACACATCGAGTACTTGGATTTAGAAATATCAAAAGAAAAATATAAAATATCAACAGAAACAAGTGAAATAGTTTGTAGACTAGACAAAAATTTAGAACATAAACTTCATAGTCAAAACGCTCATCTAAACGGACTAACAGATCTAGTTATAAGCCTAGGTAATCATCTAGAAGTGGAGAAAGACAGCGTTAGTAAACAGATTGATAGTGTAATAGGGTCCGTAACAGAAAATAATCGCTTTATTAAAGGTATACTTGAAAATTTAGATTATATTAAAAACCAAAACGAGCATATTATTACAGAATTTAAAAAGATAAAATCTATAGATAAAAAACCAAGTGAAGAATTACAAGATATTTCAGGACTAACAAAAGCCTTAGAAAAATTAAAATTAGATAATAATCATAAAATAAGTATTAAACCAACAAAATATAATCATTGGTTACCTAGAAAATGAATAATTTTACACCCTTCAGTGGACCCAGTAGAACACTACAAGAATCCCGTAGAAGTGTGTCATCTAGAGAAGAAGTTAATAATGACTCATTTTTAGGAAGAGTATTTAGTAGAGGATCAGGAAGTAACAGTTCACAAACAGTAGTTCATTTAGAAGAAGAAATAGATGTAGAAAGAAGCTTAGAAATATACAACAATGAACAATTAGATGCATTAAACCCTGGAATAGTATTTTCATCATTGTTGTTTCCAGCTTCTGTCATTTCTTGATCTTGAAGATCTTCTATTAGGTTAACTATGTCCATCAGGAATGTTCTTTAATAAAATTCTAAAGTGGGTTGTCCACCACGCTTTTTTGCCAACTCCGCTGTTTGTATATATTTATTTGTTGGAAACGTATATACATTTTTACTGACTGTTATACTATTTCTAGCTATAGTAACACTACCATTTAAACTACATATGAAATTTAATCCTAATAGAAAATCATTACTTCGTGTTTGTTCAGGTGCTATATTAATCTGTGGAATATCATATTTAACACTATAATTTTTTGCAAAATCTATAAACTGTATTCCTAAGGCTTCTACATGATGTGTGATTACCATAGTTCTTTGTTCTGCTGTTTTTGTAATGACCTTGTATTTTAATTTTTTATGATACTTTGTTGGTATCAAACTATGTCCTACCATACTCTTCGAGCTTGCTGTATCTAAAATAGCATCTAGTTCTACAAATGTATTCGTATCTAACCATAGTCTACATTTTAGGGTTATTAGGCTTGCTATACATTTACTAATGGTGAAAGATGATTCTTCTTGAATTTGTTCTGTGAGATAACTAGATTCTACTTCTTTCTTTTTCTCATTTTGGTCTTCAAGTTCTTTTATCCTATATTTTAAGAGTTCTATTTCTACATCATGTCTTTTAATTTGTTCTCTAAGTGTTTCATCTATTATATCCCTACGATTATTTTCTATGACTTTTCCTGTTATATCTGTTTCTATTTGGAATAATTTTCTGATACACATAAAACATATTTCTTTGAAACAGTTATTACATTGGTATCTTCTATCTATAGCCGGATATAACCTACAATTATAACAACTTATATGGTTATTTCCTCTGTTTCTAATCCATTCATGTAAACATTCTATATTTTGTTCTTCATTTTGTTCCCTATTCATGTATGTATACGTAATTTTTGTACTGTTTTCTGGTTCATTTTCTGAGACTATACTATATACCGATTCGTTGTCTGAATCTGTTTTAATATTTTCTATTTCATATTCTCCTAATTGTTCTACCAAATTTGTCCTATCTGTATTTTTGTGTTTATTTGGACATCTATTTGCTAAATGGTCTGGATCTCCACAAATAAAACACGTACATTTTCTGTCTCTAGGCTTTTTAACATATTTATTTCTATTTTTCCATGGTTTGTCTTTTCTATAGGATGTACTTTTTCTAAGGAATTTCTTCTTTTTATCATAATATCCATATGCTTGTGGTGTGTAAATTGTTGTTTTACAAAACGCCCAAGCTTGACGCTTAATCTGTTCTTGCATTGTAGCATCTTTACATTTATCTTCTAATTTTTTGAATACATACGTAATTCTAGGTCCTATTCCTAAATCAACTATATGACCACGGTCTCTGTTCCATTCTTCGTGCATTAATCTGCCTAAGTCTCCTGGAAGTTTGATGAAATATTTATTACATAAATCATCATCCATAACTTTACCAGTCTGAGCTAATAATCTAGCAAAATCTGAGCTAAATTCTTTGATGTATTTAAAATCTGTAATACTAAGTTGTTCTAAATTTCTTACTGCCGTATCTTGTATGAACGTATTTTCTTTAGCAGGGTCTACTCCTAATAGTAGAATTCTAATTTGACTTGTAAAATTATATGGGTTATCTCCTAATGATTTAATAGTATTTATTCCTTCTGGGTCTTTTAACTTTTTACTTTGCCAAATCCCTAATGTTGTTGGTCCTAATGTTGTTTCTAAATAAGAGAACATATCTATATCGTCTCTCTTATTGGTTTCCCAATTTCTAACTACTGTTTGTTCCCATATTAGTATCTCATCTGGCCATAACTGAGGACTCTATTGTTCTATTACTAGCATATTTGAACTGTAAAGTTTTCCTATTGGCATTCTTGCCCCTCTACCTTTTATATGTGATTCTCCTTGGTATACTGCAGTAGCAGGCGTCCAAGGTTCTCTACCTAACATTTCTGTTCCTGATGTTCCTGGTGTTACGAACTCAGGTTTGGGTCTTTTGACTCCTCTAGGATCTATATTTTGATCCATATAACTTACTTCTGGTTTATAAAAATCACTAATTAATACTTTCCCATTAATTATATATGTTACTAATGGTAAGTTAAATACTTCGTTTAATTTGTTGTATGCTTCTTCATATTCTAATCCTAACTCTATCATACATTCTATTAACATATCATCTACTTGTTCTTGTATGTTGATTTCTGTAAACTTCCTATTTACTATTTGATCAAATGTTTTATGAACTTCTTCTGTTTTGAAGCCAGCTATTTCTTCTTCTTCTTCTTCTTCTATTTCTTTGTCTAATTCTGCGTATAGACCATATCCTATAAATTCTTCTATATTTTCGTCATCTGTATAGTTTTCTATAATTTCTTCCATATTTTCATTATCTGTATCATATATAGGTTCTCCTAATTCTTTATTCATCATACTGATCTCTTGATCACTGTCATCTTCTTTAATAGGTTCTTTTTCTGCATAATTATTAAATCTCATGCTAAAATTACCATCTTTATCTTCATATATTACACTCTTTTCTGGTACTAAAATTTTTTCTGTAGTATCTGTGAATTCTTTTAGTGGCCATTCTAATCCTGCTAGTTCTTCGGGATCTATTTTTACTGGATCTATCATTCTTATTCCGTGGCTTGCTAAGTTTTCTACGATACCTTCTATGTTGACCTTAAAATTCATGCCTGATCTGTTACTTGCTTTCCCTAATATTCCTATACTTACTACTAGATTATTTCCTTTATAATCTTCGTAACCTTTTGTTGCTAATCCTATTTTTAAATTCTTTAAATCTCTAATATCTTTTAATATGGCTGGTGAACACTAAAAAAGTGCACAATTTTGACTAAGGTCTACTTCCATTCCTGCTATGATTGCTTTTTTGACATCTGTTGTCCAGGATTTATCCATAATTAAAACTAAAACTTTAGTTCCTAATTCTTTTCTTCCTAATCCTTTATAAAAATACAGAACAGGGTCCGGCAGGAAATTTACAGTCACCGGTTTGACAATAAAAATACAGAACAGGGTCCGGCAGGAAATTTACAGTCACCGGTTTGACTATTCTCTTTCTTTTTTTTTCTTTATTTTATTTTATATGGGCTTCTGTTTAAGTGAGGGGAACTAAGAGGCTACGAGAACTGGAAACTAGAGAGAGATTTTAGTGAGACATGGAGAGATTGAAGAAATGCTTTCGTTGTATATTACTCGTGTGTTACAAATGAAGGGGAAGTCCCCTTATATAGGTAAAAACTAGAGAAAGAGGCCAGAAAACAAGTGGCCGACACAAATAAAGCTTATCCTAAAGGAATCTAAAAAGACATGACCCTAATTTAAAGTATGCTACATGATAAAAAGCAAAAGCAAAAATAATTACATACTGCCAAAAGGCAGGCTATTGGTGGGCATCTGTCTTGGACAGTTGTTTCTGTAAACGTCATTGCTTACGTCTGTCTGTTGATGAAGTCGTCATGGCTTACGTCTGTTGATGAATTCTGTAGAGATCTCTGTGTGTGTCTGGAATAGTATTTTCATCACTGTTGTTTCCAGCTTCTGTCATTTCTTGATCTTGAAGATCTTCTATTAGGTTAACTATATGTTCTTCATCCAAGAGGCGTCCATCTCCTGAATGTGGTAGAAACATTCTCCATTCTCTGGTGCTGTAGATTTGAATGAAATATCCTTCTCCTAAGAGATGATATCCCATCCATTCTTCTGGTGTGTATAGGACTGACCGCGCGTCGAACACGTCAAATATAGTAGTGAAATAGTTATGGAATTGGGGGTAGAAATACAACTTATCACTGTCTACAAGGATTTGTAGATGATGGTAAGAGGATCGTCCACAGAGACCTCTAGGAAATGTAGTTCTTGAGTTTGACTTCCTCGTCACTGAGTTTTGGTTGGTTGTTATCTGAAACTAAAGGCAAAAATAAAAAGCAATGAAAACAGTTCAAAATATAAATTAGTATTGGCCGAAGTCTAGGCCAAGACTGCGGGCTAGATTGGAAATAAGTCTTGTGGTACGGAATTCCAGGTAAGGGCGATGGGTGAGCTTGCGTTCTTATGCATCGATCATGGACTGAAGTATGTTCATCTCTTCTTCATAGTACTGCTATAGAGGGGAGGAACTCATTTTCCCTCCTATCTTCCCTCCTCTTCAAACTATCTGGCGGGTACTCCCTCTCCTGATAATCCTAGTCAAGGGACACCTTGCTGGTTAAAGGGTTTATCCGTTTGACTGCTGTCTTGAATGGTTGCTCACCTCTTCAATGGCACAGGGGAAGACAGTACCTAGGCTAAGTTCCTAGGTTGTCAATCTGGTCTCTACCTATTTTACCTACTCTTCTAGTCTGCTCGAGACTAGTCACCTACTCCGTCTAGCCGGCGGGTACTCCCTCTCCTTCTAGACTGGTTACAACTCTTCTCTCCTAGAGAACAAGGATGATCAAACCTTGGCTCTAGTGAGTAAGCGATGGATTAAGTTCAAGAATAAATAAATACAAAGAAAGAGATTGTGAAGAACGGATTGTGTCTCACGATTGCATTAAGAACTTCAGCTCATCAACCCTTACCAAGAATGGGTTTTTAGTTACTCATACTCATGGATAAAAGATAAAGAAATTAATTTGCATAAAAAATATTAAATCCGAAATAAATTCGGAGCAAGGTTTTTAACAATGGAGAACTACGAAAAAGGGAAATTGCGTTCTAACTGGGAAAATCTGATCAGAGATGATGCGGACAGAGGCCAATGATGTTTAGCTAAAATAACCATAAGAACCTCTGTCCCAATCAAACTCAAACTCCTAAAATATCCTAAAAGATAATTACAATTAATTGTTTCTAAAAAAGGAAACTAAATCGCAATTAATTAAAAGAGGGAGATCCCAATCGGGATTCTACTTAAGATTGTCTTCAGATCCCTCTAAAATTGCTGGACAGCTGCTACGTGCCAGCTGTGAGAGTCCATCTCCAAAAATACTTCAATCGCTCCAAGCTGCAGTCTGATCGCAAAGGAGTCTTGGCCGAAGTCTAGGCCAAGACGATTCTGGTAAGCGCACTGCGTCAGATACGACCTTGTCTAGGCCAAGATCCAGGTCTAGACTAGAATAAACAGCTTCAGTTCTAAACTTCATGAATTCATCTCATTCTGCCTCCAAACCAGACCTGATCAAATGTGGGAAATAAAAGGTAACATCAGTAGAATTACTGTCCAAATTAACTAGAAAATGGACAATAAATCATGATGAAATGCAATGCAATCAAACTCCCCACACTTAAACAATGCTTGCCCCCAAGCATACAGACTCAAAGACTCAACAAAAATTAAAAACACATCAAAACAGAACAAACATCCTAAACCCCCTGGACTTTCTTATTTTCAGATTGCTTACCCCTCTACTGGGACTGCCAAGACACTAAACTAGAGTACCCAATGCTAGACTAACAAGGAATGATCAATACCCCAAACGTACACCTTCCACATGGTATCAAGACACCCTACTAGAGTAGATGGATAAAGTATAGGGCAACAAGGTTCACCAAGG
Source organism: Viola odorata (assembly GCA_963691705.1). Classification (NCBI taxonomy): domain Eukaryota; kingdom Viridiplantae; phylum Streptophyta; class Magnoliopsida; order Malpighiales; family Violaceae; genus Viola; species Viola odorata. Next base: position 7,873,349 of record OY829543.1, on the reverse strand, counting down.
ATTTAAGTCCCCCCCGAGTGTCGTCTATTCAAAAGTGTCTAAAGACCGGTGCCATTTAAATCACTTTGACAGAAATATTTCTTCTTTTATTTTCTTTTGTGTCTTAGCAAATTTTTTTTCTGAAAAAATCATGCGCCTTTTCTGTGATATATTTTCTGTTTTATAGACACGGTAATACATAGACAGAGCTTGTCCTTTTCAGCGGGGACTTCCACCTTTGCTATGTCTGTCCTATGACATTCCAACACCTTATTTGTCTCACACTACAAACAAATAGATCGACACACTCAAATCCGGCAGCAAACCTCATCACCCTAATAGAAATAAAGGTCCTAGCTAGGTGTCCTTACGACCATATGGATGACTAACGTTCTGGGAAACATCAGATTAAATGTCCCTTAAGCATTGATCATTTACGCTCATGTGCATCCCTGTTACTAAAACATTGTATTCCCTAGCAAGTGTCTACATGCAAATCCACCAAAAGAGTAAACAATCTAAGCAAGAAAACAGGGATTCGGATGTCATACTCAAAACAGACTCGAAACATGCATAAAAATACAAATAAAAATCATGCAAATGACTGACTCTTTACTGGTCATGCTGACCTAAAAATTAAAACACACTAATTTGACTCACAAAAACAGACAAAAAACACACAAGCAAACAAACAATATTCATAAAAACACAAGACATATTTAACACCCTCCCCACACTTAAAAGACACAATGTCCTCATTGTGTGGAGAGACAAAAATAACATACTAAACATACAAATAACTGAAAAGAAAAAATACGACCTGGGGGCAGAAGCAACTCATGTTGCTGGGGTCTGGGGATCTTGGCCAGAGGCTTGGCCTAGATCAGGGGCAGGAGAGTCCTTCGGCTTTGGATCTCTCGGAGCTGGAGGAGGCATTGAACGGTGTGGTGACTTTGCTGGCCGTAATGATGGTTCAGGTGCTTCCTCCTCATCGGATGACTCGGAGTCTGAGCTCAGATTGTCGTGAAGGTCTTTGAGGAGTTTGAAGTGGGCCTGGAGGTGCTGGTACACGTGGAGGACATTTGTCCTCGTGAGCTTGAGCTGCTCAAGGAGAACGTCCTGCCTATCGTTAAGGCATTGGGCCCATTGAGGCGCCACTTCTGCACTGCTGGTTGCGGGCTGGTCTTGACTCTTGTCTTGGCCTAGACGCTCCAGGATCATTTTCTGCTGCTCAAGAATAAGCAGCTGCCGTGCTTGGAATTCCTTGGCCCATGCTGGGGGCTCACTGGTGCTACTGGGAGAAGGATCTTGACGGGCTTCTTGGCCCAGATCATGTGCAGCATCAGGAGTGGTGGTGTCTTGGCCAGCGTCTTGGCCTAGATCCTGGGCACGATTGCCCTCTGCTTCTTCTCCTGGAATGATAATGGGCCGAAGTTTGTACTGCCCTCCATTATTCTTCGAGAAAATGTGGTCCTGGACCGGTGTGAATCCTGTATTACATGCAACAAACTCTCCTTCCAAATGGAAATGTCCCATTTGGTCGAAGGATCTAAAACCAAGGATTTTCGGGGAACACCATAAATGTAAATCAGAAGCAGCAGGATCTAAATTAGCAGTTTGCATAGCAAGCCAAGTTATCAAAGAACCAAAGATTAGTTTTGTTTTGGACTCACGAGCATGCAACACTTCAACCAAATACAAGCCTAAGTTGACCTTTTTCTTGTGCAAAATGCACCATAACAGAAACAATTCAGACTTGGCTAAATTTCCAGAGACCTTTGTCTTCCCCGAGAGGTTGATAGACAAGACCCTATGGAGCATTCTAAGTGCAGGGTTTAGTATGGCATGTGCCTTAGAATTCCTATCAAATTTTGCATTTTGATCACCCGTAATTTCCCTAAAAGCTACATTATTATCCCAATCAGTGGGATAATCAAATATAGCCTCATCACTGTGAGCAAATCCAAGCAAAGCATTAAATTCATACACAGACATGTGACTCCATTTGTCACACAACCTAAAATTAACTATTTCGGGGGCTGCAAAATCAGGTTTGTCTCTACCCCTAACATACAAGGCAGGTTCATCAAACCAAAAGGTTGTGTGAAACTCCAGACACAACTCAACATAAGCATCACACTCAAGAGACATAAAAGGAACCCAACCAAGAGCATACACATATTCCCTAATCTTATTCCCTAAAGCCATCTCATCCAAGAAATCGAACTCCAAACGAGCATAAGCAGGAATATCACAGGCATGCATATCACGCAACTTAGATTTATGGTCAGGGGTATCAAATGTTAACCAGCCTTTGAGTGTGTGCAGGGGAGGAAGAGATCGTACCTTAGGAGTCTTGGCCGCAGTTTTGGCCAAAACTAAATCATTTTCATCGTCCTCATCAGATTCCTCCACGACCACCTTCTGTTTTCCTTTGCTCTTGGCAGTGGAAGGAGCGGCAGTGGTCTTCGGCGGAGGTGGAGACTGAGCTGCAATTGGGGTTTTCGCCGGCTTTTTGGTCGGTGTCTTTTTGTGAGCCACCTGCTTGACTCGGCCGGAATTTTTGGTCCGCGCAGTGGCTGGATTTTTCTTCGCCGGAGGTGGCGGTGGTGGTGTGGTAAAAGTAGCGGCGGCGGCAGTGGCAGGAGTGGATTTCTTTCTAGCGGTTGTCGGAGTCGGGTTAGATGCTCCGGTACCTACCATTTTCTTCAGTAGCCTGCTCTGGTGGCGGCTAGCTCTGTCTCCCGTCGTCCCCGGAGCAGATGTCTTCACCCTCTTCGCAAGAGGAACCTCATCAGAATCCTCATCGGACACGACAACAGCTCGGTCGCCCCCTTGGACACTCTCCTCTGACTCCTCGGGTAAGTCATCTTCGGAGGCCATGGAGTCCTCATCTTCTAGCGCCTGAAGCAGACGACGCGCAGCGGCGGTGGAGTTTGTCGGCATTCCAGTCGGTGCAGCTCCGCGGAGGTCGTCACTCTCCTCAGGGACGGTTGAAGGCGAAGGACGGCTGGGTGCAGTCATTGTTGGAGATGGAGAAGAAGATGAAAGGATTTTCGGATGTTTGGGTTCTTTGGGTACTGTGCGATTTTGATTGGGGAAGAAGAAGAAGAAAGGTTTTATGCTTTTAGCTCAGGTGGGAGCGGTTTAATTTGTAGTAGATGTGGTAAGATCGTGTCAGAATGGGAGAGAATATGCAGAGGTGGTGGTTTTAATTCCCACGCTGCCTAATTAATTCAATTTAATTGAATTTTGGAGCTGTCCGTTCCAAAAGCAATTAAATCACTTAATTTGGCAGAGCTGACACGTGTCCCACTATTTAAAAGAGGCTCTTCACACGCTAGGTAGTCTAGCCCTCAGTCTTGGCCAAGATCTCAGCCGAGACTACTTCAATTTCCCCACACTTAATTTTCTGCACAAAAACGAAAAAAATACCCAGAAATTAAATGTGAAAAAAAAAATATATATATTTACATCCTAAAATTCTAAAAGACACAAGGGTTGCCTCCCTTGCAGCGCCCTTATTTTAAGTCCTAGGCTTGACTCTCAATTTTCTTCAGTTATTTTGAGGTGGCTCGTCCACCTTTTCGGAAACTTTTTCTTCCTGAAAATTCTCAAAGAACGGCTTTAATCTCTGCCCGTTCACCTTGAGCTCGGCACCTATTTTCTCATTCCTAATATCTACTGCACCATGTGGGTAAACGTTAGTAATAACAAAAGGGCCTTCCCAACGAGTTTGTAATTTTCCAGGAAATAATTTAAAACGGGAATTGTAAAGAAGAACTTTCTCCCCTGTGTGGAGGGGTTTTCCAATAATTCTCTTGTCGTGGTAAGCTTTCATTCTGACCTTGACAATCAACTGATTGTCGTAGGCTAGGTCCCTCAACTCCTCTAGCTCGTGGAGTTGTAATTTTCTGTCTTGGCCAGCCTCATCATAACTTAGGTTGCATTTTCGTATTGCCCAATACGCTTTATGTTGCAATCCTACTGGCAAGTGACATGTCTTCCCGTAAACTAGCTTGTACGGTGTCATCCCGATTGGTCCTTTGTAAGCCATTCTACAGGCCCACAACGCGTCATCTAAACGCTGGCTCCAATCGCGTCTCTCTAGGCCGACTGTCTTGGCCAAGACTGACTTCACCTCTCTATTTGACACCTCGGCTTGGCCGTTTGTTTGAGGGTGATAGGCTGTGGATACCCTATGTGTGATGCCATATTTCCTGAAAAGAGAAGTTAAAATCTTGTTGCAGAAGTGGGTTCCTCGATCACTAATGATCCCTCGAGGAATCCCAAATCTGTTTAAGATATTAGTTTTAATAAAGGAAATAACAGTCCTGGCATCATCATTTTTAGTGGCTTTCGCCTCTATCCATTTTGATACATAATCCACAGCTAGAATAATATATCTATTGCCAAAAGAAGTAGGGAAAGGTCCCATAAAATCTATGCCCCATATATCAAATATTTCACAAGAAAGAATAAAATTCATAGGCATTTCATTTCGAGAACTAATGTTTCCCACTTTTTGACATGCCGAACAAGTTTTACAAAATAGAGCACTATCCTGAAAAATTGTTGGCCAATAAAAGCCAGCCTCTAAGATTTTTAGGGCTGTTCTTCTCGCGCCAAAGTGACCTCCACATGCTTGGGAATGACAAAATTCAAGTATGGATTTTGTTTCATCTTGAGGTACACACCTCCTTAGCAATTGATCGGTTCCTATCTTCCATAAATATGGATCATCCCAAACATAATACTTACTGTCATGCTTGACCTTTACCTTCTCATAGGTAGTCATGTCACCATAGTGTTTACCTGTTGCTAGGTAATTCGCTATTTCAGCGTACCATGGTCGCGGGTTTGGCTGGAGTCTAGGCCTAGACTCCGGGATAGACAGTGCGACAGAAAACAGCTTCTCATCTGGAAATTCTGCTTTGATCTCGTTCGTGTCTCCCTTTGCTAGGCAACGGCTTAGATGATCTGCTACAAGATTTTCCCTTCCACTCTTGTCCTTAATTTCCAGATTGTGCTCCTGCATAAGAAGAATCCAGCGGATTAATCTTGGTTTAGCATCATGCTTAACCAAAAGATATTTCAAGGCGGAATGATCTGAAAATACTATAATTTTAGTGCCCAATAAATAAGATCTAAATTTTTCCAGGGCAAAAACTATTGCAAAGAGTTCTTTTTCAGTTGTGGTATAATTCCGTTGGGCATCGTCTAGCATCTTTGATGCATAGTAGATGACGTGGGGGTCTTTCCCTTTCTTTTGGCCAAGAACCGCGCCAACAGCAGCGTCGCTTGCGTCGCACATTAGTTCGAACGGCAAGCTCCAGTCTGGTGGTTGGATGATTGGTGCTGTGGTCAGTCGTTCTTTCAGCTCTTCGAAGGACTTCTTGCACGCTTCATTGAAGTCGAACTCCACCTCTTTTTGTAGTAACTTGCACATTGGTTCAGCCACCTTTGAGAAGTCTTTAATGAACCTACGGTAGAACCCTGCATGACCAAGAAAACTACGAACCTCACGCAAGCATGAGGGGTAAGGCAAGTTCTTGATAGTGTCAATTTTGGCTTGATCAACCTCAATGCCTTTCTTAGAGACTACATGTCCAAGGACAATCCCTTGGTCTACCATAAAATGACACTTTTCAAAGTTTAAGACTAAACATGTATCAACACATCTTTTTAAAATATTTTCTAAGTTGTGTAAACATTGATCGAAGTCATTACCATACACGGTAAAGTCGTCCATAAACACTTCGATACTTCTCTCGACATACTCAGAAAATATGCTTACCATGCACCTTTGAAAGGTGGCTGGCGCATTGCAAAGCCCAAACGGCATGCGCCTATAGGCAAACGTTCCAAATGGGCAAGTGAACGTTGTCTTTTGTTGATCTTCGGGAGCAACGGGGATTTGGTGAAACCCCGAGTATCCATCTAGGAAACAGTAGTGAGACTTTCCAGTAAGTCTCTCTACCATTTGATCGATGAAAGGCAGCGGGAAGTGGTCCTTCCGTGTGACTTGATTCAGCCTTCGGTAGTCAATACATACCCTCCATCCGTTTTGAATTCTGGCTGTTCTTTGAGCGCCATCTTCTCCTTCGATTACTGTTGTTCCAGTCTTCTTTGGGACTACCTGCACAGGAGATACCCAATTACTATCTGAGATAGGGTAAATAACACCTGAATCTAACAACTTAATTATTTCTTTCTTAACAACTTCCATCATAGGAGGGTTTAATCTCCTCTGGGGTTGCCGAATGGGTTTCTTATCCTCTTCCACATTTATTTTGTGGGTACAGATGTTAGATGATACCCCCTTGATGTCTGCCATCGTCCAGCCAATCGCCTCTTTGTTTTCCTTCAAGACAGCTATCAATTTATCTTCTTCCTCTCTTGATAGCTTGGCTGAAATTATGACTGGTAGTGTGTCATCTAGGCCTAGATAGGCGTACTTCAAGTGACCTGGTAGGGATTTCAATTCTAACTGTGGTGCCTGCACAACAGAAGGTAGAAATTTAGGAATCGTTGATTGCACATATTGACAATTAACTACTCCTCTTCTTTTGTTCGCAGTCTTGGCCGGTGTCTTGGCCAAGATCGGGGCCAAGACTAAGTCCTCTTCTTCTTGTTCGGCCAAACTGTCCACCATTTGTTGGAGTTCCTTTTGATTCCCAGTGCGGTCTTCTAGCTCTGGCAGTGTTTGAGTGGAAATTCCCCTGGTCAAAACATACTCAAGGGGATCGTTATGATTAATGTCAGCTATTTCTTCTGTAATTGGATCCAAAACATCCAAGAAACTAACACATTGCAAGTCGTTTGGGTGTTTTAAAGCATCTGTAATGCTGAACTTAATTGTTCTCCCGCAAAATTCCAGAATTATGCTTCCTTCGAAGCAATCTATCTTTGCTTTTGAGGTTCTTAGGAAAGGTCTTCCTAATAAAATGTCAGTGGTACAAGATGGCAATTGAACATTCATCTCTACTATATAAAAATCAACTGGATAGATAAAATCATTTACCATTACCAGGACATCAGTCACTACACCTTTAGGTCGGATGATTGTTCGATCAGCTAATTGTATCACCAAATCAGTCTCCTTCATGGTTCCGATTTTCAAGGTTTCAAATTCACTCAGGGACATTACATTGATACCAGCCCCTAAATCACAAAGGGCTTTCTCAATGATTTTGTTCCCTATTTGGCATGGAATTGTGAAGGTTCCTTGATCCTTGCACTTCTCCGGGAGTTGTTGTACTGCTGAAACGTTGTTGGATAAATTTATCCTTTCTACACCTGCAATTTTCTTTTTATTAGTGCACAATTCTTTAAGGAATTTAGCATAAGAAGGGACTTTTGCAATTAAATCCAACATTGGAATATTCACGGCTATTTTTCCGAAAACAGTCATGAAATCCCTCATTTCATCTTGTCTTTTTTCTTTTGAAGATCTCGGGGGAAATGGTGGAGGAATTTCTATGATCTCCTCCTTCTGTTTTGGCTTGCCCGAAACAATCTCTTCTTTTTCTGGTTCTGTTGTAACGGTAGTCTTGGCCGGAGTCTTGGTCAAGACTACTTCTGGTTCAGCTTCTTCTTCCTCATCCTCTTCCACATCTTCTGAAGCGATTTTCTTCATTTCCTCATCTGTTCTCGCTCCTTTCCTTTCTGGCAACACCACTCCACTCCTCAAACTTATAGCACTCACATTATGGGCTGGATTATTTACCGTAGTAGGAGGTAATTTTCCTTGATTTGCTATTTGAGTGATTTGCTTTTGTAGCTCCGCCAAGCTAGTCTGTGTGGACTGCATGTGATTTTTCTGCAGCTCCATTAGCTGCTTGAGCGTGTCTTCCACTGAAGGGTCAGTAAGCTGCAAAGGTCTAGGGGCAGGCGGTAGTTGAGGTAAAGGAGGTTGGCCTGGCTCTTGGCCTAGATTTGGGCCAAGATTCTGATTCTGAGGTCGTGGAACGAAATGCTGGAAGTTGATAGGAGGTTGTTGTTGCTGCTGGGGTACACCTTGATTCTGATTCTGATTTGGAGGGACTGGCTCTCTCCATCTGAAGTTTGGGTGTGATCTCCATGCGTACTGGTTGCTTCCTTGGGGATAGTTTTGCATGCTACCTTGGTTCTGTGGATATGCAGCGTTGACCTGAATTATCTCTTCTGGGTGCTGGACCATATAACAATTATTGGTCTGATGGTCTTGTTGCTGGCATATCCCACATACCGTGGCTGTTTGCTCTTGATTTCCCGAAGTCATTGGACCTGAAATGTTAACAGAAATGGTTTTAATCATATCGGTTAATTCATTTAATTTTTGTTCAACATTGAGCGAATTTAGAGAAGAAGGAGAAGCATTTCTATCCGAAATGGTATTATTTTGGCAGTTGTCTGCCAACGTCTGGAGCAACATCTTTGCTCTTGTGACTGTTAAATCTTGCAATGCACCACTTGCGGCTGAATCTACTTTTTCCTTGCAACTTGGGAGCATCCCATCATAGAAATATTGTATCATAGTGTTGTCTGCTACGCCATGAGTGGGGCAGACTTCTTGCAAATCTCTGAACCTTTGATGATACTCAGAGAAGCTTTCTCCGCTTCTTTGTTGTATAGCGGCCATATCTTTCCTAGCTATGCCAGCCTTCGTGGCATTCCAGTACTTGTTGAGGAACATGGTGGACATCTCAGCCCATGTGTTGATGGTATTATGAGGCAGACTGTAAAACCAGTTCTGAGCTCCCCCTTCTAGAGAGCTTGGAAAGGCCTTCAGCTTCGCCCTCTCCATGGTTACCGTAGTGGGTTTCATGATGTCACACTGAACATGTAAATTTCTTAAGTGCTTGAATGGATTCTCGTTGGAATGGCCGTAAAACTTGGGGAGGTTGGCCACCATGTTAGTCTTTATGGACCAATCATTGGCCAATGGAGGGAGATTGATGCAGGAAAAGGTCTCCTGCTCAGCTGTTTTATTCAGCTCCCTCATTGTCGGTTCTGGTTGCTGGTCCGCCATGTCTTGATCTGAATCTAGGCCAAGATCGTGGTCTAGACTGGAATCTGTCTCGGAACTGGAGGTTTCCGATTCACTTTCTTCTGGAGTTTTCCTCTTTCTAGCTATCTTTCTGAGTTGTGCTTCGGTCTTAGTGAGATTCGGATTATATGGTAGCAAATCTTCTTCTCTGCAAGAGGACCTGGTCATCAACTATCAAAAACAAAATAAAACAAAAACTACAAATACCGTTAGAGATCCCCGGCAACGGCGCCAAAATTTGACCGCGCGTCGAACACGTCAAATATAGTAGTGAAATAGTTATGGAATTGGGGGTAGAAATACAACTTATCACTGTCTACAAGGATTTGTAGATGATGGTAAGAGAATCGTCCACAGAGACCTCTAGGAAATGTAGTTCTTGAGTTTGACTTCCTCGTCACTGAGTTTTGGTTGGTTGTTATCTGAAACTAAAGGCAAAAATAAAAAGCAATGAAAACAGTTCAAAATATAAATTAGTATTGGCCGAAGTCTAGGCCAAGACTGCGGGCTAGATTGGAAATAAGTCTTGTGGTACGGAATTCCAGGTAAGGGCGATGGGTGAGCTTGCGTTCTTATGCATCGATCATGGACTGAAGTATGTTCATCTCTTCTTCATAGTACTGCTATAGAGGGGAGGAACTCCTTTTCCCTCCTATCTTCCCTCCTCTTCAAACTATCTGGCGGGTACTCCCTCTCCTGATAATCCTAGTCAAGGGACACCTTGCTGGTTAAAGGGTTTATCCGTTTGACTGCTGTCTTGAATGGTTGCTCACCTCTTCAATGGCACAGGGGAAGACAGTACCTAGGCTAAGTTCCTAGGTTGTCAATCTGGTCTCTACCTATTTTACCTACTCTTCTAGTCTGCTCGAGACTAGTCACCTACTCCGTCTAGCCGGCGGGTACTCCCTCTCCTTCTAGACTGGTTACAACTCTTCTCTCCTAGAGAACAAGGATGATCAAACCTTGGCTCTAGTGAGTAAGCGATGGATTAAGTTCAAGAATAAATAAATACAAAGAAAGAGATTGTGAAGAATGGATTGTGTCTCACGATTGCATTAAGAACTTCAGCTCATCAACCCTTACCAAGAATGGGTTTTTAGTTACTCATACTCATGGATAAAAGATAAAGAAATTAATTTGCATAAAAAATATTAAATCCGAAATAAATTCGGAGCAAGGTTTTTAACAATGGAGAACTACGAAAAAGGGAAATTGCGTTCTAACTGGGAAAATCTGATCGGAGATGATGCGAACAGAGGCCAATGATGTTTAGCTAAAATAGCCATAAGAACCTCTGTCCCAATCAAACTCAAACTCCTAAAATATCCTAAAAGATAATTACAATTAATTGTTTCTAAAAAAGGAAACTAAATCGCAATTAATTAAAAGAGGGAGATCCCAATCGGGATTCTACTTAAGATTGTCTTCAGATCCCTCTAAAATTGCTGGACAGCTGCTACGTGCCAGCTGTGAGAGTCCATCTCCAAAAATACTTCAATCGCTCCAAGCTGCAGTCTGATCGCAAAGGAGTCTTGGCCGAAGTCTAGGCCAAGACGATTCTGGTAAGCGCACTGCGTCAGATACGACCTTGTCTAGGCCAAGATCCAGGCCTAGACTAGAATAAACAGCTTCAGCTCTAAACTTCATGAATTCATCTCATTCTGCCTCCAAACCAGACCTGATCAAATGTGGGAAATAAAAGGTAACATCAGTAGAATTACTGTCCAAATTAACTAGAAAATGGACAATAAATCATGATGAAATGCAATGCAATCAAGGACTCTGGGATCTTGAGCAGCTCTGTAGATCTCTGTATTATCTAGTTCTTGAAAATCATATGGTGATAGCGAAATCATTTTGATATCTTCAAAATTATCTCTGTCTCCATCTATTGAGAACACGAATACTCTTTTCTTTGCAGGGATAATTTCAAAACCTCTAGCTACTGGAAGTGTGGAGTCAATTATACATGTCAATTTCTTTCTAACTGCCATATTTCTTGTGATTAGAAAGAATTTTTCTCCAAATTCTTCTAAATAGCTTTCAATATTTCCCTCTTCTTCTAGCTTAAATGTAATCTGATCTACCATCCCCATGTGAAATAAAGAAAGAATCTTTTGAAAAGGCATATCTGTGATATTAAGATCTACTTGTAATTTAAAAAGTCCCGCTGTTCCTCCTCCTTTGTGACTAGTAATTTGTCCACCATTGATAAAAAAGGGTTTCTGTATTACCTTTATTCCTTTGAATTTTCAATCTGTCTCTTCAAAATGGTACCAATAAAAAAAAAAATATAATACAGAACAGGGTCCGGCAGGAAATTTACAGTCACCGGTTTGACTATTCTCTTCTTTTTTTTTTTTTTTTATTATATATATATATATATATATATATATTCCCATTCAATACAATTGAAGTTAGATTTCCTTCTAAAGTTTACACAACTATCCCAATTCCAAGTTCCCTGCATAACTTCCATAAGCAGCTCTGATCAGTCAAAGGCAATTTTTTCCATTTCTTGTACAGCTAATAGTAAGCTGATTAAGTTCTTGAAACTATATGGATACAAACAGATACCTGCAGAGTGGGATTATCTCATCCTCAATGTCACGGGACAAAAGCGACCATTCCATTCGTACTGCAGTGATGGGATGAACTGCATGTGCTCTCCTGATCGTCTCCGGACTAGCTTCAGATAATCCAATGTACGTAATCTTTCCTTCTTCCACTAACTTCTTAAGCTCTCCCATCTGCTAATCCAAGCATTGCTTGGAAATTCACCAAACTTGGTGTTTCATGGAATTGAACTGGTTGAATGTACATACAGTTTCCTCAATTAGCACTGAAGTGTCGATTCGATGTTGATAGTAAAGATCGATATATTCCACATCAAGGGGCTTCAGGCTAGCCTCGCAACTTTGAAACCTGAAACAGGCAAAATACCATAGAAAAGCAAGCATTAGAAGACAAATTAAGGATAAGTAAATTGCCCATAAATTATATTAAGAAGAACAAGATCATCTAATCAAACTGCACAAGTTTATCAAGAAACCAAACTGTTGTCAATAAAAATCCGAAAGAACAAGAACAAGAACAACAAGAAATTTCTAACTTCAACAAAGATTGAAAGCCAGAGAAGAAAAGAAGATGAGATGGGAATTTCACCTCTAGACCTTGAGTGCCCAGTTTCACTGTTGGAACAACTTCTCTCTGCTCTTGGGACATTTGTTTTTCAGCTCTTGTTCTTGGTATTGAAGCTGACTACAGAAATCAGAACAGAGACAATTTCTAATTTGTGTGTATTCTTATTGTATCAATGTATTTAATAGACCCGAGAAAATTATCAATAAAAATAAGTCTTCATGTGCTATGGACGACAAGAAGAATCGATTTCAAGTTATTATATACTCCCTCTGGTCCGAAATGTATGACTTCCTCGCATCCCAATATTCAGTAGGAAACACATATCGAGGAGGCCGGATGAGGCACTATTTGACCCCAAAAAATTTCGTACTTTTTTTCGAACGTACGTTAATCCTTAACGTACTTCCGAGAAAAAATTCGGGGCAAAATTGTCTCAAATAGTGACTGTTCCGGCCGTCTTAAGATACGTTCCGGAACAGTAAAAGCAAATGCTAAAACGTCATACATTTCGGACCGAAGGGAGTAACTTCTATCCTGATGAATTAATCTATGGAGGCTTCATGTTTCCGTTCCGAGATTCCTCCCAAGAAAAAAAGAAGAAAGAAAATAAATAAATATTTGTGGCTAATTCCACTACTAAGTAGAAAAAAAGGTTTGGCGAAAGTGCTGCAACTTAGCAAGGCAACGAACATATGATTTCACGCTAATATTTGTTTATAGTTATAGTTAATTAGAGATAATGTTGTTTATTTTATGGTTCTTGCATGTTTATTTATTGATTGACCGACAGAATCTAGGCTATCTTGCACCACTTACGGTTGTTTTAATCATATTTATAAAATTCAGATCGAAATGGTCGTTCCGAGCAGTGAATCTATGACTCAAACTCTCATCGGATGAAATTTGAGAAATTGTTGTTGAAAAGAGAAAAATCGGTCGAATCGGAAAAATCAGATGGTTGGACCCGTGAACCGGGAATATTTACAAGTTTTTTCAAATTTTTATCATATAAATATAAATTTATATTATTTTATTGAACTAATTGTGAATTCTAATTGAACCATTAAACCGTTGATTTAAAAGCTCAAACAGTTCGATGTCCAGTTCGATTCTGATAACTATGGTTTCAATAAATAAACTTTTATTTTGATTTTCACTTCCTTGCATACCAAGCATAACGTTAACAAGTACTGAAATGAAATGAGATTCTCATAATTTTAAATCAAACATTGTCGTTAAAGTTCAAGAGACTAAAAACCTTTACCATTGGATGAGCAGGCTTTTTTAAGAGGTACTTGTGCTAGATCAGCCGACATTTGCTACTATATTAAAGCAGACCTTGTTTCTTATTAACCCAGACCACATCAGAGCCCAGGGTACAGCCTTGAAGACAAAGCCCAACTTTCCTAAGCCCATGGACATTTCATTAGAGAGACATGTTTTAAACCAAAACAATGAAGCTCTCGGTTCATTGACAAAACAAGGTACATGTTCCATGTTTTTAACGACGTCATTTTTTCCCGGTAAAAGATATATTTCGCGTATTTCTTTTCTGAGAGTCGTTTGCAACTTAACTGATTTTTAGTTTTTACTGTTAGTTTCATTTGAAAAAAAAAAAGATTTCCAATTAATTATCTATATGTTTAATTTAGTGTCCGTATTCGTAAAAAAAAAATCAATTAAACACTTACATAATTAATTTAGTTCCCGTGTTCGTAAAATTTTATCCAAAACACTTATATGATTAATTTAATTCTCATATTTATAAAAAAAAATTAAACACTCTTAATAATTAATTTAATCCTCGTATTCATAAAAAAAATCCAATAAAATCCATGCCTACAACGCCCGGATACAAATTAATATATATATATATATATATATATAATAATTATTATTATAATTTCATTTTTTTTTGGTACGAAGAAGAAACATAAAAGTAAACTTATTTTCGAGTCTAATGATTTTTTTTAGTAGGGAGCTAAGAAACACATTTTTCTTTATTTTTAGTAAAATATTCAAGAATATGTAACTCATTGGTTGTCTTTTTTGTGGCAAAAGTATTAGTAGGGACTCAGCTCAATTTCAAATTTCAAATTCACTTATAAAAAAAATGTATAATATTTTTTCTGAGAAGCGGAATGTAATTCGTACTTGAGTCTGAATTTGAATCTCTACTGATACATATTTTTGTTAATAAAAAAATAAACAATAAATTATGGACCTATTGGCTAAAAAAAGTATAACATGGATAAAACTTTAAAGAAACTAAAGTTGTTAAATTTCTTTTATTATAATTGTCACACGTGGCCAAATTAAACGTTGAAAAAAGAGAGTTGCCATATCCCTTTGTAAAAGAAAGATAACTTAGGAAGTACATAAATAAAGCAAACAAAAATTAGTGTGTGAACACTCCTAATCACCCGAGCTTAGACTTATCCGATTCGTAACAGGTTGTCTTACAAAAGAATAAAGTATTCATAACAAATATTTTTTTATATAAAAGATCGAACTTATAATTTTTTATTTAATTTAAGATGAAAATATATATCAAACCACTCATCAACGATTTTAGATAACATATTTTACATAACGCCAGTGGCATGATAACAGCGAAGCCAATATAAAACTTATAAGATTTGAGTAGTGTTTGGTGAAATGATGGTTGCATCTTTTGTGAGTGCTCCTAGTTTTTGTACTTCATTTTGGGCAAAAAATAATGATAGCTTCTCCATAAAGAAAAACTGAAAGAGACCATTTAACAATATTGTACAGGAGAAGTATCTTTGTCAATTAATCATTGTCCACACATTACTACTAAAGTTTAAGAAATTGCACTAATAATTCTTTGCTCTTTTTGTTCCCCATTCACCAATTAATGCCTAAACTCCTAAATTAATCTGACCCAAAATTCTACAAAAAAATTTAAAAAAAACTTCCGATCTCTCTATCAACGAATTCGAATTAACGGTGTTAAAAATTTAACACAACAATTACGCCTTAATAAGATGGTCAATTTAGGACGAAAATCTCCATACCCAGTGAATACCCATCAAATTTAGTAGTTCGAAATGAGTGGATCGACTCGAGCATGGATTAAAATTAGCAAAAAGAAATGTTTGTCACTAAATTAAAAAGTGTATTAGTCACTAATCATTACCTTGTTATATATTGCCCTCCTCGTGATATGGTTACATCCTCCATTATATATATACATGATTAAAATGAATTCAATATTGTCAACATCATTACATCGAGGAGAACACACCGTCTCTCCAATGATAGCCGAGGCAAAGTAATGAATATTGTTTGCATGCCTTTTTACTAATTGCCCCCGGAAATGGATGGTATGTGCTGGCAATTAATTAATTGGCTAATTAACACATAAATTTAGTTAATTTTTTTTTTTTTTTAAACTATGATCAAAGAACACTCCAAGGGAAATAGATAAGAGAAAGAGTTAAGATGCACAACCCAACTTCTTAATGACATAATTTTTTATTTAACTATTGGATCATATTTAAATTTTATAGACAGATTCTTAACAAAATAGACTTTTAACTAGGGTAAATAGACTTTTAACTAGGGTAATGCATTAATGTATGATTCCTCCATTTAAATTTGTCAAGATAATGTATGATTCAAAATATAATTTTTGGTATCTCTTGTTGATAATAGCCTTAATTGAACGTAATCAACTATATGGTATGTGACCTAATAACGAGCCGCCGGTAGCCGGTGATTAGAGTGCAATTACAAGTTTACAACTAGTAGTGTGTGGCATATTCCCTACCAAACGCATCCTGTCTTGAACCTCCTATACAACCTCATTGTTAATTAGTTAGGAGGATTAGTTAATTAAGGGTAATTAGTTATAACAAGGGAAAAGGAGCGAAGAAAGTGCAAATCGATCATGACCACTTTGATCAAAGTGAATGTGCAATTCATGCTTTTTTTCCTAATTAATTTCCAAAGTCAGATGGATCACTTTACAGACTCATGTTCCAAAAGCTAGTTCTGCAGCTCATGTTTATGTTTTTAAATTACTTTTAATTCAATACGTTTGTGATGGGAACCAATCAAAAGCAAGCTTGCACGCATATATATTTGCCAATCAAAATAAGAGTTGCACGCGTATAAGGCTTTGTAAATTTTAGTCTAATTACTCCTAAAGTTATTCGAATACTTTAGCTCCATCAAGCTTGACTTAACATCATTAGTACTCTAGTAAAAACCAATAAATTTCTCTCTTTAGTAAAAGATACTCTTGTAAATTATGAAATGATTAGATTTTAAGCATAGTTATTATAACTAAACAAGCTATACACCTGCTCGGGTTTTTGGATCAATAGATTAATAGTTCAACCGAGTTTGATTATCGGGTCATTATAAATTATAAAATATATACAAAACTACATATTCATAACTTAAAAATCCATAAAATAGATTAAAAAAAAAATCATAAGCCAAACCAATTCAACCATCTAGATTAAACCATTTATTCATCTTATTTGATTGGTTTGATCGATTCAATTAGAATTTCCAATTCAACCTTTTTCTAGTTAAGAATACCAAACCAAACCAATTTATGTTTGGGTTATTTATTTTTTACTGAACCGGCTGGTTCGATGTGATTTTAATAACTGTAGTATTAAGTTTGAGTTTTTAAGCTTATTTAAAACTTTATTCTTCTCACATAAGTAAAGAGAGTGACTAATGAAATAATTAGATTGCAATAGCTAGAAAAGGGCTTTGAAATGATGGGAAACACGGAGGTTTTGATTGGTTTAGATGCTTCTAATTTGCTTTTGGATAAAGTTAAAATTCATCCCACATGTATTGGGTTGCTTTCAATTTAGTCCATATTTTATCCAAACTTTACACTCTTAACGTTTTTTTTTATTTCTACCAATTTGGTCTTACCAGTTAACTCACTTTACTGTCAATCCCAAAAGTAATCGAGTAACCCAATTGTTGACACCATAAAAAAAGATGAAGAAAAAAAATATTCTAGTTGTGGAATAAAAATGGCTCTAATTATTATTTTTGGTGCTAATTGGGCTGCTCAATCACTTAAAATTTATCGCAAGAGTGAGTCAATAGTAGTAATAATAGCACCAAATTGATACAAATAGAAAACTTTAGGGTTATAAATTTAACATGAGTAGGTTGGGGACTAAATCGGGAAATATCTGATACCTATAAGATAGATTTGAACTTTCCCCCTCTTTTTTCCCTTCTAATTTAGCCTTTTTTTTCCAATTAATTTATATTTTAATGTTTGAACAATTAATATTTGTATATATGCAACACCTAGTTAGGTGGGGCTGTCGAAAAACTGAATTGGAGAACCAAACCAGATCGAGCTATTGATTTGGAAAAAAAATTATACCTAAATTGGGCAGAACTCTTTAGTATGGTTGTAAAACTATTCCCAGACTTCCAGTTACTCACTTTGGGAAGGAACGCTTCAGACCATGTTCCCCTTTTACTCCATTATGATAGAAAAGATTGGGGCCCTAAGCCGTTCAGGGATATGGCGGCGTGGTGGGAGACTCAGGGGTTCAAGGAACAGGTTGAGAGGTGGTGGGTGGAAGCGGGCAGCATGTTTCGAGGGGCGTACCAGGTCACACGGAAGATAAAATGGTTAAAGGTTCAGCTCCGGGTTTGGAACAAGGATGTCTTTGGGAGAATTGAGACTGAGATCAAAGAGCTACAGGCTCAAGCAGACAGGTTGGAGGTCAAGGCTGATGAGAGAATGCTGACCCCCGATGAACAAAAGCGCAAAGCTGAGACAGATGCAGTGTTATGGGTTAAGCAGGGATAAGAAAGTCGCTTATGGCAACGAAAAAGCCGCATCCGCTGGAACATTCAGGGCGACAGAAATACCAAATTCTTCCACCAAGCAGCTCGGACTGTGCAGCGCCGCAACAACATTACAGTAATAGTAGACGAGGGGCGTAGGGTGATGGAACCAACTGAGGTCAAGTTAGCCGCGGTAAGGTATTTCTTTTTTAATAAGCTGATATATTGATAATTAGAATGTCATGGGGAACATGACAGCTACTACTGCAAACGCAGCAGCAGTAAGAACAGAGAACTCAACCAGTAGCAGGCTGAACAACACTAACCAAAACAAAGGAGAAACAAACTCTACCGAAGGAAAGAACCTACTCCTACCCCTCAGAACAGCTCCACGACTTCAACCATACAGAGGAGATGATCATCTGCGTGACCGAATACGGGAAGTTGGGCTCCCAACTTTTAATCCACCGCTGCCAGGTCTCAAAAATAGCCTGTAGCAAACGAAAGGTGCAGGGCGAGCCATTATTGAAGATTATGTTGTTGCGCTGGAGCCAAAGATACCAAAGGACTACGTAGATGAGCGTTTGCCACATCAATTGGGCTGGTTTTCTCCGCCAAACAACCAGCTCACACCAGCCAGACCACATGTCTTGAAGATGCCTCGGTCTACACCAGATCACGCCTGTCCACTGCAAGATGAATTCCCAAATACTGTCAGTAGAAGGACAGTGCAGGAATAAATGGTCCACGCTCTCCACCGGGCCTGCACAGAGGGGACAGCAACTCTCTGCTTCTAGGATGATGTTCCGACGCAAAAGGAAATCCCTAGTAGTGATCCTTTCCTGAAGGGCGAGCCACACGAATGACTCTACCCGGTGAGGAACCAAGCGTTGCCAGCATGAATTAAGGATGGTATGCGTCTGCCCCCCAGCATCTAATTTGTCAATATAAGTTATTAGCGACTTCACTGAGAATTATCGCGATGGCTCGAGAGTCCAAGCTAAAGAGTTGATTCTCCTACTGCCAGTCGGCAAATGCAGCAAGGTCAGCAGATCACTAAGCTCATCCGATTCCCACTCAAAAAGATTCCTGCACCAGCACCATTGTCAAACCCAATCTCCATCCCGCCAATGACCAAAGTCTGTGATCATACCCTCCTTAGCTCCCGACAGCTGGTACAGCCTTGGGAATCTGAGCGCAAGAGGGACCTGCAACGCCCACGGATCCCACCAAAACATGGTGGAAGTCCCATTACCCACTTTAAGCTGAATGTGGTCAGTAAATTGACGGAACCTGTCACCCCCTCTTCCCCAAATTGCAAGAATGTCCTTCCAAATCGGAGAAAGGTCACCATGGTCTTGCAACCACAAACACCCCAAGGTAAAACACTTATACTGGCTGCGAACGATGTCAACCCAGAGTTTTTTTTCTCCTCGAAGAGCGCCCCAAATCCACTTGCAAAGGAGAACCTCATTCTTAACTCTCAGGTCTCCCAACCCCAATCCTCCAAACTCTTTTTGACGAGTGACTGAACTCCATTTAACTTTGGATAACCCACCTCTACCCTCCTCTCCACTCCACAGGAAGTTCCTCATAATTTTCTCGCAATCCTGAAGGACCCCTTTTGGCAATCTAAATAAGGACAAGTGATAGACAGGAATGCTAGCAAGCGTAGATTTAATAAGAGTAATTCGCCCACCCAAAGATAGCAGTTTGCCCTTCCACGTCACAAGCTTATATTTCATCTTCCTCACTAGACCAGTCCAATTCGCCCTCCTCCGAGGGTTTATACCCACCGGGGTACCCAGATAATTAAAGGGCAGTGTTTCAAATTTGCAACCAACTTGGCGCGCCATCATCTCACCTAACGGTCTGAGGATATTGACCCTAACCAATGTACTCTTATGGTAGTTAACTTTCAGCCCAGAGAAGGCGTCAAACCATCTAAGAATACCTTTGACGTTTTGGACCTCTTCGTCGTTGTTGTTGACGAAAGCCAAGGTGTCGTCTGCGAACTGGAGATGGCTGACGTTCTAACCAGCAGCTTCATTACCGATACCATGAAGCAACCCATGACTTTTGGCTCTGTTAAACAGAAGGTGGAGACCCTCCACCGCAATATTAAATAGAAAGGGGGACATGGAGCAACCTTGGCGCAACCCTCTCTGACTGAAACCAGTAGCTGAGCTGAGGCATTGCCGGATCCAACCAATCCATCTCTGACTGAAACCCATATGGTTAAGAACATCAAACAGGTAGGTCCATTCCACAGAGTCGTAAGCATTTTCAAAGTCCAGTTTGAATAAGAACCCCGACTGTCTGAGCCTTTTCAGGTGCTGAACAACTTCATTCGCGGCTATCACACAATCCAACGTACTCCTACCTTTCATAAAACCATACTGGGACTCACTAACAACCGACGGAATGACTCTAGCAAGACGGTTCGCAAGAAGCTTTGAGATTACTTTGTAGTAGCTGCTCACCAGGCTGATAGGTTTGAATTCAGGAAACCTCTTTGCTGCTTTTACTTTCGAAATCAGCGTGATAAAGGAAGCATTAGTTCCTCTCGGCATCCTTCCTGTGCGGAAGAAATCCAGCACTAGCTGACTGAAGTCGAAGCCAATAACCTCCTAGGCATTTTTCAGGAATCTCATTGACCAGCCATCAGGACCCGGAGTTTTATCGCCCCCACAACTCTGAACAGTTTCCCATATTTCTTCTAGAGAGACCTCACGATCCAACTCTAGAACCTCCAAGTTATTTAGCTTTTTAAACCCCAGGTTAATCATTCCAGGCCTTTCCCATTTGACTTCCTTGAAGAAACTAGAATAGTATTCTGAAGCTGCACTTTTGATGTCAGTTGGTGTAGTAAGGCGCCTCTCGCCCTGGATGATCTCTGTAACATTACACCTCATCCTATCTAACTTAGCCGATAGGTGAAAGAACTTAGTGTTTCTGTCTCCTTGCGTATCCCATTTCAGTCTCGATTTTTACAGCCAAAGGCTAGTGGCGCGACCCTGGGTTTCCCACAGCTCAGACTGAATGTCATGTTTTCTGCGTTTCTCACCTGTCGAGAGATCTCTTTCGTCCGCAGCCTTGTCCAATTCCTCTTGTTCCTTAGTGAGAGCCTGAATCTTAGTTTCAATGCAGCCAAAAACATTTTTATTCCACATCCGAAGCTTGTCCTTGAGAAACTTCAGCTTCTTAGTCACCTTATGCGACCCTGGGTGCATCCTCCCTGCCTCAATCCAAAAGGACTTCACAATATCTTTGAAGCCAAAGACCTCCCACCAAGCAGCCAAATCCCGGAATGGTTTTGGACCCCAATCAAGAGACCTCAACATGGTTATAAGGGGGACATGGTCAGACCCATCCCTCCCCAACGAAGACAAACCTCAGGTCTGGCCACCTATCTTCCCACCCAGATTGAACAAACACCTGGTCAATTCTACTTCTACTAGTTGAGTTCGCCCACGTAAATCTTCTACCTAACAAAGGTAGATCCCGGAGATGACACGAATTGACCCAACTCTGGAACTTCCGCATCCCTCTAGTCTCAGACGCCTCACGAGATCTGTCCGACGGAGAAAGGATTTCGTTAAAATCCCCAGCTACAAGGACCGGATTAGCGCTATTCTCAATCAAATTGCCCAACTGGTCCCATAGAACACCTCTACAAGCCGCATCATTCTGGGCATAGACATTTGACCGCGCGTCGAACACGTCAAATATAAGGGTGAAATAAGTATGGAATTGGGGGTAGAAATACAACTTATCACTGTCTACAATGGTTTGTAGATGATGGTAAGAGGATCGTCCACAGAGACCTCTAGGAAACGTAGTTCTTGAGTTTGACTTCCTCGTCACTGAGTTTTGGTTGGGTGTTATCTGAAACTAAAGACAAAACAGAAAATAATGACAACAGTTTAAAATATAAAATAGTATTGGCCGAAGTCTAGGCCAAGACTGCGGGCTAGATTGGGAAAAAGTCTTGTGATACGGAATTCCAGGTAAGGGCAATGGGTGAGCTTGCGTTCTCATGCATCGATCATAGACTGAAGTATGTTCATCTCTTCTTCATAGTACTGCTATAGAGGGGAGGAACTCCTTTTCCCTCCTATCTTCCCTCCTCTTCAAACTATCTGGCGGGTACTCCCTCTCCTGATAATCCTAGCCAAGGGACACCTTGCTGGTTAAAGGGTTTATCCGTTTGACTGCTGTCTTGAATGGTTGCTCACCTCTTCAATGGTGCAGGGGAAGACAGTACCTAGGCTAAGTTCCTAGGTTGTCAATCTGGTCTCTACCTATTTTACCTATTCTTCTAGTCTGCTCGAGACTAGTCACCTACTCCGTCTAGCCGGCGGGTACTCCCTCTCCTTCTAGACTGGTTACAACTCTTCTCTCCTAGAGAACAAGGATGATCAAACCTTGGCTCTAGTGAGTAAGCGATGGATTAAGTTCAAGAATAAATAAATACAAAGAAAGAGATTGTGAAGAACGGATTGTGTCTCACGATTGCATTAAGAACTTCAGCTCATCACCCTTACCAAGAATGGGGTTTTAGTTACTCATACTCATGGATAAAAGATAAAGAAATTAACTTGCATAAATAATATCTATCCGAAATGAATTCGGAGCAAAGTATTTGATAATGGTGAACTAAGAAAGAAGGATTGCGTAGCTATTTTTTTGTCCAGAGATTGGATGCCGACAGAGGAGAATAATGTTTAGCTAAAATAGCCATAAGAACCTCTGTCCCAATCCAACTCAAACTCCTAAAATATCCTAAAAGATAATTACAATTTAATTGTTCATAAACTAAATCGCTAAATAATAGAGAGGGAGATCCCATTCGGGATTCTACATAAGATTGTCTTCAGATCCCTCTAAAATAGCGGAACAGCTGCTACGTGCCAGCTGTGAGAGTCCATCTCCGAAAATACTTCAATCGCTCCAAGCTGCAGTCTGATCGCAAAGGAGTCTTGGCCGAAGTCTAGGCCAAGACGATTCTGGTTAGCGTACTGCGTCAGATACGATCTTGTCTAGGCCAAGATCCAGGCCTAGACTCGAATAAACAGCTTCAGCTCTAAACTTCGTGAATTCTTCTCATTCAGCCTCCAAACCAAACCTGATCAAATGTGGGAAATTAAAGGGAATATCAATAGAATTACTGTCCAAAATAACTAGAAAATGGACAATAAAACATGATGAAATGCAATGCAATCAAACTCCCCACACTTAAACAATGCTTGCCCCCAAGCATACAGACTCAAAGACTCAACAAAAATCAAAAACACATCAAAACAAAACAGACATCCTGACCCCTTGGACTTTCTCATTTTCAAATTGCTTACCCGTCCACTGGATCTGCCAAGACACTTCACTAGAGTACCCAATGCAAGACTAACAAGGAATGATCAATACCCCGAACATACACCTTCCACATGGTATCAAGACACCCTACTAGATTAGATGATAGAGTATAGGGCAACAAGGTTCACCAAGGATTTGAGTCCCACCAAGTGTCGTCTATTCAAAAGTGCCTAAAGACTGGTGCCATTTAAACCACTTTGACAAAATATATATATTTTTTCTTTTATTTTTGTTCCGAAAAAAAAAAAAAAAAAAAAAATCATGTGTCTTTTATATGATATATTTTTCTGTTTTATAGACACGGCATCACATAGACAGAGCTTGTCCTTTTCAGCGGGGACTTCCACCTTTGCTATGTCTGTCCTATGGCATTCCAACACCTTATTTGTCTCACACTACAAGCAAATAGATCGACACACTCAAATCTGGCAGCAAACCTCATCACCCTAATAGAGATAAAGGTCCTAGCTAGGTGTTCTTACGACCATATGGATGACTAACGTTCGGGAAACATCAGATTAAATGCCCCTTAGGCATTGATCATTTACGCTCATGTGCATCCCTGTTACTAAAGCATTGTATTCCCTAGCAAGTGTCTACGTGCAATCCCACCAAAAGACTAAACAATCTAAGCAAGAAAACAGGGATTCGGATGTCACAACAAAACAGATTCAAAACATGCAACAAAAATACAAATAAAAATCATGCAATGACTGACTCTATACTGGACATTAAAAATTTAAAACACACTCTAATTTGACTCCCAAAAACAGACACAAAACACACAAACAAACATTCAATATTCACAAAAACACAAGACATATTTAACACCCTCCCCACACTTAAACATTACAATGTCCTCATTGTGTGGAGAGAAACAAAAGAAAAACTAAACAGAGAAGTAAAAGAAAGGAAAAGCACGACCTGGGGGCTGAAGTCTCTCATGTTGCTTGGGATTTGGGATCTTGGCCAGAGGCTTGGCCTAGATCAGAGGCAGGAGAGTCCTTCGGCTTTGGATCTCTCGGAGCTGGAGGGCGCATTGATGGATGCGGTGACTTTGCGGGCTGTGATGATGGTGCTGGTACTTCCTCCTCATCGGATGACTCGGAGTCTGAGCTTAGATTGTCGTGAAGGTCTTTGAGGAGCTTGAAATGGGCCTCGAGGTGCTGGTATACGTGGAGGACGTTTGTCCTGGTGAGCTTCATCTGCTCAAGGAGGACATCCTGCCTGTCATTAAGACATTGGGCCCATTGAGGTGCCACTTCTGCACTGCTGGATGCGGGAGGCTGGTCTTGATTCTTGTCTTGGTCTAGACGCTCAAGAATTATCTTCTGCTGCTCAAGGATGAGCAGCTGTCGTGCTTGGAATTCCTTGGCCCACGCTGGAGGCTCACTGGTGCTACTGGTAGGAGGATCTTGACGGGTGTCTTGCCCTAGATCATCTGCAGCATCAGGAATGGGGGTGTCTTGGCCAGCGTCTTGGCCTAGATCCTGGGCAAGATTGCCCTCTGCTTCTTCTCCTGGAATGATAATGGGTCGTAGCTTGTACTTCCCTCCATTCTTCTTCGAGAAAATGTGCTCCGAAACCGGCGTAAATCCTGTATTACATGCAACAAACTCTCCTTCCAAATGGAAATGTCCCATTTGGTCGAAGGATCTAAAACCAAGGATTTTCGGGGAACACCATGAATGTAAATCAGAAGCAATAGGATCTAAACTAGCAGTTTGCATAGCAAGCCAAGTTATCAAAGACCCAAAGATCAGTTTTGTTTTGGACTCACGGGCATGCAACACTTCAACCAAATACAAGCCTAAGTTGACCTTTTTCTTGTGCAAAATGCACCACAACAGAAACAATTCAGACTTGGCTAAATTTCCAGAGACCTTTGTCTTCCCCGAGAGGTTGATAGACAAGACCCTATGGAGCATTCTAAGCGCAGGGTTTAGTATGGCGTGTGCCTTAGAATTCCTATCAAATTTTGCATTTTGATCACCCGTAATTTCCCTAAAAGCTACATTATTGTCCCAATCAGTGGGATAATCAAATATAGCCTCATCACCAAAGGCAAATCCAAGCAGAGAATTAAAGGCATCAATAGACAAGTGGCTCCATTTGTCACACAACCTAAAATTAACAATTTCGGGGGCTGCAAAATCAGGTTTGTCTCTACCCCTAACATACAAGGCAGGTTCATCAAACCAAAAGGTTGTGTGGAACTCAAGACACAACTCAACATAAACATCACACTCAAGAGACATAAAAGGTACCCAACCAAGAGCATACACATATTCCCTAATTTTATTTCCTAAAGCCATCTCATTCAAGAAATCAAACTCCAAACGAGCATAAGCAGGAATATCACAGGTATGCATATCACGCAACTTAGATTTATGGTCGGGGGTATCAAATGTTAACCACCCCTTGAGTGTGTGCAGAGGAGGAAGAGATCGTACCTTTGGAGTCTTGGCCGCAGTTTTGGCCAAGACTAAATCGTCTTGGTCTCCTTCATCTGAATCCTCCACGACCGCCTTCTGTTTCCCTTTGCTCTTGGCAGTGGGAGGAGCGTTAGTGGTCTTGCCTGAATTAGGGTTCGGCGGAGGTGGGGACCGAGCTGCAATTGGGGTTTTCGCCGGCTTCTTAGTCGGTGTCTTTTTGTGAGCCACCTGCTTGACTCGCCCGGACTTCTTGGGCGGCGCAGTGGCTGATCTCTTCTTCGCCGGAGGTGGCGGTGGTGGTGTGGTAATGGTGTCGTCAACGGCAGAAGCGGGAGTGGGTTTGTTCTTTGCAGCGGTGGTCGGAGCTGGGTTAGAGGCTCCGGCAGCCGCCATCTTCTTTGCATGCCTGCTGGCTCGACGGGCTTCTCTGTCTCCAGTCGTCGGCGGGGCAGAGGTCTTCATCCTCTTCGCGAGAGGGACTTCATCGGAGTCCTCATCAGAAACGACCACCGCTCGGTCGGCTCCCTGGACACTTTCCTCTGATTCCTCAGGTAAATCGTCTTCGGAGGACATAGAATCGTCGTCTTCCAGCGCCTCCAGCAGGCGACGTGCGGCGGTGGTGGAGTTGGTCGGCATTCCAGTCGGCGCAGCTCCACGGAGGTCGTCGCTCTCCGCAGGGACGGTTGAAGGCGAAGGACGGCTGGGTGCAGTCATTGTTGGAGATGGAGAAGAAGCTGAAAGGATTTTCGGATGTTTGAGCTTTTCGTGTACTGTGCGATTTTGATTTGGGAAGAAGAAGGAGAAAGGTTTTATGCTTTTATCTCAGGTGGGAGAGGTTCGATTTGTATTGGTCGTGGGAAGATCGTGTCAGAGTGGGAGAGAATGTGCAGAGGTGGTGGTTTTAATTCCCACGCTGCCTAATTAATTCAATTTAATTGATTTTTGGAGCTGTCCGTTCCAAAAGCAATTAAATGACTTAATTAGGCTGAGCTGACACGTGTCTCACTATTTAAAAGAGGCTCTTCACACGCTAGCCAGTCTAGCTCTCAGTCTTGGCCAAGATCTTGGCCACGACTACTTCAATTTTCCCCACACTAAATTTCCTGCACAAAAACGAAAACTACCCGGAAATTAAATGTGACAAAAACAAGTATTTACATCCTAAAATTTTAAAAGACACAAGGGTTGCCTCCCTTGCAGCGCCCTTATTTTAAGTCCTAGGCTTGACTCTCAATTTTTCTTCAGTTGTTTTGAGGCGGCTCGTCCACCTTTTCTGAAACTTTATCTTTCTGAAAATTTTCAAAGAACGGCTTCACTCTCTGGCCGTTCACCTTGAGCTCGGCACCTGTTTTCTCATTCCTAATATCTACTGCACCATGCGGGTAAATGTTAGTAATAACAAAAGGGCCTTCCCAACGAGTTTGTAATTTTCCAGGAAATAATTTAAAACGGGAATTATAAAGAAGAACTTTCTCCCCTGTGTGGAGAGGTTTTCCAATAATTCTCTTGTCGTGGTAAGCTTTCATTCTGACCTTGACAATCAACTGATTGTCATAGGCTAGGTCCCTCAACTCCTCTAGCTCGTGGAGTTGTAATTTTCTTTCTTGGCCCGCCTCATCATAACTTAGGTTGCATTTTCGTATTGCCCAATACGCTTTGTGTTGCAATCCTACTGGCAAGTGACATGTCTTCCCATAGACAAGCTTGTATGGTGTCATCCCGATTGGTCCTTTGTAGGCCGTTCTACAGGCCCACAATGCGTCATCTAACCGCTGGCTCCAATCGCGTCTGTCTAGGCCTACTGTCTTGGCCAAGACTGACTTCACCTCTCTATTTGACACTTCGGCTTGGCCGTTTGTTTGAGGGTGATAGGCTGTGGATACCCTATGTGTGATGCCATATTTCCTGAAAAGAGAAGTTAAAATCTTGTTGCAGAAGTGGGTTCCTCGATCACTAATGATCCCTCGAGGAATCCCAAATCTGTTTAAGATATTAGTTTTAATAAAGGAAATAACAGTTCTAGCATCATCATTTTTAGTGGCTTTCGCCTCTATCCATTTTGATACATAATCCACAGCTAAAATAATATATCTGTTGCCAAAAGAAGTAGGAAAAGGTCCCATAAAATCTATGCCCCATATATCAAATATTTCACAAGAAAGAATAAAATTCATAGGCATTTCATTTCGAGAACTAATGTTTCCCACTTTTTGACATGCCGAACAAGTTTTACAAAATAGAGCACTATCCTGAAAAATTGTTGGCCAATAAAAACCAGCCTCTAAGATTTTTAGGGCTGTTCTTCTCGCACCAAAGTGGCCTCCACATGCTTGGGAATGACAGAATTCAAGAATGGATTTTGTTTCACTTTGAGGTACACACCTCCTTAGCAATTGATCGGATCCTATCTTCCATAAATATGGATCATCCCAAACATAATACTTACTGTCATGCTTGACCTTTACCTTCTCATAGGTAGTCATGTCACCATAGTGTTTACCTGTTGCTAGGTAATTCGCTATTTCAGCGTACCATGGTCGCGGGTTTGGCTGGAGTCTAGGCCTAGACTCCGGGCTAGACAGTGCGACAGAAAACAGCTTCTCATCTGGAAATTCTGCTTTGATCTCGTTTGTGTCTCCCTTTGCTAGGCAACGGCTTAGATGATCTGCTACAAGATTTTCCCTTCCACTCTTGTCCTTAATTTCCAGATTGTGCTCCTGCATAAGAAGAATCCAACGGATTAATCTTGGTTTAGCATCATGCTTAACCAAAAGATATTTCAATGCGGAATGATCTGAAAATACAATAATTTTAGTGCCCAATAAATAAGATCTAAATTTTTCCAGGGCAAAAACGATTGCAAAGAGTTCTTTTTCAGTTGTGGTATAATTCCGTTGGGCATCATCTAGCATCTTCGATGCATAGTAGACGACGTGGGGGTCTTTCCCTTTCTTTTGGCCAAGAACCGCGCCAACAGCAGCATCACTTGCGTCGCACATCAGCTCGAACGGCAAGCTCCAATCTGGTGGTTGGATGATTGGTGCTGTGGTCAGTCGTTCCTTCAGCTCTTCGAAGGACTTCTTGCACGCTTCATTGAAGTCGAACTCCACCTCTTTTTGTAGTAACTTGCACATTGGTTCAGCCACCTTTGAGAAGTCCTTAATGAACCTACGGTAGAAACCTGCATGACCAAGAAAACTACGAACCTCACGCAAGCATGAGGGGTAAGGCAAGTTCTTGATAATGTCAATTTTGGCTTGATCAACCTCAATGCCTTTCTTAGAGACTACATGTCCAAGGACAATCCCTTGATCTACCATAAAATGGCACTTTTCAAAGTTTAAAACTAAACATGTATCAACACATCTTTTTAAAATATTTTCTAAGTTATGTAAGCATTGGTCGAAGTTATTACCATACACGGTAAAGTCGTCCATAAACACTTCGATACTTCTCTCTACATACTCAGAAAATATGCTTACCATGCACCTTTGAAAGGTGGCTGGCGCATTACAAAGCCCAAACGGCATGCGCCTATAGGCAAACGTTCCAAATGGACAAGTGAACGTTGTCTTTTGTTGATCTTCGGGAGCAACGGGGATTTGGTGAAACCCCGAGTATCCATCTAGGAAACAGTAGTGAGACTTTCCAGTAAGTCTCTCTACCATTTGATCGATGAAAGGCAGCGGGAAGTGGTCCTTCCGAGTGACTTGATTCAGCCTTCGGTAGTCAATACATACCCTCCATCCGTTTTGAATTCTGGCTGTTCTTTGAGCGCCATCTTCTCCTTCGATCACTGTTGTTCCAGTCTTCTTAGGGACTACCTGAACAGGAGATACCCAATTACTATCTGAGATAGGATAAATAACACCCGAATCTAACAACTTAATTATTTCTTTCTTAACAACTTCCATCATAGGAGGGTTTAATCTCCTCTGGGGTTGCCGAATGGGTTTCTTATCCTCTTCCACATGTATTTTGTGGGTACAGATGTTAGATGATATCCCCTTGATGTCTGCCATCGTCCAGCCAATCGCCTCCTTGTGTTCCTTCAAGACAGCCATCAATTTATCTTCTTCCACTCTTGATAGCTTGGCTGAAATTATGACGGGTAGTGTGTCATCTAGGCCTAGATAGACGTACTTCAAGTGACCTGGTAGGGATTTCAATTCTAACTGTGGTGCCTGCACGACAGAAGGTAAGAATTTAGGACTCGTTGATTGCACATATTGACAATTAACTACTTTTCTTCTTTTGTTGGCAGTCTTGGCCGGCGTCTTGGCCAAGATCGAGGCCAAGACTAAGTCTTCTTCTTCTTGTTCGGCCAAACTGTCCACCATTTGTTGGAGTTCCCCCTGATCTCCAGTGCGGTCTTCTAGCTCTGGCAGTGTTTGAGTGGAAATTCCCCTGGTCAAAACATACTCAAGGGGATCGTTATGATAAATGTCAGCTATTTCTTCTGTAATTGGATCCAAAACATCCAAAAAACTAACACAATGCAAGTCGTTTGGGTGTTTTAAAGCATCTGAAATGCTGAACTTAATTGTCCTTCCACAAAATTCCAGAATTATGCTTCCTTCGAAGCAATCTATCTTTGCTTTTGAGGTTCTTAGGAAAGGTCTTCCTAATAAAATGTCAGTGGTACAAGATGGCAATTGAACATTCATCTCAACTATATAAAAATCAACTGGATAGATAAAATCATTTACCATTACCAGGACATCAGTCACTACTCCTTTAGGTCGGATGATTGTTCGATCAGCTAACTGTATCACCAAGTCAGTCTCCTTCATGGTTCCAATCTTCAAGGTCTCGAATTCACTTAGAGACATTACATTGATACCAGCCCCTAAATCACAGAGGGCTTTCTCAATGGTTTTGTTCCCTATTTGGCATGGAATTGTGAAGGTTCCTTGATCCTTGCACTTCTCTGGGAGTTGTTGTACTGCTGAAACGTTGTTGGATAAATTTACCCTTTCTACACCTGCAATTCTCTTTTTATTAGTGCACAATTCTTTAAGGAATTTAGCATAAGAAGGGACTTTTGCAATTAAATCCAACATTGGAATATTCACGGCTATTTTTCCAAAAACAGTCATGAAATCCCTCATTTCATCTTGTCTTTTTTCTTTTGAAGATCTCGGGGGAAATGGTGGAATGATTTCTATAACCTCCTCCTTTTGGTCGGGCTTGACCTGCGGCTTGGCCAAGACAGGCTCTTTTTTCTCTGGTTCTGCGGTAACGGTAGTCTTGGCCGGGGTCTTGGTCAAGACTACTTCTGCTTCAGCTTCTTCTTCCTCATCCTCTTCCACATCTTCTGAAACGATTTTCTTTATTTCCTCATCTGTCTTCGCTCCTTTCCTTTCTGGCAACACCACTCCACTCCTCAAACTTATAGCACTCACATTATGGGCTGGATTATTTACCGTGGTTGGTGGTAACTTCCCTTGATTTGCTATTTGAGTGATTTGCTTTTGTAGCTCCGCCAAGCTGGTCTGTGTGGATTGCATGTGATTTTTCTGCAGCTCCATCAGTTGCTTGAGCGTGTCCTCTACTGAAGGGCCAGTAAGCTGCAAAGGCCTAGGGGCAGGTGGTAGTTGAGGTAAAGGAGGTTGGCTTGGAGCTTGGCCTAGATTCGGGCCAAAATTCTGATTTGGAGGTCGCGGCACGAAATGTTGGAAGTTGATAGGAGGTTGTTGTTGCTGCTGGGGTACACCTTGATTCTGATTCTGATTTGGAGGGACTGGGTCTTTCCATCTGAAGTTTGGGTGTGATCTCCATGCATATTGGTTGCTTCCTTGAGGATAGTTTAGCATGCTACCTTGGTTTTGTGGATATGCGGCGTTAACTTGAGTTACCTCTTCTGGATGCTGGACCATATAACAGTTGTTGGTCTGATGGTCTTGTTGCTGGCATATCCCACAAACAGAGGCTACTTGCTCTTGATTTCCTGAAGTCATTGAACCTGAAATATTAACAGAAATGGATTTAATCATATCGGTTAAATCATCTAATTTTTGTTCAACATTAATTGAATTTAGAGAAGAAGGAGAGGCATTTCTATCCGAAATGGTATTATTTTGGCAGTTGTCTGCCAATGTCTGGAGCAACATCTTTGCTCTTGTGACGGTTAAATCTTGTAATGCCCCGCTCGCGGCGGAATCAACTTTTTCCTTGCAACTTGGGAGCATCCCATCATAGAAATATTGTATCATAGTGTTGTCTGCTACGCCATGAGTGGGGCAGACTTCTTGCAAATCTCTGAACCTTTGATGATATTCGGAGAAGCTTTCTCCGCTTCTTTGTTGTATCGCGGCCATATCTTTCCTAGCTATGCCAGCCTTCGTGGCATTCCAGTACTTGTTGAGGAACATGGTGGACATCTCCGCCCATGTGTTGATGGTATTATGAGGCAGACTGTAAAACCAGTTCTGAGCTCCCCCTTCTAGAGAGCTTGGAAAGGCCTTCAGCTTCGCCCTCTCCATGGTTACAATAGTGGGTTTCATGATGTCGCACTGAACATGTAAGTTTCTTAAGTGTTTGAACGGGTTTTCGTTGGAATGGCCGTAAAACTTGGGGAGGTTGGTCACCATGTTGGTCTTGATGGACCAATCATTAGCTACTGGAGGGAGATTGATGCAGGAAAAGGTCTCCTGCTCAGCTGTTTTATTCAGCTCCCTCATTGTCGGCTCCGGTTGCTGGTCAGCCATGTCTTGGTCTGAATCTAGGCCAAGACCGTGGTCTAGACTATATTCTGATTCGGGGTTAGAACCTTCCGATCCGCTTTCTTCTTGGGCTGCTCTTAGTCGAGCTTGCTTCCTTAGCTGTGCTTCGGTCCTAGTGAGATTGGGATTGATAGGTAGCAAATCTTGTTCTCTACTTGAGGACCTGGTCATCAACTGTCATAAAATAAAATAAAACAAAAACTACAAATACCGTTAGAGATCCCCGGCAACGGCGCCAAAATTTGACCGCGCGTCGAACACGTCAAATATAAGGGTGAAATAAGTATGGAATTGGGGGTAGAAATACAACTTATCACTGTCTACAATGGTTTGTAGATGATGGTAAGAGGATCGTCCACAGAGACCTCTAGGAAACGTAGTTCTTGAGTTTGACTTCCTCGTCACTGAGTTTTGGTTGGGTGTTATCTGAAACTAAAGACAAAACAGAAAATAATGACAACAGTTTAAAATATAAAATAGTATTGGCCGAAGTCTAGGCCAAGACTGCGGGCTAGATTGGGAAAAAGTCTTGTGATACGGAATTCCAGGTAAGGGCAATGGGTGAGCTTGCGTTCTCATGCATCGATCATAGACTGAAGTATGTTCATCTCTTCTTCATAGTACTGCTATAGAGGGGAGGAACTCCTTTTCCCTCCTATCTTCCCTCCTCTTCAAACTATCTGGCGGGTACTCCCTCTCCTGATAATCCTAGCCAAGGGACACCTTGCTGGTTAAAGGGTTTATCCGTTTGACTGCTGTCTTGAATGGTTGCTCACCTCTTCAATGGTGCAGGGGAAGACAGTACCTAGGCTAAGTTCCTAGGTTGTCAATCTGGTCTCTACCTATTTTACCTATTCTTCTAGTCTGCTCGAGACTAGTCACCTACTCCGTCTAGCCGGCGGGTACTCCCTCTCCTTCTAGACTGGTTACAACTCTTCTCTCCTAGAGAACAAGGATGATCAAACCTTGGCTCTAGTGAGTAAGCGATGGATTAAGTTCAAGAATAAATAAATACAAAGAAAGAGATTGTGAAGAACGGATTGTGTCTCACGATTGCATTAAGAACTTCAGCTCATCACCCTTACCAAGAATGGGGTTTTAGTTACTCATACTCATGGATAAAAGATAAAGAAATTAACTTGCATAAATAATATCTATCCGAAATGAATTCGGAGCAAAGTATTTGATAATGGTGAACTAAGAAAGAAGGATTGCGTAGCTATTTTTTTGTCCAGAGATTGGATGCCGACAGAGGAGAATAATGTTTAGCTAAAATAGCCATAAGAACCTCTATCCCAATCCAACTCAAACTCCTAAAATATCCTAAAAGATAATTACAATTTAATTGTTCATAAACTAAATCGCTAAATAATAGAGAGGGAGATCCCATTCGGGATTCTACATAAGATTGTCTTCAGATCCCTCTAAAATAGCGGAACAGCTGCTACGTGCCAGCTGTGAGAGTCCATCTCCGAAAATACTTCAATCGCTCCAAGCTGCAGTCTGATCGCAAAGGAGTCTTGGCCGAAGTCTAGGCCAAGACGATTCTGGTTAGCGTACTGCGTCAGATACGATCTTGTCTAGGCCAAGATCCAGGCCTAGACTCGAATAAACAGCTTCAGCTCTAAACTTCGTGAATTCTTCTCATTCAGCCTCCAAACCAAACCTGATCAAATGTGGGAAATTAAAGGGAATATCAATAGAATTACTGTCCAAAATAACTAGAAAATGGACAATAAAACATGATGAAATGCAATGCAATCAACATTAATCATAATACATCGAAATCTCAACGCTTTGACACACCTCTCCAACCAAATGAACCTATCCCCTGTTAGAACTCGTGAAACCTCTAAAACTTCCTCATTCCACATAGACAGGATCCCCCCTGATCTCCCGCTCGCTGGGATAGCAGCCCATTTAACCCCAGCACCTTTCCACATTCCATTAACATAAAAGTCAGATATCTGCTCCCTTTTGGTTTCCTGAAGGAAGATCACCTCAAGATTTTCACGCCTTATATACTGCTTTAGGAAACGCCTTTTTGGAAACCCGTTCAACCCTCTGCAATTCCAAGACAACAACCTAACCATTATCTTGACCAAGCTCGCCTGTTAACCACCCTTACTTCCTGAAATTGATAACTTCCTGATTCCATCTATCTCTATCGAATTCCCGAAAGGTTTCCTCCTGAATATTATCTGTAATTGACATCACAACTCCAAGTTCCCAAGCTGACCCTTCCTGAATAGTCTTCTCAATCACCCTGTTCAGGTATTACGAGGGGTTTTTTAAGTCGGTCGCGTGGGATAGGCCAAGAATCTCAGACTTGGGATTCAAAAAGTTGGTGGCAGAAGAGATATCCATGCTAGATAGTGAGGTTTCGAATGCAGAGATATGAGAGGCATTCCAAAGTTGTGGGAGAGATAAGACTCAGGTACCAGATGGTATGTCCATGTTGTTTATCCAAAACGCGTGGGACATTTTAGGAGAGGATTTCCGTCGCCTAATCCACAACTTCTTCACCTTTGGTCGTTTCCCAGCAGGTACGAATACCTCCTTTCTCTCCTTAATCCCTAAGGTTAAGTTGGCTAAGAGGTTTGCAGAGTTTAGACCGATTAGTTTGGTGAGTAGCTATTACAAGATAGTGTCAAAGATTCTGCCGAAGCGTCTTAGTAGAGTCATAACTTCAGTGGTTAGTGAAGTTCAACACTATTTCATAAAAGGGCGACAAACCCTCGACTGTGTCATGGTCGCGAATGAAGTGGCACGCTATCTTAAGACTACAAAGGGACAAGGATTCCTCTTCAAATTGGATTTTGAGAAAGCATATGATTTAGTTGAGTGGGGGTACTTGGAAGATGTCCTGGGTTTCATGGGTTTCAGTGATAAATGGCATACGTGGATAAGAGAGTGCCTTAGCTCCGCCAAGGTTTCGGTGCTAATAAATGGATCCCCTTCCTCGCAATTCGGAGTAGGACCGGGACTTCGGCAAGGGTGTTCCCTCTCCCCTTTCCTATTTAATATCGCTGCGGAAGGGTTGCATCTAATCCTTCGGAGGGCAGCAAACCAGGGTCACCTAAGGGGTATAGGAAACGACAACACAGGGTGGAGGGTCACTCATCTTCAGTTCGCAGATGACACCTTGATTTTTGTCAATAACGACGAAGCTGAAATTCAGTGTGTCAAGGGAATTCTCAGGTGGTTTGACGCGTTCTCGGGGTTGAAAGTAAACTACCACAAAAGCTCTCTCGTCGGTATAAATGTCTACAAACAAGACAGATTAACAGTTGCTAGAAGGGCGGGGTGCAAGTATGAAACACTCCCTTTTAGATATTTGGGATCATTTGTAGGGCTAAGACCACGGAGGGAATCAAGCTGGGAGTTCCTCATTCAGAACATGCGCAGGCGTTTGGCCATGTGGAAGGGTGCTGTATTGACGATTGGTGGGAGGCTGACGTTGATAAAGTCAGTCCTGAATAGCATACCAGTCTATAACGTGTCCCTATACCTCATGCCAAAAGGAGTGATCCGTAGATGCGAGGGAATTATGCGTCGGTTTCTGTGGTGTGGAGAGGAGCATAAAAAGGGTTTGGCCAAGGTCAGGTGGGACAAAGTTATCAGCCCAGTAGAAAAAGGGGGCTTAGGTGTAGGCTTCCTTCGCACCCGCAACGTGGCATTTTTATTTAAATGGTTGTGGGGAGTCTTCAGCAACGAGCAGAAGCTTTGGGTTGAGTTGGTACAAAAGGAATACAAGCTTCAGAAAACCGGAGATATTTGGCTGATCAACGCTGACCGTATGTCGATGATATGGAGGGATGTCCTGCGCATGTGTGGTAAGAAATCTATGGTTTTGGACTACTGGTCACGCAATTTATGCGTGAAAATGGAATGAGGAGAGGATATCCGCTTCTGGTGGGACATATGGGCTACTGCCAAACCTTTAGCAATCATTCATCCTAGGTTATATTCCATATCAAGACTTCGTATGGGCAGTGTGAGGGATTATGGTCAATGGGATGGGGATGTGTGGCGCTGGGATTGGCAGTGGCGTAGAGGTCTTTTTGAATGGGAAGTTGATGCAATGCGAAATCTTCAGGACGCGCTCCCCATCCCTCACCAAGTAGGTGGGAACTCAGTTATGAGATGGGGGCTAGAGGAGGCAGGTGGCTTCTCAATTAAATCTTGGTGTGCGGGGCTGGTGTCTACTAGACAGGACGAGGAAGAAGTGGAGCTCCTTCGGTCTTGCTGGAAAGTGAGAGTTCCTTATCGTATAAGCTTCTTCTTGTGGTTGACGCTTCAAGGTCGGATTGCTACCCGAGCTCATCTAGCGCAACGCAACATTGTGACCCAGGAAGCGAACGTTTGCCCCTTCTGCCCTACTCACGATGAAACGGTGCACCACTTAATGCTCCATTGCAAGTTTGCTGACGTAATCTAGGATAAGGTGTTGCGCTGGGCTGGTTGCTACTGGGTGCGGCCAAGGAAGGTGGAAGAGGCCTGGAGGTCATGGAGATCCTTGCTTGCTGGGCACGTGTCAAACGTGAAGGACATGTGGCAGGCCCTGATAGCAGCTATTTTGTGGACTATTTGGTTGTACAGAAATGTTGTTGTATTTCGCCAAGATGCTCCTTGCCATATTCATGTTGTATATGCGGTGTTCAATCACTGGTAAAATTGGCTCAAAAGTGCAGACAACACCTTTCCTTACACGACCAATCAGATGATGCAATCTTCTGAATGGCTGCACTTGTGGGGGTAGCGGGGTATGTTTAGGCCTAGCCTTGGCTTGTAGCTTTTAGCTTTGAGCTAGTGGGCTCTTGAGCCGTGTATTCGGCCTCTCCTTTCCAGGGGGAGGCCATTAGATGTATTCTTTGTATATTCATTCTTCTTGCAACCAATCTCCCTTTGGTTTGCTAATAAAATCTCTCCAGCGTATTTTAAAAAAATAATCCAAGAGTTGGACCGAGAACCAAATCAGAATCGAACTAAGTAAATGTACATATATAACCATTAATTATAATATGTATATATTGCGTAATTAACATTAATCATAAATATTTAATTTTATGAGTTTTGAAAAATTATTAATTACTTTTAAATTATGAATTATAATTATTCAATATATCATAAACTCATCAGATCTAATAAATTATAACATATAAAACAAGTAGATAATTGTATGGTCTAGAACCGGAACTAATTCGGACTTGAACCATATATAAATGGAACCAAACCGAAACTAACTAGACCAATAAATTTGGTCGACCATAGTAAAGAATCGTAGTTACTAGGTGAGTTTTGTACCTTAAAATTGGACCCGACCGAACCGGTCCGTAGACACTGTTATAGGTAAGGTAGCTAAGAGCTAAGAAGCCATGCAATGAGCTGGTCCCCTATAGACTAGCTACTTGTGTTTCATACTCTTTTTGGTTGGATGGTTGATGCTTACCTTACGAGACACCCACAGAGAAAGAAAGGAAAGAAGGGGTGCAATGAAAGCTTCATCCAACTAAAGTTATAAAAGTCCCTTAGGAATTTTAGAAACTCTCACTAACCTGTACCAGTCTCTGCATGTGGTGGCCTTGGCGCGTGACTATATTCAATTCCCTCCTTTTGGGACCACTACCCTTACACTACATTACATCTTCTCTTTTTGTCCTCCTTTCCTTTCTTCTTTTCTTTTACAATTCAAAATTATAATTTAATTACCAATGTCATTAATTTGTTCATTCATTTTACCGCAAGATTTACCAATGTCTCCAAATTGGCCACTCTTTGCTATCTCCAACCCCATCTTAATTAGGTATGTGTTTTTGCCTCAAAAAAGTAAAGGTTTTTTTTGGTTCATTTATTTCTAGACGTTTTATTTAGTACTTAGAGTATCGTTCGCTCAAAATATAAAGTATTACTATTATAATATAAGTTATTATTATTGGACCAGATTAGAAAAATCATTTTATATGTAAATCAATAATATCATACATACATTTTGAGCAAATGGTATTTTAGGTACATCAAGCTAATAAAATTCCTACTTATATCAATGCATTTCAAGTTTATCGGTTGGAAAGAATGATGCCAGCAATGAAGGAATTGATTAAAGTTATCTTTTTATGGTCTAATGTTTCATATTTAAATTTTAAGAAACAAAGTATGTCGAGAAAATGACTAAATAAAAATTAAATCATGTCTCACTCGCAAATCATAATTTTTGAAATGTATGTGGTTTTTTTTATGACATGATATATATATTAGATATAGGAGTTATTTTTCTTTTTGTTATTATTACACTCACATTTGTCATGGGAAGTTAATTTTCACATAAGACTTGTACCAACAAACAAAAAACATCACATAAGACAAAGAGATAAGATTGTAAGCAGCAACAATATTCCTGGAGGAAGCAAAACTACATGTGCTAGCTGTTAAAACCCCTCTAGCTCTATTGATATCCTCTCTTCACTTCCTTTCTTATCTATATATGAAGCCTTCACCAAAGAAACAGATGAAGAAATCCCAAACCCTAAACACCACAAGGAATCCTCATCATATAGCATCTTCCACGCCGGCCGCCGTCCGGTGAACGAAGAATCGCACATATTTCATCTCCATGCATCACTAGTAGTTGAAGCTGCCAGCATGATCTGAAACTCTCCTTGATTTGATTTGATTTTTTCTATGCTAATTGGCTAGCGAAGAGAGATTAGATCATGTGGCAGCCTCACCTGTTGATGGTAGCATGAAAAGCCCTCATCAACCCATAAACCCTAATTTCCTCTTTGACAATTCTGGGGATTTGTATATATATATGATGGGAGAAGCAACCAGATGAGGTATGTGTGCCATCTTTCATATCCAATTTTTTTTTCATTGGTTTTAAATTTAATTTCCCTTTTTATATAATTATTTTTACTTTATCTGCTTCTTCTTTTTTGTTTGTTTGTTTTAGCTTCTCAAACAAATTCCCAGTTCGTTCATACGGGTGTTCTTCCTTTCAGTATATCACTGTGTTCTGTTCTTATTTTTTCCATTCTAAAATTAATTTGTTGATTATCTTATTAATTGTATGCCATATTATAATTAGTGTTTTTAAATAGAGTTTAATTTGATATCATATTGCTGAATTGCTTGGTGCTCGGTGCTTGTGGGATCTGTGTTTGTGTTGGAGAGAATGGTTTTGTGTTCACATATATATATTCCTCCTATAATATAAACTAAGAAATTTAGGCGAAGAATATTATTGCTTAATTAGAAGACATCGGTTGAAATTGAATTACAGAAAAATGCTTTACATACCAATAAATTCTACAATTGGTGTGTCAAATTTTTAATGGTATCAATTAAGTCGTGGGATATTGAAATTAATATTTATTTTTCATGAAAATAACATTTGACAAGCATTTGAAATAGAAATGATTTGGCTGTAAATGGCATAGATGTTGGCTTTCAATTGCTGAAGTCACGAGTGTAGTCATGGAAATGGAGAGATTTGTGTAGGTGCATGAAATATATGAGCAGGCCCATAATGGCCCAGCAAGATATGCAAGTCAGGTAATAATAAATGCAAAGAGAGTTCAGATCTGGTAAAGAATAACAAAGCTTTCCCTTCTGTTTCTCTTTTCGATCTTATTACATATCAGGAAAACCATATATGGTCATTTTTATTTGGTTTTTAATCAGCAAACCAAAGTACACGCTTCTAAATTTCTGACTACAATTCAACCACTTTGATAGACCACAAAAGATTAATACTTTCACCAATTTGACTCTAGAACCTTATGACACCATATATGGACCACACCAAAAATACATTTTGCTTCAAAAATCAATACTTATGATTATACTTAACGACGAAAATTGAGTATATATAGGGGAATAATTTTTTTATATTTTTTTTGATAAACAGATAATTTTTCATATACTTAACGATGAATATACTATACTCGACTTTAATAGAGACCATAAATTTTTGAAAAAAATTAATAGTAACAAAATTATTATTTTTAAGGAGACATTCGGATTTTCAAATAATAGGTACCTACGTTGTATAGAGGATAGATGTTCATTTGTTACTGCTAATAAGATCTAGGGAGTTTTGGGTGAATCATTGATTGTCATCTAGTGGCATAAACTACCGATTTAAATTGAAGTTCAAGTCTCAATTCTAATTTTTTTATGAGAAACGTTACTTTATTGGACTTATACTTATTTTTTCAAGGTCAAAGTAAATGAAGAATTATTAATTAAGCACATTTGAAAGCAAAGACAAACACCTCTATGGACATTCATTAACGGTTTCGAGTTCGAATATTGAGAACAAAAAAAATTATATTGGGAGAGTTACAAATTTTTGAGTGCCCGACAAAAATCGAACGAGATTAATCTCAATTAAGAGGACACGTACTTAGGATAAAAAAGAGAAACAAGTACTGTACCTTTTATTTTTTATGTTATGTTCATGTCGAATTTGTTTTTCATACCGATACTCGACGGACACACACACGACATTTGTCCGACTCACTACATTCCGTATTCTACTTTGTAGTCATAATTTTAAGCAATTATTGATGTCAAAAAGATGTTTAATGTAAATTATAATTAGTAAAAGTATTTATAAGATTAAACTTAATTTGAACTTGGTGTTTCAATTTCATTACATATCCTTAAAAATATAGTTGAAACTCTTTTTATTATTGTTGTTGTGAATAATATTTTATATGTATATATACCATGTTGATGTCTAATAATTTTTAATTTTTTCACCTGGCAATATTTAATATTCATTTTTCATAAATTTTAAACATGAATTACGCAGTGATTGTATCGGATCTGCCTATGAGTTTGTGTATGTATGGCCCCTTGACAAAATTAGATGAAACAAGCTATAAGATTAGTACTAGACTACTATAGTTAATTAACACTATTATATAGTCAACTTTCCACACCATGAATGTCATCGTATTTCCTTTTTCTATCCTTTTCAGTGCTTTGCATGCTTTTGTTGCTTTCCCTTTTTAATTTTGTGGGGGATAGAGGCTTGAATGTGTGCTAAATGCTAATGCCCGTGAGGTGAGAGATCTCCAGATAAGCTTCATCTA
Organism: Viola odorata; assembly: GCA_963691705.1. Lineage (NCBI taxonomy): Eukaryota > Viridiplantae > Streptophyta > Magnoliopsida > Malpighiales > Violaceae > Viola > Viola odorata. Next base: position 7,831,756 of record OY829543.1, on the reverse strand, counting down.
TAACCTTAACTTAATTTGTGAATTTGGTTCTAATAACTTTGGTGGTTAGGAATTGGGCGCATCTTGATTTGTTTGGAAGCTTGGATGGGCTAGAGTCCATAAATCCTTTCGCGGGCGCATGGGAAAAAAACGTCACCAATTTGTGCCTAACCTGTATCTTTCTCGGATCTCCTTTTTGTCTTCACATTCCTAATAATAGAACACGCATTTTCTAGTGTTCTTATTACTACGGCTTGTTGTAACTCCTAGTCATTTAATACATATGGTGCCTTCACATGCAATGTATTGACGATATCCTATACGCCATCTCCTTCATGAATCTCAACTTTCCCACCAATACATATAAGATCCCATCAAAAGTGTGACAGCACTCAGTTTTTCCCCCATAAATTAATGATTTTATTACAGCGATGCGTATTGCTTAAAAACATTAAAGTTGATTTTACAAAGTGTGACCAAAACAAGTTGGTCTTTGATGAATTACAGGAAGCATTCTTTGGGAATTTTTTTTGGTTTGAGAGTTGTAATAAACTAATATATCCAGGGAGATCTGCAAATTGGATAATCTGGTCTAATTTCATCAAACCCAATAAAAATTAGATCGGGTTAGGTCTTAAAAGGTTAATTTTTACATAATCCAAACTCAATTTTCTTACGAAACGGGCTACTCACAGACCGGTTTGTTTTTCTGACTTTTTTGTTGATGAGGAGGAGTAATATAGAGGTAGCCACATCAAAGTCTACTCCTCTCCACTTCTTTTCACAAACCCCACCCTGACAAATTGTAAAATGTAAAATTAATACCGCTAATACTAATAAATTTACGCTTCCTCCTTCCAATTAATTAAGGTCTGGCCGGTACTAGCGATTATACGATGTCATATAAATAAAATTAAAATTAAAATTATTTATTTAGAAATAATGTTGACTATATATTTATAATATATAAAATATAATGAATAATTATTGGTACGGGTCGGGCCAGACTATGAGTCTAAAATCTGAGAGCTCAGACCCGACCCTTTTACATTGACGGGCCAGCTCAACCTAGTCCAGGCCTAAAATTTAGTGCCTCTAGCCCATTCATTTTTCTTTTTAGACCCGGGCCGGCCCTAAAAATGGCCCGTCCAGTTAGTAGGTCTACTTGTGAGTGAGGTTCATAATCTAGTGTTTATTTAGTTTTAAATATTTTACCTTATTGCACAACCCATTATATTATATCATAGTTTTAAAAACCGAACTGCAAACGAAAATTTCATGGTTCAACTAGGTTCGACCGGATTGACCCATTGAGCCGTTTTGAACCGTTCATACATCGAACCTTTCAATCTTAAATAATTGAACCAGATTGAATCGATTGGTTCAATGTCTATAATGGGCCGACCCATCAAATTTTCCATATTTATAAATAAACACAAAACACAAAACAACGTCGTTTTGGTTTGGCAAAACGGCACCGTTTTGGTTTGAGGTCACTGGTTTTGTAAAACTGGTCGGGTCGATTAATTTTTCCGTTCGTTTGCAGGTTCGGTCAGATAGCTGAACCGAACCGAAAACCTCTTCGGGTCACGGTTTTTTCGATCCGACTGTCAGGTCGGTCCGGTTTTTAAGACACTACATTATACTTTAAACATGTTTGATCTCTGTTGTGTTGTGCTAAAAAATGAAACAAGTAAATTGTTTTAACAATTATTGAGTTGTGGTAATTTGTTTTAATTACAATAAGATGATTTAAGGTCATTAATTTGTTGTATTTTTTAAGGTTTAATGACCATTTTCCTCCCAATAGGTTCAATTGCCCTAATTGAACATTTGATTTGTTTAAATGGCTAAAACAAACCCAATCAACTATTTTTCCTATTTTTCTATTTTCTAGAAAATATTTAATGTAATTTATTTTTTGACTTGAAAAAATAATTAAAAATTATAGATAAGGTTGTAATTTAACAGATTAATATATGTTATTTTCGTATGTTCTGAATTTGATTCATGATTATTAAAATAGATTAAAAATTAAAAAGGTAAAAAATGATACGAGGAACACTTAAGCGGGCCCACTAATACATGCCACACCACCACATGCATACCCAGGAGGCTAGGACGGATTTATTATTCTTACACATGATACTCCCTCCGTCCCATATTAATTGTCCACTTTCACTGTTCATGCACGCGTTCGACGAGGCCGGATGACGCACTATTTGACCTCAAAAACTTTCGAATTTTTTCTCGAATGTAGGTTAAGGATTAACGTACGTTCAGAAAAAGTACGGATTTTTTTGGAGTCAAATAGTGAGTCATTCGGCTTCCTCGAAATACGTGTATGAACAGTAAAGTGACAGTTAATATGGGACGGAGGGAGTATTAAATTTGGGGAGAGTTATAAAACTAATCCGGCGAATGTACCGATCACACTCTAGTTTGTAATTTCTTTAATTTGAATTTCACGATTCCTCAATCTTAACAAACTACACAAATCACACTCGAATTTTAAAATTGCATCTAAATTTATTTAGATTCTCATAAAAAAACCTTAATTTTTATTGATGTGAAAAATAAAGAGATAAAAAAAAATGACGTGGAAGAAAATATTTTTTCCCACTTATCTTTACTCAAAAAAAAAATTACTGTCATTTTTTTAATTTCCACACCAAAATTTAAAACCTCTTAAGAAGAAGTCAAACATATCTTAAGACTATTTTGAAATTATAGTGTGGTTTTTTAAAATTGATAAACTGAATGAGGTGTAATAATATAATTTTTTTTTTTAACCCTAAACCCTAAAAAATAAATAATAATAATAATAATCATATTACACCCTCAGTTTTAAATTTTTATGCATTTCTTATTTTGTCGGCTGGTTTTTAGAAGAGCAGAAATATGAATGGGCTTTACGCCTTTAGTCTCAGGCCCAACTATCTGTGGACTTCGGTTTAGCCTGATTGTTAATTCACAAAGAAGAAGAGAAGTGAGAAGGCAATTCTCATATAATCAGACTTGAGGATATCATTCTCTCTATCCAATTCCAATAATTAATTAATTAGTTAAACTCAGAAACCCAACTCCATCAGCAGATTCAGCACTCAGCTCAGCAGCGTTCGTGGAGAGGGAAGAAGAAGATATCAAGTGCCCGTCTCTGTCTCTGTCTCTGTCTCTGTCTTTAAGGACGGATAAAAAAAGAAAGCCTTTAAATTTCAGTGAACTCATTTTTGATTTAACGCAAGCAAGAAAATATGTTAGAGTTATACAACATCGGCTGCATAACCCGTTCCGATGACACTTTATATACTTGTTGTTATTGGTTGTCTTGCTGGTAGTACCTTTGACTTGAGAGATATATCATGTAGCTTGTAACGGAGGGTGAAAGAAGCTCATTTTACAGGTTAATAATCAAAGTGTTAACTGTTTGCATGCTCTCTTGCGATGTTAAGGCTACTCGTTCGTACACGAAGTCGGTGGATTTCATTCATTTTCTGCTACAAAAGAGTCGGGAATTTTGTCTCATTCATGTTTTTAGAGAAGTAAAATTCGGTGACTGATAGAATGGTCAATCTAGCCTATGATGCTTACTATACTTGATTTTCGATTTCCCCTTCTTCTATTTCTTTAAATCTCATAGGAGTTATAGCAGGTATACGTATATCCCAAGGCGAGTTTGTAAACGATGTTTGACGCGTTTTTAGTTCTTTTATATCTCTGTTGCCCCACTGCTGTACATATCTCTGTTGCCTCTTGCTCTTTGAATTTATCAACCAAATGGGGTTTAAGCAGAAAATAAAAATACTAAAAAAGTTTTTATAGCATTTACTCCACAATAATAATAATAATGCATATATCCCTCAAATATGATTTGGGTAGAGAATTCGTAGGCTATAAATAGAAACACCCACAGCTGAATTCAGGCCATCGTTGACCTTTGCCGTGCTCCCATTGCATTCTCTTTGTCCACCACCATCTTTGCCTTTGTTTTCTTCCCTATGAAATGTACGCATATAATAATTAGTAATTAAAATAAATAAAAGGAAAAGAGAACTTATAATTAATTTTGTTTATAGCTAATGTGTGTGTGTGTTAATTTCCAGAGGACCTAATAATCAGATCTAGATATATCTATGAAGATTATAGCTAATGTGAATGAATGAGCTGGCCCTGGCCCTGGCCCCTGGCCGGCATCAATTTACCTTCAATATATTATGTTTGGCCGCAGAAATACTTGATTCCACAATCTCCAACCATGTTTTTCCTTCTTCTAATTTTCTTGTGTAATCAAAAATATTTAATGGAAATAAACAATAGAGAGTAGGTTGGAGAACACAGAGTATGCAACGAGAGTAAAGCAAAAGTCAATGATGTACTGAATTCATCTGTTGGTGTTACTATAACTTAATTATTACCAATATATATATGAACCCTAATTAAATAATGGTGCTAAAATGAAGAGAAATGAAAGAAATGAAATGGGATCCACTTCATTTTTGAAAGATGAAAGATTTTCTTGTTCATGACTCTTTTCTGCTGGCCCTTTTTAGAACCTAAAAGGCATGACAAAATGGAGGAAAGAGAGAAGAAGAAGAAGAAGAAGAAGAAGAGGACAAGAAGAAGAAGAAGAAGAAGAAGAAGAAGAAGAAGAGGACAAGAAGAAGAAGAAGAAGAAGAAGAAGAAGAAGAAGAAGAAGAAGAAGAAGAGGACAAGAAGAAGAAGAAGAAGAAGAAGAAGAAGAGGACAAGAAGAAGAAGAAGAAGAAGAAGAAGAAGAAGAAGAAGAGGAAGAAGAAGAAGAAGAAGAAGAAAGGAGAGGGAGAAGGTTTTACATCGTTGTGTGTTCTCTTGTAAGGAAAGATGGTTGATCCTCTCTTACAAGTTACAAATATATAAGAGGAGGGAGGAGCTACCCTTCAACCTCTTTTACTCTAATTATATCATATAGATGCATCATTTTATAATCCCAATTGTACTTTTAATACTTGTTTTCCCCTCTAATTACCCTTCAATAGTCAATAGTCTATATTGCACACCTTCTATTTTGTACATTAGATTAATCAATTATTTATTCAGTTTCTTTTTTAAAGGGTATATCAATTTAGATAATGAATCAGTTTTCAGTTTATAAAAGTGGGCAAAATAAAGGACAAAAGGACAATCAGGTAAAAGTTCCCATGTATTGACAGAAAATGCATTGTTGTCGTTGAAAATGTCAAGCCCATTTAATTTCTGAAACCCATTTAATTTACGAAAAAGAGAAAGCCCATTAACTAAAAAAGCAAACAAAAAAAGGAGTGGCAGAAGATAGATTCAGGTACAGGACCACTCTCACTCATTGTTCCTGTTCTTGCATCATTTGCCCTCAAAGCCAAAAGGCAAAAACCCTTGAAATTGAGGCCTTGTCATTTCCCTTTCGTCTTCCAGTGAACCATGATTAAAGACTATAGCATTGCCAGCCAGCCAGCTTCCCCCTTGTCCCTACTTTTTTGAGGTGATTGAGATTTTTGATAGATTAGCCATCCATTCCCTTCAAGCACAGCAGGAGGTGGGGCTCTTCATTGAAGAAGGTAACCTCTTCTCTCTCCCTCCCCATCTATTTCACATGTGGGTTTTTGTGTGGTTTGCCTTAAAGCAGAGAAAATGTTTATAAATTTTGGTTGTTTATCTATTAGCTTGAAATGAAGGACCCATATTCTTATTTCATGTTTCTACTATTGGTTGTTTGTTTTTTGTGGGATGTAGAGACAATGCTGTCTCATTCTAAATCACTGTGCATACCACAATTAAAGAATAGATAAAAGAAAGGGAAGAAAGAAGAAGAATGATATCTAAGTGCCCCACATTATTGAAATAAAAGAAATTTAGGTAAGACATGAAGGAGACATGAGAGGCTTTTACTTCAAAAGCTGTATTATTTTATATCAGTGATGAGTTTCAAGGCAGTGGGGTTAATAGATAAACTAGTAATTTGGTAAAATGCAAGTGTGAATAGAGAATTGCTGTCATTGATTGAGATCATACTGAATTCTTAGTTTACAGTAATCATCTTGAGTACTATGACACAAAAAGTGAAACAAAATAAGTGAGAGGAATCTTATGATTAACTTTTGTTTGTGTATGCGACATGTGTGCTGGATTATAGTAAAACTTTTTCAAACTAAGAGGGATGATTGGTTCCCTCGTCACATGGCGGAATTTTTTTTTGGGGGTCTGAATATTATTTAATTGTCACTACTAGAGTAGTGTTTTTTTCCCAGAGTTGCCCTTTATGTTGGTAGTTACTTTTTGATTTGATAGTTGTGATTAGTAGTCACTAGTAGGGCGTAATTGTGAATTTGGTTCTAAAGTTCATATGTGTTGAAGATGGAGCATTTTCTTTCAATCTTTACACAATCAAGGAAGAAAAAAAGAAGCCTAAACAAAATGATTAACCGCGCAACAAATTTCTCATGGTGTACCATAATCTGCATTAGCATCTCAACTAAGCTTACCTCTTTATGAAATTTACCAATGCCCTGTATCTCAATTAGGATCATAGTTGGTGTATAAATTGGTGAAACAATAATGGTAGAAGTGCACATACATGCATAGATGTACATCGGGCACAAAAAGTAAAGTAGAACTTCATGTTATAGAGGATAAGTTTATAGAGTATGGAGTAGGGAAAGTTCCATAAACTCTAAAGCAGGAGGGACTGAGAGTTTGTCATGGTGTACCACAACATGCAATAGCATCTCAACTAAGTTAACCCTTGTGTACAATAAGTTTACCAATGCCGTGCCTTGATCAACACCCCCAAATATACCCCTAAGTTGGTAACTTTGATCCTAATAAAAGGGATGGATTGTTGAAACAATAATGTCAAAAGTGCATATACATACATAGATGCACATCAGGGACAGAAGTAAAATAGAACATCTAAAAGAAATATTAGATTGGTCGGATAGATAAAACTAACTCACAATTTCAAAATCTTTAAATTTTGGAAATAGTGTAGGTGAACTTGCAATGTGGTACCTTTTGTCTATAGAAGTCCTGAGGTGTAAATTTTATTACCTCACTACCCATTAAAAGGTTCTGATTTTTCGGTCCTTATTTTCCGTTCCCTTGACTACAGAGTCTGTGAAACATGTTGAACAACTCCAAAATTATGTCAAAAGAGGTGCTTGCATATTACACTGTAGTAACTTAAACGTATGAAATGGCAATTCAAAGAAACATAATTTAATTTTCTATTATAGATGAATGCTTTGCAATATGTTTAACCAAACTCTTCTATGCTGCAATAGTTGACAGTCTATCAAGAATTTAACTACCACTTAATGGTAAAGAAATCCAATATCAGTTTACTTCAATACGGGTATAGCAACAAAATTAACTTCCCTTGCACCAGCTGCAGCTTGTTTTGTTGGAAAGGCTTGCATTATGACCTAGTTTCTTCTTATGACTAGCATGTATGGTTGTTCCATGCTATTTGTAGTTTAGCTGCCTCTATATCTGTGATGAGTTTCAGGGCAGTGGGGTTAATAGATAAACTAGTAATTTGGTAAAATGCAAGTGTGAATACAGAATTGCTATCATACTGAATTCTTAGTTTACAATAATCATCTTGACTACTATGACACAAAAAGTGGAACAAAATAAGTGAGAGGAATCTTGTGATTAACTTTGTTTGTGTATGCGACATGTGTGCTGGATTATAGTAAAACTTTTTCAAACTAAGAGGGATGATTGGTTCCCTTGTCACATGGCGCATTTTTTTTTGGGGTCTGAATATTATTTAATTGTCACTACTAGAGTAGTGTTTTTTCCCAGAGTTGTCCTTTGTGTTGGTAGTTACTTTTTTTTTTTTTTTATAGTTGTGATTAGTAGTCACTAGTAGGGCGTAATTGTGAATTTGGTTCTAAAGTTCATATGTGTTGAAGATGGAGTATTTTTTTTCAATCTTTACACAATCAAGGAAGAAAAACGAAGCCTAAACAAAATGAATAACCGCGCAACAAATTTCTCATGGTGTACCATAATCTGCATTAGCATCTCAACTAAGCTTACCTCTTTATGAAATTTACCAATGCCCTGTATCTCAATTAGGATCATAGTTGGTAACTATGATCCTAATAAAAGGGGTATATAAATTGTTGAAACAATAATGGTAGAAGCGCACATACATGCATAGATGTACATCGGGGACAAAAAGTAAAGTAGAACTTCATGTTATAGAGGAAAAGTTTATAGAGTATGGAGTAGGGAAAGTTCCATAAACTCTAAAGCAGGAGGGACTGCGAGTTTGTCATGGTGTACCACAACATGCAATATCATCTCAACTAAGTTAACCCCTGTGTACAATAAGTTTACCAACGCCGTGCCCTGATCAACACCCCCAAATATACCCCTAAGTTGGTAACTTTGATCCTAATAAAAGTTCTGAATTTTTTTGCCATTATGTTGAACAACTCCAAAATTATGTCAGAAGTGGTGCTTACATATTACACTGTAGTAACTTAAACGTATGAAATGGCAATTCAAAGAAACATAATTTAATTTTCTATTATAGATGAATGCTTTGCAATATGTTTAACCAAACTCTTCTATGCTGCAATAGTTGAGATGTCATTTTAAGTCTGTAGGGTAGGAAAGGGCTTCTTTTTTTTTTTTCTTCCTGTGACAGTCTATCAAGAATTTAACAACCACTTAATGGTAAAGAAATCCAATATCAGTTTACTTGAATAGGGGTATAGCAACAAAATTAACTTCCCTTGCACCAGCTGCAGCTTGTTTTGTTGGAAGAGCTTGCATTATGACCTAGTTTCTTCTTATGACTAACATGTATGGTTGTTCCATGCTTTTTGTAGTTTAGCTGCCTCTATAATAGCACCAACTATTAAGCAAGCTCCCTTTTACATGCATGTTTCCATTCCGGTTGGCATCATGGAGTCCACAGAAGCTGAAATGCATGATATTCTAAAGCTCTTCACATTGGCAAGGATTCAATTTTCTTTCTGGCAGATCATCGAATCGGATTTGTTTAACGCCTTTTCTTGATTCAAAATTATGGAGCACCTTAGACTTTTATATCACTTCTATGAGATAAATGGCTTAGTTCCAATTATGAGGATGCCGTCTTTCTTATGTCAAGCAGGAAAGTCAATGCTGTAGCCGGCTCTCCCTAACTAAAGCATGTCTTGATAAGAATGAAAATTTTAAGGCATAGATTTTCTACTTTATTCATGGTCATGAACTCTTAGTCTCTTGAACTTGTACTCCATCTTGTTTCCATCAGAGAAGAGTAAAAGAAAACAGTTACAAGACCTCAGATCCAAGTTAATTATTAACTTGCCTTCCATCAAGAATATGTGTGTGAAGAAAGAAAAGGAAAGAATTTAGTGTGAAAAGATAAAGGGAATACCACTTTGTGAATCTTGTGATTCTCAGTCCTCTTACTACCAATAACTTCTGAAATATAAACTTCTGAAAGTAGCATTTGTAGTTCACAGAACTGATGCAAACCAGTCTTTGGAGAGTATTTTGTAAATTTTTCATACAATGCACAGTTTTCATTGCGAATTTCCTAGTTTGAGGGACCATAGTTGTCGGAATACAATCATTCTAAAAGTGCTGTTAAAAAATTATGTTGTGGTTTTGAGCTTGGTGGACCTTACCCTGCAACCTCAGTGGTTGAGGTTGCCTTTAGTTCTTTAGTTTGGTTAGATCTACTTATTGTGTGTGTGCGTGTAGTAAGCAAGAGGATTCATGTGGAAAATTCCAATCAAGATCTATCCATGTGATGTGACATCTAGTAAAAAGATTCAAAATTTATTTAAAATAGACTTCTATTAGAAATAACAACTATGAAAATTAAAAGCGCCTTAAGATTTTTAACTAGCTACCACAAACAAAATATGGATGAAAACTAATCACATCATTGCCTATGTTTCCAGGAGACAGAAGCTCTTTCCTAGTTGATATTCTTGAAAGAGACTGGGATGAACTTCACTACACAAGCCAATGGCCAAGATACGACAGCAATAGCAATGCAAGCGCCCCATTGGCCCCAGTTCAGCCTCTCGGTACTGGCAAAGTTTTTCAGAAGCTCCACCATCAGTACTTGAAGAAGTAGGGTGATTCCAATGATTGCTAGGAACAACTTGTTCTTATGTATACCCTTAAATATGTTCTTTTTCTCCAGCTTCCTCGCGTTGAATTCGTTGAAAATTTGGCAAAGAACAAAAGTGTTGAAGATAAGGGTATTCTTAACCTTCTCTTCCACACCAAAAATGGCCTTTCCTTTAAACTGCAGAGTCAGTAAGATGGCTACCTGAAACAGTGCCTGAGCACTGAGGTTCCTCCACATGATTTTGGTGATGAGTGGCTGAGACCTGCCCACTGGTCTTTTCTCCATGAGATCATTGGTGGGCTGCTCAGTGGCCAACGCTAGCGCCCCCAAGGTGTCCATGATTAAGTTCACCCACAGCAGCTGGACTGCAGTTAGAGGGACCTTACCAGAAGACACAGCTGCAACAAAGTTGATGACAAGAGCTGCGACATTGACAGTGAGTTGAAACTGAATAAACTTTTGGATGTTATTGTAAACGCACCGTCCCCACCTTAAAACAGTCACCACAGAGGTGAAGTTATCATCCATAATGATTATGTCTGAACTCTCCTTTGCCACCTCAGTCCCTTGAATACCCATGGAAAGTCCAATATCAGCTTCCTTCAGAGCAGGAGCATCATTGGTGCCATCACCTGTGACTGCTACTACATGACCTTTCTCTTTCAAGCATTGCACCATCAGAAGCTTGTCAAATGGAGATGATCTAGCCATTACCCGGATATTGTCAATCCTTGCCATCCTCTCTTCTGGTGAGTAATTTCTGAATTGGACACCTTCTACCACAGCTTCTTCAACATTGTCACTTTCGATATCCACATCAGGATCAATAATACCACACTCAATAGCTATAGCTTTTGCTGTATGTATGTTGTCACCAGTGACCATTTTGATGTTCACCCCAGCATTCCTGCATGACTCCACTGCTGCTTTCACCCCTGGCCTACATGGGTCCTTCAATCCCACTATTGCTAACAAACACAGGTCCATCTCTCCAAGCTTCTTTTCAACCGTCTCATTGCCTTCCTGTACTCTTTTGTGGGCAAAGGCAATGCAGCGTAGGCTTTTCGCTGCCATGCTCTTAATGATTTCCCTAAACTGCATGTTCTCTTCTTCATTCATTTCTATCTGTTCCCCACCTCTGATATAATAATGTGAACACATGGCTAGTATCATCTCAGCAGCACCCTTCCAATGTGTGTGAATGATGCTCTCATCTCTTTTCTTCATCAACACGCCACTTCTTTTCTTCTCTGAATTAAAGGTCTCTACATGCAAGATTTCACAGGTTTCCTTTATTTCATTGATATTCATGCCTAAATCTGACACAGCCCAAGAGAGTATTGCTTTCTCAGTTGGGCTGCCAGAAACCTCAGGAGTTGTGCTTGAGTGTGGTTTGCTAACAGTACCTGTTGTGTTTAGGGCAACTCCTTCTTTTAGCAACTGAGAAACCTCTGATCCCATCTCCATTGGTGTGGCATCATCTATTGCTTCTTTCCCAAGCCAAACCTCTGTCACCTTCATCTGGTTTAATGTAAGTGTGCCTGTTTTGTCTGTGCAGATTGTTGTGGCTGAACCCATTGTTTCACATGCAGAGAGTTTGCGTACCATGGCATTATCGTTCATCATTCTCTTCATGGAATAAGCCAGGGTTAGAGTTACAGCCAGAGGCAGTCCTTCCGGAATTGCCACCACCACTATAGTCACTGCTGCAGCAATAATGGCCACAACTGAATTCAGTACATCATTGACTTTTGTCTTGCTTCCATTGTATTCTACGTGCCCGCTTTCATCTCTTGTGTTTCCTGTGAAGTATCGTACTGTCATCACCACTAGAACTATGACAGCAACAGTCAGTCCTATCTTTCCGATATTTGAGGTGAGAGTGTTGAGGCGAGCTTGTAGTGGAGTTTCCTCATCCAAATCACGGCTTATGGAACTCATCATCTCACCCCATGCAGTGTTCATGCCAACAGATGTAACAAGCATGGAACCAAAACCATCACTGACCTTTGTGCCGGAGAGCAAGAAAGGGTTGCTGCTACCATTGACTTCAACATGGTCACTCTCACCAGTCATGCTTGACTCATCTATCTTCAAGGAATAACCATCCAGGAACAGTCCGTCCGCCGGTATTTGATCTCCTATCTTTAATGACACCACATCACCTACAACCACATCAAAAATAGAAATAGATTGGTGCCTTCCATCTCTCACCACTTGCACACTGATATCATTGCTCTCATCTGACAACTTGTTGAATTGAGTTGATTGCTTGAAGTTGCTCACAGCAGAAACAGCAACCACAAGAAACACAGCAATGGTAATGCTTCCTCCGTCATACCACCCATCTTTTGGTCCATGTTGCTTGATACCGAATCCGAGCGACACAACAGCACAGACCAGAAGAATGATGATCGTCGTATCCTTCAATGCTTCAAGAACAAAGCTGAAGAAGCTCTTTGCTGGCGGCTTCTGATACCTGTTGGCACCAAAAACCTCCTTTCTACGTGCAACATCATCCTCGCCACCACCAATGCCTTCTTTCGCATCACTCTCAAGAATTTCAGCAACATGCCGGACCCCTCCGGACACGTTCAAAGCTTCAAGATTCTTCTCCTTCACCATATCAGTGAGTGCTTTCTGATCCACAATCAAAGTTGTGTTTCCTGCATGTGGGACGTAATCATTCACATCAATAGCAACGTAAGAGAGGTTACGCAGTAAAAGTTTTGCTGGCTTGTCGATAACTCTCTTGGACAAGGAAACAAGAACCCTCATGAAAGATATGGCTGCAAAAGCTGTCCTCCACCTTCTCTGGTTTCTTTTGGATGGTGACACAGTATCTTCTTCTTGATCAAGGACAGCTAGTTCCTGATCAAGAACTGCTTTCGCATTGCATTTTCCTGGTCGAAGCGACATGGTCAACAATGAAGGAATTGTTGAACAAACAGTAAAACTTGAAAGGGACAGACAAAGGAACTAGGTTTTTTTTAAGGTTTTAGGTCAAAACTGAAAAGGATTGTTGTTTTGCGAATATATAATAAGTGAATATGAAACTGAAGTGTTGAACTAAACTTATATACAGAAACAAAGGGAGGAAGAGGAAAAGCTTGCGTGTGCATGCGGACTGTAATTAAGTTGCGCTGCAACTTCGTAGGTAGTCGCACTGTAGTTTCTGTGATTGAACGGTACAATGAATTTCCAATGATCCTGAAATATTTAAGGAAAAATATATTATTATCATCATTCTCTCTTTTATTCTTTCGTTTTTTTCCCTTTTTACTGTTATAGTAGTAAAGATTAAAGATTACTGACGCATAATTAGGTGGAATGTCATGCTTTCCTTGAGGCGTGGGACTCAGGAAAATGTAAGGAAATTTCTCTGTAACGAATATAATTACGCGTGAAATTAAAAATCTTTGGATTGAATTGATGAAAACCTAAGCTCATGCCAATCTTGTTGGCTTTAAACCATATCGGTTACGTTTAACATAAAATCCCCATGGCGGTATATTCTCCAGATCGAAAAGGAGAAGAAAACCATATGCATAATGGATCATATTCCTCTGTTTTTCCCGCAATCAAAAGTTTTAAAAAGAAAAGAAAAAATCAAGTTAGTCTTCGGGATGATTAAGAACATAATTGCTCTAACTTTGATTTTCTGTTTTCCGTTCTCCCGGGTGTTCTATCTACTGAAATTGTTCGTGTAGTCGGAGTCTAAAAGGAGTGATTTTTCCTGGAAATCAAGATTTTAATTGGACAAAGTTCAATTACTATTTAATCACAGTTTTCTATCCTTCTTTTTTTCTTTTTTAAGTGTTGCGTGTATATATATTTCTTTTTTTATTATTAATTTGGTGACTTAACTTGCACTCCTAAGCAAATGGAAAGATTAAAAAGAAATGTATGTGTTAGTTTAGTTAGTAAGTAGGTAATGCTGCTCACCATTTTAATGATTTAATACTAAATTTAGGTCAAAATGAGGTAATTTCTCGAGCATTTCCTAATCGCTTCTCGGATGAATTTTCTTTGATAGGAATTAGGAAAATTAACTCTTCGACTTGCCTCATTTAATTTTTTTAGGCATAGACTACTCTCTAGCTCGGCTCAGGCCTTTTTATCAATTAATTTCGATATGTTTATTTTATTAAGTAAATTTAATTGTATTATTTGTTTAATCGCAAATATATATATTTTTTAAAAATCATGACTATTGTCTACTATCATGAGTATTTGTTAAGTTTATATCTAACCGCTAAATTTAAGATGAAGCTTGACTCATAACATCTGTGAGCCTTAAAAATGACTTTGGACCTTGACTCACGAGCTTTAGTGAGTTTTGCATCATGTCAAGTATCGAATGGTTCATGATCAATGATTTGCCCTATTTGCTGTAGCAACAAAATCTTGACATATGGCTAGTGATGTAACTATATATGATCACTTTTTTTGTGGAAATTTGATAAATTGATTAAAACTATGTTGACCGGCTGATCTTAATCATCAAAGGAGATACTTGCTAAAGACTAAGACTTTTATTTTAATTCAAGTCAATTATATATTATATAGACTGAAAAAGACTTTACATCCAATAAAAAAGAAAAGAAAATAAATTTATATAGTATTCGATATAATAAGATTAGTCGTCACCTAATAAATTTATATAGTGTTTGGGTAAGTGAAAAGTGTGAGGAAGAAGAGGAAGAGCAAAGGGAGGGAATAGCATATTTTTTCTTATTCGAATGAAAATTAAAAGAGAGTAAACAAATAGAGAAGAAAATCAAAACGTAGTCGTCTAGGGGACTGCCAAAATTAAATTGTTAAACCTCTTTCCTTAAACTAGAAGGAAATATGCATCTTTATTTTTCTCTCTTTTAATTAAGAATCATTATTGACTGTCAAACTCTGAATGCTCGGCGGAAGAGAAAAAAACAATCAACCCCAACAAATTAACGATCATAATTTCGGTGAAATATGTATTCATAAAGTCGTCCATAATTCATTAATGGAATAAATATGTACACATTAGTTAAGTTCAACCGGTTACTGCATGTCGTCTTTATGAATATAAATTATAGGTTCGATTCTTAGTATTATAATAATAATTAATAATATAATCACAATTAATTTCTTTCCTTTTTTAAAAAGAACCTCATTACTTATTAATAAAATGCTAATTTGCACATGAAGTTGTAAGTAGGGATGGTAGTAAATTTGATAATACTAGATATCCGTTTCTACCATATCCACTAATTCATTTATGGTATCTATTTATAAATGGTGCCGATATGCATATTTAATTATTTTCACATATTTTTTATGTTCAAAATTAAAATATGCAATATAGTCTTAAAATATGTTAATTAATAATAAATTTGTACATTTTTTATGTTTCCGAGACCGGGACTGGTCCCAGGAAAAAATGGTCCTAGATTTTCCTTTTTTCAAAATAAAAAAAAAATCTGCAAAATCCATTGCTGCAATTTCAATTGCAGAAACCCCAAGAGCCCAAGAGCCCAAACATCTACCTGCAGGGGGGAATATAAAAGCAACGTTCAAGTGTGTGATGACTGGTGATACAACTTCATAACAACCAATCCAAAGTCAAAAATTTTATGCAAATCCATTGCTGCAAAATATATAAAGATATTGAAAAAACTTCAAAAGTTGGCTTCCAACCCAATCAAATACAACAACCTAATAAGCGGCACAATTAACCAATTCATCAAATATAGATTATGCAGAATTTAAGTACTACACAAACACACTAAAAATCAACGACCAAATTCTGGTAGCTAACCATCATAAAACATGGATAATTCAGTTCAAAAATAAAAAGAGGCATGAACGAGAAAATGAAAGTATTTTTCAAAATATAAGAACATGGTCCAGAAAACAAGGGGAAATAGTTTTTACCACCCCTGAACTATCGTCGAAAATCAAAAACCTCCCCTGAACTTCATTTTTTGAAATTAGCCCCCCTGGACTATTGTTTTTGGGCAAAAAGCCCCTTCAATGCACATTTTTACAATTTTAAAAAAATTATAAAAAATGTAAAAAAAATGTAAAAATTCACGAAAAAATGTAATTAACCTAAAAATCAAGAAACATTGTAAAAAATTCCAAGAATTCACAAAAAAAATGATTTAATTATGGACAGAAGGGGTTTTTTGCCCGAAAATAATAGTCCAGGGGGGCGAATTTCAAAAAATGAAGTTCAGGGGAGGTTTTTAATTTTCGACGATAGTTCAGGGGTGGTAAAAACTATTTCCCCAGAAAACAATATAGATATGAGCTCTAATTCTCTCCATTGTTATCTTCATCTTTAAGCTCTAATTCCATCACATTTAAACAAAGATCATCAGACACATTCTTCATTGCTGCACAAGTTAATACGCAAACAGATGATTAACTTAAACATATTAAAACAATATTAATGAGATGTGAAGATAGAAAAAAGATTACCTTCAGATCCATACAACCAATCCCTAGTGCAAATTAGAGCCTTAACAATTTCCGGTAAAAGCGAACTTCTATACTGATCAAGAACTCTACCACCAATGCTAAATGCACTCTCAGAAGCTACTGTTGAAATTGAAATGGTAAGAATATCACGAGCCATCGCAGCAACTGCAGGATATCGAAATTGACTAGTCTTCCAAAACTCCAGAATATCTAACAGAGTTCTCCTCTCAATCCTTTGATCATCCAAATATTGCTCAAGCTCCGACTTTTGAGGCATATTATCACCTATTTCAATTGAATCAAATTCCTATAAAACAACAAAATTAATCAAACACATATTTGAACAAAACTAAACCAAATGAATGCATATATTTGTAATAAATTTATACATAACATACCATTAACATAGTAGAAGTATGTCTAGAAAGGACTTCCATTGCTTGAAAAGCATTTGAACTTTCACGAGACACTGAAGTGGATGATGAAGGTACATTTGATGAGGTCGATGTACCTTGCAATGAACTTGTAGATGTAGTATACTCCATGAAAAGTAACGTCATCTTTTCTTTTAGCGAGTTAGCCTTATAAGGTCCAATATGCTCACCATAAACCTTTTTAAAGCACCACTCAACAAAAGTAAATTTGTATCGGGGATCTAAAATTACAGCAAAAGCTAAAATCTCGCTAAAATCCCCCAATACTTATCAAATTTTCCATACATGGGTGCTGCCATGGTCCGCATAAACTCATCATCGCTATGTATTGCTTCTGTCAAAGTCATATAGGTTGAATATACACCCGGAAAGTACAAATTTGCAGTTGAATATTTAGTTCCCGAGAAAACAACAGTCAATTCATAAAATACGCCCAAGAACTTAGCCACCTTCTCTACAGTATCCCATTCACTTCTAGATGGACAAGATGATGTGAAGTTTGAATCAACTAATGCTAAAGTTACCAAAGCTCGACGGTAGTAAATAGCACTCTCAAGCATGAGATACGTTGAATTCCACCTAGTTGGAACATCTTGTTTCAGACCTTTTCTAGCATCAAGTGAACAATCAGCAACACATTCTATAAAAAAAATCTTCCTAGCTTGAGATCCTTTCACATACTTGACACTTTCTCTAACTTTCTTTATACAAGGATCCACCACTTTTTCCTTCAATCCATCTTGAACAAAGAGGTTAATTATATGTGCACAACATCGAATCTGAAGATAATCTTCATTAAAAAAACTCACTCCTATATTCTTCAACTTGTCAATTAACAAATCAAGACACGAGTCATTAGATGAAGCATCATCCAAAGTAAGTGTCATAACTCTTTTGTCTACCCCCCAAGCAGTCAAACATGATAAGAGTTTTTGAGACAAACATATACCATTGTGAGGAGGTGGCAAATAGCTAAAGTTTAAAATTCTCTTGTGAAGGTTCCACTCTCTATCAATAAAATGAGCTGTCAAAGTAATATATCCCTCAGTGGTAATAGAAGTCCAACAGTCAGAAGTGAAGCTAATCTTACTCGGTGCTTGTTGTAACATAGCTAAAACTTTACCCTTCTCCCTCTTATACATTTTAAGAATGTCAGCTCTACAAGTATTTCTACTACAAACAATCAAATCTTGCCCCCGGAGATAACGCAAAAGTGCTCTTACACTCTCCCACTCAGTAAATTGAAATGGTAAATCATGCTTGATAATACATTGTGCCAACAAATCTCTAAAAACAGCACTATCAAAAGGAGGTTTTATCATGTGACTCAATTGCGCATGTGGTCCTACTATTTGAGACTGACCTGATTCGAGTTGAGATGAACCAAATTTTTGACAAGCTCAATAATGCTTCTTCATCATGTTAGTTCCATTATTTGACTTGTACTCGTACTTTGTTCCACACTTTTTGCATTTGGACCATCTACGCTTGTCCTCGCTAGTAGCCGGTATAAAATCAAAAAACTCCCACCATTTTGAAGTGAGTTTTCTTCCTTTTATTACTTGGAGTTGTTGTAGATGGATCACCATCATCATTTTCAGGAACAGATTCTTGAGGGATATCTATGTCATCCCTTTCCTCCTCTGTAAGTATATTGACCCAAGTACCTTCCAAGGAGTCACCTTGATCTTCCACCTACATTTGAAATAAATTTTATATATTAGAACAAAATTAAATTCAAGAAACTCAATTGCAAGAAAACCAAGAAACGTGTACTGTAATTGAAAACCATAACATAATGAATTGAAATTGAATTCAAGTAAGTTGTTGGAAATCCAAACTATATTAGAACAAAATTGAAAACCATAGCATAATGAAATCAAAACGTGTGCTGCAATTGAAAATCATATTAGAACAAAATTGAATTCAAGTAAGTTGCTGGAAATTCAAACTTCAAAAACAACAACAAGATGATTTTTAAAGCCTAGAACACCATCCTGAAATTATTACAACTTAAGCTCCAATAACACTTTTCAACTTTAAAGCCTAAAATATCATCTTGAAATTATTACAAGTAGTGCACAAGATGAATGGAATGAACAACATAAATAGATTTTTGTTCATCATGTAACAGTACCCACAAAAGAAAATAAGACAAAAATGCAGTAATAAAATCAAAATTTGGCTTGTATCATTTTACCCTGCACATAAATGCAATAATAAAATCAAAATTTGGCTTGTATTAGGCATCGGCATTTCTAATGGGGTGAAAATCATTGTAAAAATTTATGAATAATAAAGCACAAAATGGTTTATACATGAAAATGACACATAAATAACATATTTTTGGTGGGGTTTAATCTAATACAATGAAAACAGAGATAGGGATATTGCTGGGCTTACCGGAGGCGGAGAGGGTGGGTTAGTTGGTGTGGCGTGGGCGGTGTGGTGCGGTGGTGTTGATGGCGGTGCGGGTCGTGCGGTCACCGGTGCGGCTATGCGAGGGAGAGAGATCGATCGGGTCGGTGATATGTCAAGTGATGATGTGTTTATATTGTTGGTTGAAAAGGATGTTGCTTATATTAGGTTAGCTGAAGATAGGTTTTACAGTAGATTTCCATGTATCATTGTGACTGCGAAAGGTCAGCCTGATGTTGCGACCAGGTTGTTCCTAAGAAAGATGAAGATGGAGCTGAAGAGGGAGCGTGCGTGGCTGCGTGGGGGGAGGGGAAAGAGAGGGTGTGACTGCCTAATTCTTTCTTGCCCTAATTTTAAATGGATCGGGACCACTTTTAGTCGGGACAGACCCGACGGGTCTCGGTCCCGACTGGATTGGACCCGAGATAATTCGGGTTGGGACCAGTCCCGGTCCCGGAAAAATATGGGACCAAATTTTTGGTCCCGATCCCGAAAAAAAACCCAGGACTGGGTCTTCGGGTCTCGGGACTTTTTGACAGCCCTACACGTCAGTGATACCATGTCAGCCACGTAAGACTCCACTTTTCTTTCTTTTCCTTTTATTTTCTTTTTTCTCTTTTTCTTATTTTCTCTTTTTATTTCTTCTTCCTCTCTTCTGCCCTTTCTTTGTTTCTTTGCTCTCTCTTTTCTCTACTTACAGCAGCGCCGACGGTGAGGAGATGGAATGGGTGTGTGGCAGATGTGGGCTTGGGTGGATGGTATGGGAGATGGTTGGTTTGGATTGGGGCAGTGAGGTTGGTGATGGAGTAGATCGAGTGAGGAGATGGAATGGGTGTGTGGCGGAGGTGGGTTTGGGTAGATGGTATAGGAGATGGTTGGTTTGGATTGGGGCAGTAAGGTGGGTGATGGTGTAGATCGGGTGAATGGGTGTGTGGCGGAGGTGGGTTTGGGTGGATGGTATGGGAGATGGTTGGTTTGGATTGGGACAGTGAGGTCGATGATGGTGTAGATCGGGTGAGGAGATGGAATGTGTGTGTGGCGGAGGTGGGTTTGGGTGGATGGTATGGGAGATGGTTGGTTTGGATTGGGGCAGTGAGGTCGGTGGCTATGGTTGATCGGTGATGGGTGGTGGTGGTTGCCAATGGGATGGAGCGGTTGTGTTGAAATTAGCTGTTGTTAGGAGTAAACATAAATAATTACTATTTAGTCCTTGAATTTATGAAGAAGATGAAGTTTGGCCCCTAAACTTGCCACAAATCACTGGAGTCTGACGTGACATCGTTTCAGAAGATGACGTGGCACATAACGTCGGTCAACGGTGTCACGTCTGATTTCTGTCACGGTAGGGGGGTACTTAAACAATTCTAGCGACGACCAGGGTTGTAATTAAACAAAATAAAAATTCAGGGTTGCGATTAAATAAAACTTTAAAGTTCAGGGTTGCTTTTCAGCTTTTACCCATTAAATTTCATATCCTTTTCTTTTCGTTTAAATATGATGAGAATAGAAAAAACAGAAGGAAGGAAAGGAAACACCGCATCGAGAAAAGGAAGACCAAAAACTTGGGGGATTGACTCATGAAACATTAAATCGTTTAGTTATTTACTTTAAAAACAACAGCTTGGCTCTTTTTTCTAAATATATGATTCCCCGGCCCCTTATTTCTGGTTTTTATTTATTTATAATTAAGTCGAAAAAATATAAAAATTAATAGGCCACAAGGGGTGAGCGAACACTTATTATAACCTCCAACCTCCAAAGAAGCAAAGACTGGCCACATTGCACCGTTTGATCAAAAAGCAGCCAGCATGATTCTCACAAATTCCTCATAATTAACTAGCCCATCACCGTCCAAATCAGCCTCTTTAATCATCTGATGTAGCTCTTCATCCGTCAGTTGCTCTCCTAAGTTCATCATCACTCGCCTCAACTGCACAAATTAACATGAAATAATATAAATATATACTTACCTGTTACCACCAAAAGATTTAGGTTGAGTGATAAAAGAGCACATACTTACCTATAATTAAGAAGGGAGTAAATCATATTAAGAATCATTTCCATTTAAAGCAATAATAATGCTAGAAAAGGATTAAGTCTTTTTCCCATAATCGATAAAAAGAATACTCAAGAGAGCGAATAAATATTATACATATCTATAATCTTTAATCTATAACTATATAGTTAAAAAATATCACTTGGAAAGACAAAATAAAGCGCATTAATTAATTTACTACCTCATTAGGTGAGATGTAACCATCTTGATCCTTGTCAAAAACCCTGAAAGCTTCTTTCAACTCATCATTTGCTTCATTTTCCTAAAAATTAACAACCCAATTGTCATCATTTACCATTAATTAGTACTGCGTCTTTAATTAACTGATGGTAGAAAAATAATTTACTGGCATGTATTGAATTAATTACGTACCTTCATTTTCCTGGCCATAAGATTCAAGAACTCCCCAAATTCTATAGTCCCGTTACCATTATTATCAACTTCCTGTATCATAAAATGCAATTCTTCTTCTGTAGTGTCATGGTCAAGTGATTTGATCACAGTTGATAGCTCATCGAAGGTGATACAACCTACCATATGAATATAATCACAAGTTGGTCAGATAATTTCAATTAATAGCATATATAGATATAGGGAAGGCTCAAAAGGGAAATAATAATAATAATAATAATCTGTGTATACCGTCTCCATCCTTGTCGAATAGACAAAAAGCTTCCCGAAACTCTGCAATCTGATCTTCAGTTAGCACATCCCCCATGCTTACCATGCTTACCTACTTTTAGTTGTGTAGGTTTTAATTATAAAGAGAGACAAAGTTTCAAGAACTCTGTACTATACAAAGAGAAAGAGGGCCAGAAGTTGTGAAATAATTTCTGGTTTTTGTATGATATATATATATGGCTGTCTAGCTGTCCCCCCTTTATTCAAGTTGGAAATTATAGGCTAGCTAGTGGTCAAAATTAGAGAAGATTGAAGGCATGCGTTGTGCATATAGCTGGAAATTTCTTGTGGCTAGGCTATCGAATCTCTTCTACTGCGACTCCATCTTTCAAACATCATTGTTTTCAAAGTTTGGAAATTGGAAAGTTTAATGGGAGAAATTGTTTCTGGTAGCTAGCTGGTCTTGCAGTCTTATTTGTTGACCGTTGATTTGGGAGTGATCATCTTGCAATATATAAATCCTAAAGCAATATCCCTCGATTGGGTACACACCTGAGTAAAATACTTTGTGAAGTATATAATTTTTCTCTGATCCTGAACTAGTGGCTAGAATTTTGATCTTTTTCACACTATTCAAACGCAGCGGATTACACACGGAGTCTGGACTTATACGGCAGCCAGCACTAGCTAGCTAGTATCCTGAATTATGCGAGGCTTAATAACATAGTATTAATATGATTTTTCTAATAATGAAACAAGCAATTAGTTATCGGTATAAATTTCTTATGAAATACCCCTAACAATTCAAAAACCTAATTTGAGTCATTAACAATGTCATCCGGAGCTAGGAGACATGTTACTATGTTAAATATCCATTCAATTTTAACTGGCGGTGACTTTTTTCATCTCTAGTGAAAAATAGGTCCCTTGACTAAAAATTCCTTAACTATCTTGTATATATTGTTTAAATTAGATTCAAGTATTTAAATAGGTTGTTTAAAAAGTAAAAATACATAGGATTTTGAATACCAAATCGTACCGACCAGTTCAATCGGAAAAAATCAGAGAATCAGTTGGTTTTTCGATCCAGATTTGATATGAAAACTAATTTTTTATTGAACCAGTAAAAATTAGTAACCCGGGCGATTAGCAAAGTTTGCAAATCAGGTCCGGTTTCACAATTCAAACGGTTTAGTTTTTTTATAAAAAAAAATTAAATGGACATAACGTTTGGTCCAATTATTGGATCAATTTCAAATTTTATGGGTCATTTAATGACAAAATTGAGCATACATGAACCATTCAAATTGGGTTGTATTTTTTTTTCAGAATTAAAAAGTATTTATTTCTAATTTTTCTTATTTTAGAGGTTACAAATTGTGTCTCTGTACTTATGAAATATCAAATCAGTTTTTTATATTCTAGCTATCAACTCCAAAATTAATAATTCTTTTCTAAATTAAATAAATTTTCCATTTCTTTTTGAAAAAAAACGAGTTTAATCATATATATATTAAATTTTATTAATTAGGTTGAACTCGGTTTGATTCTGGTTCAATCTCTCAATCTCGATTGAACTTCGAAACCTCTCTTGTAATTCTAGTTCAATCTTTTGGTCCGGTTTTTAAACCTTACTTCTTACATATTACTCCCTTCATTCCACATCATATATTGTTGTTGGGAAGTTTTAAATTCGAAACAAAATGTTAATTTATGTTTCTCATGTATGTAAAATTTTCTTTCACCATTTTCATAATTAAGGGAACATGTTAAATTATTATTAAATTTTTGTAGAAGAAATTTAAAAAGTATTCAAAAGCCGTTCCTAATAGGATACAAGGACATTTTTTTGGGAATCGTGGTTGTATCTCACTAAAAATTCTAATTTTGATTAAAAAACAAAAGACAACCAAACCGGTGGCATATATTAGTTTAATTAACCCAAACTTTTCCTTTATTTTCTCCATATGAGATAGTCAAGACTCAAGAGGATGGTCATCATTTTTCGCGACTCATGTGATCGTGTGCCACCTTCTGTACGGTCGATAGCGATTGTGTGACTCTTGTGTGCACGACACGGTTAGTGTGTGTGTGTTTTTTCCGTTAGAATTTTCACACACACATTTATATATATAGATGAAAATAATTACTATAATATTATATATATTTTGAGAGATTCTCATCTTGTTTTACTTAATATTCTTATAGAGGGAGAAAATGACTATAAGGTGCTTTTTTATTTTTTATTTTTGTTTTGTATAATAAAGTTCTCTTACAAATATTGAATGGATCCATTCAACACTTGTAATTTTCCTCTGTTTGCTTCATAATGTCACCAAATGTTCACTCTCGAGTCTTTCCCTCGTCTCCATATTCAACAAAGTTTACACCCGGAGACAAGTCTGCCTCCTTGGCCGGCGGCCTTAACCCCCAATTTAATACCCAAAAAACCAACGTCAATCAATTCCCATGCATTATCATAATATATCCACCATAAAATCTTATACTAATTTTAATACACTATAGTATCTCTTCATATAAACGTTTTTTAAAAACAGAAATCCCCACATAAGCAACTCATATAAGCATACAAGCTTTCCTCTCCTCTTTCAAGCCCTCAATACCCAGACCACGATTCGATTTCACACCTAATTCAGAGCTGATATTTAAGTTCCAATTTCAAATTCGTTTCAGAAAAAAGTATTCTGTCCGTCGTTGACAATATGGATCAGCTTCCGTCCAATTTGTTACCATGGTTGAGCAAAGGCGACAACGCGTGGCAGCTAACCGCGGCCACATTCGTGGGCCTCCAGAGCATACCGGGCCTGGTCATCCTATACGGGAGCATGGTCAAAC
The DNA here is from genome assembly GCA_963691705.1 of Viola odorata. Taxonomy (NCBI): domain Eukaryota; kingdom Viridiplantae; phylum Streptophyta; class Magnoliopsida; order Malpighiales; family Violaceae; genus Viola; species Viola odorata. Next base: position 7,806,810 of record OY829543.1, on the reverse strand, counting down.
GGAAATGGGCCATAAACTCAGCATTCATGGCTTTTTACGCTTTTGCCATGGTACTCGTATGCTGGGTCGGCTGGGGCTTCCGCATGTCGTTCGGTGACAAACTTGTGTTCTTCCTAGGAAAGCCAGCAATTGCCTTGGATGAGAAGTTCTTGCTGGGGAGAGCCTTTCTTGGGTACTTCCCAACGGCGACAATGGTGTTCTTTCAAGGCGTTTTTGCGTGTATAACGTTGATTTTGATCGGAGGGTCTCTGCTCGGTCGGATGAATTTTTGGGCATGGATGTTGTTTGTGCCATTGTGGCTAACGTTTTCCTATACAGTTAGTGCTTTTAGTGTATGGTGTCCTAGTGGGTGGCTAGCCAAGCTTGGGGTGATTGATTTTTCTGGAGGGTATGTTATCCACCTATCCGCAGGCGTAGCTGGTTTCACTGCAGCATTTTGGGTAAGCTATATATCTAGTGCAACTTTTATTTTCCTTCTTTAATTACTAATTAATTTCAATGCATAGCATTTTTGATAATGTTTTTGTTCAATTAAGTAAAAGAGTAGAAAATTGGATAAAAGGTATACCACGTCTAGACGGGCTAGCTATTTATGAAGTGGCTTATAGTTGTATATTCACCATATACTATTTCTAAAACCTCACATGAGAATGTTACAAAACATTAGTTTACAAGTAACAATAATATAATTAATTAGTAATGAATTATAAATTATAAAATCGATATAAACGGTTCGAATTGACTAATTGTAAATTAATTAATTTTTTATAGTGTAGAATTAAATATCATTGATTTGAGTTTTTAAAGTTATAGATTATGGAATTTGTGAGAAGAAAAGACAAGTAAATAAATTATAATAAGTAAGGAAAAAATGGTAAATTTCATTAAAAAAACCTATAGTTTATGACATGTTCTATTTTGCTCTCTATAGTTTAAAAGCTTCAAATATAAAGCAGATGGTTTCTTAAAAAATATAATTTTAAGCTTTTTAGTAATTAAATATTCTAAAAGAATGGTTAGAAAATTCAGAAAAAAAACATGCAAATTTGATGGAGAATATAGAAAATGTGGGAGAGTTCACTTTAATGAAAAATTGAAAATCAATAAACGAAATATTTTATAGAATAATAAAAAGTAAAAAAATATATATTGTAAATAAAAATAAAAATATGTTTTGTCCAAATTTTATAGAATATTTCTATTTTTACAATTTTATTTAAAATTTTGAACTATTATAAAAGTTGAAATTATTATTTTTAAAAACTATAAGGTGCACTTAAAATAATTTTTTTTTAAAAAATAAAATGAAATATTTTATAAATTATAAGTTTTTTTTTTTTCGCAAAAGATTTTTTTTATGTAGTTCTCAAAACAAACCTCATATATACGTCACCCTTACTTAATAACCTCAAATGTTAAATTGGAATGAATCTAGGTGGGACCCAGAGCGGACAAGGACAGAGCAAAGTTCCCGCCAAACAACATTATTCTGACGCTTGCAGGCGCAGGGCTGCTTTGGATGGGGTGGAGTGGATTCAACGGTGGAGGTCCCTTTGCTGCCAACGTGTTAGCATCTCTCGCCGTCCTTAACACCCACGTGTGCACTGCCACTAGCGTGCTTACGTGGCTGCTCCTTGATATTCTCATCTTTGGAAAACCCTCCATCATCGGCGGTATACAGGGCATGATCACTGGTCTCGTTTGCATCACCCCTGCAGCAGGTAGTAGATTTGAATCCAATTTTGACATCAAAATTAAGAAAGAGTATTATGTTGCTAACCTTTTAATAACTTATATTAACACTAAAACTACGAAAAACTAGATTGACATAGCTTATATTAACGTTCTTTTATTAAAAGCTAAAATGATCACTTTGTGAATATTATATTTTTTTAATTAGTTAACTAATTAAATTATATCGCAGGAGTTGTGCAATGTTGGGTAGCTATAATAATGGGTATTCTGTCTGGAAGCATTCCATGGTACACAATGATGGTTCTCCACCATAAAGTTCCTTTTATTCGCTCCGTTGACGATCCCATGGCCATATTCCACACCCACGCCGTCGCCGGCAGCCTAGGAGGCATCCTCACCGGGATTTTCGCCGAGCCTAAATTATGTCGCTTGTTCTACCAAACACCTGATTGGCAAAAATACATTGGTTTAGCCTATGGTCTTCAAGATGGTCGGACTTCAGCTGGATTTCACCAACTAGGCATCCAAATCGCAGGCATTTGTTTTGTTACATGCTTAAACATTGTTATTACAACATTAATTTGTTGGTTCATCGCCTTACTTGTCCCACTAAGGTTGTCCGAAGAAGAATTGGAAATTGGTGACAATGCAATACATGGGGAGGAGGCCTTTGTGCTATGGCATGATGGGGAGCGTTTTGAGAATCGAAAGCATAATTCAGAATATGATACAAACGACGTATCGTTTGCGCAATCAGGGTCGAGTGGTTATGTTCGTGGAGAGAGATTTCAAAATCGAAACCATAATTCGGTGTATGGTATCGATGACTCGTCGATCGATGATTATGTTCATGGGGAGAGATTTGAGAATCGAAAGCACAACTCGACGTATGATATAGAATCATTTGCGCAATCAAGGTCGGCAGGTAATGTTCAAATGGTATGAAAGTGTGAGTTATCAATATGGGTTATTAAATAATTAATTACGTTGAAGATACTTTTTTTTTACACGAATAGATAAAAAAAATTTATCTTTCTACTGTACTACTAATATATATCCATAAATACTATTAATAGTGGATCCCACCATTTATGTGAGTGAGTGTAAATTTATTAAATTATGTCTTATTATTATCGGTGGTATAGAAATTAATTAAATAAATAGATGGAGTTCTAGAACAATAACCTTTTTCCATTAATCTATTAATGTAAAACCTGTTGTGGAACGTAATTAATAAACACTGATAGTTGCTTCCAATTGAAGTAAATGACTTTCTCTATATGCCATAACGGCACATGCCCGGAAGTCCGAATATACTTTTGAAAGAGAAGAAGATGCGGAAATAAATTTGATAATAGAACATAAAATAAAATACAGCAAAACACTCAAATAAGTCCTTGCATTTGTCCCAAATACACAAATTTGCCCCTGTATTTTAAAACTTGCATTGAGGTATGAGTTTGTGCTAAATGTGCAGTTTCCCAATTACATGAATTTATTAATTTCATAACATATAAAATTCCCATTTTTTTAAATAGTTATATTATTAATTATTATTATTAGGATCGAACCCACGACGATATACACTAACCAATTAAACTATAATCTTACGTTGTAAAATTCTCATTTAATATACTAAATATGAATGTAGCTCAATAGTTGTTTGTAAGTGGGAAAGTTATCAAAATATAATATATAAAAGGCTGTTAAAAAAATTACGTCGTCAGAAATCAAGGAATTGAATGCGAAATTAATTTGATATTTGTCATTTTCTAAATAAATTAATTCAAGTAATTAGAATAAACTGCATATTTAGTACAAACTCATTATTTAATTTGCCCGTTTTGAAACACCGAGTTAAGATTACATATTTGAGATAAATAGAATGGCTTATTTATGAGTTTAGCAAAATTAAAGTAAAAAGAATAGCTCTTTAAGGATTATTATGAGAGAATTTGAAGTTTTAGGAAGCAAATATGAATGATTAAAGTAAAAAAAAAATAGAAATTTAAGGACTGTTATTGAAGAATTAAAATTTTTGAGAGGACCAATATAAAAAGAACAAAACTTTGAGGATTATTATGAAATAACTAAAAATTTAGAGGGACAATGACCCCTCCACCATAAGCACATATGAAATAGAGTAAGTTGTCGTTTGGCATTGTGGTTCTACTTGGGAAAGTCATTTCCCAAAATCAAAATCAACCAAATTCTGTTTGGTAAACCCAAATGTAACCCAATAGGAAAAGCAAGGATTTCCTTGGTTTTGACCCTGGAGCAAATCGCTCCAGGGTGTAAAAGTCATTTTCAAGCTGGACACGGGAAGGAGGTCACAATTTATTTTGGACAAAAATATCCAGCCAATTTCATTTGATTTACACTAAAACCTTGTATATTACCTGTTCTTCTACCCCAATCTCCATCGCATTTTCTTCTGCCCCAAAAGAAATCCACGCTCCCTACCAACGAAAACCCTAACCCTCACGCCAACATCGGTGCTCCAGACCAACGAAAACCCTAACTACTCCACCTCGCCGTCGTCAGTTGTCTGACCAACTCTCGTTTCGTTTTTTTTATGTTTGGTATGTTCTTCATGCTCTTCCCTTCTTTCTTTTCTTCTTCGATAAACTCTGACCAACCCTAACCGCTCAACTGTGCACCCTCATCCATCTGCAAAGTGCTTTCATTGCTTTGATTGTTGGATTGGCTATGGCTTCAAGGATTGCCCTAACGATTTCTCCTACTGGAGAAATGGCTCCGTCTTGTGGTTGTGATAGGGTTCGTTGCTTTGTTTTTAACTTTGGTAGTAAGAAAATGAAGGAAAGTAAGAGAGATCATTGAAGAACTGTTTGCTGTTTTTGTTACTGTTTTGTTGGGTAGGCTGGAAATGATGAAAGTTTGGAGGTTTTTAGTATTTTCTGATCAATTTGATGATATTGCCAAATGGGTGATGACGAAATCAAATTTTGTTCTTTTCCCGTTTGTTGGGATTAAGAGATGATTAGAAGTTGCATTTGATTGTGTTTTCATTGCTCAAGCTCATGCTTTTCGTTAATGGTTTTTTTTCTTCCTTTTTGTGCACAGAAATATAGTGGGATGGTGGAGGATTGTTGTTGTGAATATGAGACTGTAAACCATCTCAATGAGGAAGTGTTTTATCCAGCTCTCCAAGAGCTTGTCTGATAGCACGTTTCATGGTCTTAATTTTACCCTCTTTTCTAGCCCTTTCGGGGGCTTGAACTTGCTATTTGACCCTTATTCCAATCTTATTTGCAGATTAGCGTCAAAAGAGGGAAAAGATCGAAAAGAAGCAATTTTGGAGCATTTCTGAGGAATTCCAGCTTGAAGGCCTGGAAGACAGAACGTTGCCAAGACCTCGACGCGAACCAGACCAGTGCGCTGTCTCAAGGCCTCGATAGTTCTGCATCTTCCTTAGAACGAAACCGAAGAAAAGTATCTTCAAAGATCCGCACGGGATCCCATGCGCTTCTAGAAGACATCAGGCGTGTTAGGAATCCCAGAATATGCCCTTTGCAAGGACATGTGCTGTCACGTCCTCACTGCTCCTTTCTCTCCCTTAGCTGTTTTGTCTCCTAGCTAATATTAGGCTATATAAGCATAGTGCTAGGGTTTTTGTAAGCAACGGCTGTCCTACGATATTTTCTTACATCAATTTCAGCACTTATTTTCTAGGGATCTTCTCCTCTTGTCATCAAGAACAGCCTTTGTTTCAAGTTTCCTCCTTGATTATTAATTAATCTATCGGTTTCCTCTACTCCCTTTTCATTCTCTTTGTTATTGCATGATTATTTATATCTACTGTTTATATTATAGTATGAGTAGCTAAATATCCCCTTCTTAGTGAAGGGTATTTCAAGGGTTGTAGGGTTCGGCTAAGAGGTCTAATGCATGCTTAATATATTCTCTTGTGGCACATGATTGTTTACCGTTTTAATTCCATGCTTGTTTAGGAATGTTAAGAGTCTGATCACCTGTTGATATTTCTGCATAAGTAGTGTCATTTGCAGGGTTATACCTGACGCGAATCCCTAGAATAGTAGTAGACACCTAGCGGAGGTAGCGCGAGAGACCTCTGTCTAGGGGTAAACAGTTATCTAGGGTATGGGATACAGGTCTGACAAGTCGAGCTATCGCGCCCTAGATCTGTCTTACCTCCCCTTCATGGGCGTTCTGAGTTTGGCCTCCCCGCATTCGTGCCTGGGAGGATGGCGGAACGTCAAGGTCACCTCATATGTGGAAACGGGGGGTGACTTTTATCTAAGAAGGTAAGTAGGGGATGCGGCGTGGAAACGCGGTCCCTATAGCAGGTCTGTACCTGAGTCTAGAAAATCTTTGTGCCAATGACTAGCCAACCTAGAAAACAACCCAAAGGAACACCTTTTGCTAAGATCTCTTCCTATCTAATTAATATCTCTTTTATTACTTTTCCGGTCCTTGATCTGTTTATATTTCTTGCCCTGGATTACATCTTACTTTCGAGCCCTAGATAATTACTTTACAATTCTGTTTTGTTAGCTCCCATACTCTGCGTTGATTAATTCATTAATCAACATAACCCCCCCCCCCCCCCCCCGCGGTAGTGTTACTTGGTTTCGATCTGTTGCATGTTCCCTTGTCATACATCTTTATTAACGTTTTATTCCTTCAATCTCTGTGGTTCGACCCTGTCTTGCCCTGTACACATTAATTTGTGCATCTATGCACCAGGAAAATATTAGTATATTTGAGTGACGATCATTGTCAAAACCTCATTCTTCCGGTATTTCAAGGTTTGTCGCTTAGTTTCATGTGTCATGCTAATTACCATAAGTAGTTGGGTTTAAAAGTGATTTGAAATTTAAATCTAATTTGAATTGATATGGATATAATAACCCTTCTTAGCCTTGGAAAAGTTTATGAATTGTTCTACCAAGCATAAAGCTTCAAACTTTAGTAGCTGAAGTTACTACTTGCCCATGGTAAGTCTTATTTGAGAAGATAGTGGGAATTACGGTTTTCTACACTACTAATTCATGTGTTACAAGTTGGAGCTCTGTCCAGCTGAATTTGAGTTGTCAGTTTTCTTTGGTCGTATATGTTTGTATTAAACCTTTTATTGCTTCTCGTATTTTTATACATTCTTGCCTAGTAAGTACATGATTCCATTTTGAAGCCAAAGAGTTCTGCAGAAACTCATAGTTGTCTTGCGACGTTGTTCATGCTCAAATTATCAAAAATACCTGCTGTTAAATTGCTTGGTTAATTGTTGCTTGGATTGATAAATTGCTGGTTAAATTGCTTGTCTAAACTGCTGCTTGCTTAAATCACTATCAAAATCTAAAGTTTGTAGTAATTTCTAAATTAGTAACCAACTTGTTTCTTTCCTTTGAACCCTAATTCACCTTGTATTGTCCACCCTGGGTTCTTTGCCGCATCTTTTTGAAGAAGAGGAATGCTCAAATGAGGAGGATAAGGACATCAACATTCAAACTCAAGTTGGGAATGATAATCATGAATATTGCAGAGTAGTGAGGAAACAGAAGAGCACAAGGCCTGTTTTCTATGAATTCCTGAAGAAAGGCAGAGCTGATTTGAATGTGGTTCCTTCCTCTTCATCATCAGGGTCAAGTGGAGTGACACATGTGTCTTGCAATGAAAATGGATCTGCAGCAGATGATCATGAAGAAAGAGAGCAGTAGTTGCAATAGCTTCCCTTATATTAGAAGAAAACTATAACTTTTTCTGCAAAATGCAGCAATGCCCTTCTTTTCTTCAGTTTAGAAAGGTGTTGTTGTTTGTATCAGTTGACAAGAATGTATGTATGAGTGGATGATGGTGTTATCTTGTAATCAAAATCCAAAGTTTTCAAACTCTTTTAGTTTGTATAAAATTAAAATCTCTTGGTTTTTACGTATAGTAATGTGTTTGGAAATTAACATAATTTGCAATTCCTTGTAATTGTGATTTATATATAGACCAAAATATATAAATCACAATTATATATCATTATTTTTATTGTTAATTAATATTTTTAAGTTGACGATTTATCACCATGAATGTAACAAATTCACTAAAAACATGTGATTATTCATTAAGTTTTTGATTTATTATATGTATCATTACATATTTTAACCATCTACATATAAAAACAAATTGTGTCCTTTATAGTCATTTTACATTCCAACCATAGTTTTAAAACCCGCTGTTACCAAACACCAAAAACAGCTTTTGGTTTCCTCACAGAACTTTTAACAAATTTTTACCAAACAACATACTTCTTTTTTCAGAGGTCATTTTCACACAGAACTTTTTCTCATCAAATTTTTCCAACTAGAACCAAAACGTCAAACAGACCCTAAATCACGTTAGAACATAGAACGAGGTTAGTATCGTCTTTAAGTAGAAGGAATATCCAAAGAGGAATGGATGGTGATTGGTGAGATCAGGTGAAAGAGACGCGTGAACGCATGAAAAAATAAAAGGAAAGTCAAAAATTCATCGGGACATCCAAAGGGAAAAAACTGTGGCCCTACCGCCCTAACATACGTCCCGCGTCCACGACGTTTTACATTTTTGCCATTCATACATTCGTAATTATCAAACCTGCCATTGCGAGAAGTATAACTGATTTTTCTTTTTAGTGATAAGAAAATCAATTATGGATTTCAATACTCATAAATCCTCCCATGACGTAAATCATAAATTACATTAAAATAATAATATATCAATTTAATTGTCTGGTTCGTCCCATTGACACCTCGTGTTTGGTGGGATGTTGCTTGTAACTTTTAAGTATGTCTATGGGAAAGTCAACAATATAATGGATGAATTTGTCTATCTAGTTTTTGTATACCATGACCGTTTCTGATGACATGATGACATTTCTAATAATTGAGCTTCGTTTGTGTTTGACAATAGAGTTGGTTCTTTCTTCTCTCCTAACTTAAAATTTTAAGTCTTTATCTCTCGGGATAATAGTAAAAAGACATCATGTACAATCGCGAAAAACAAAAACCTCTCCTGATATTTGAAAACTCGATTCCACCTCCTTTGTACTTATGGTCAACGACAATTATGTAGGCTCCGTTAGTCAAACTAACAGATTGTTAGTGTTAACCGTTGACTTTGATTAAAAAATTCAGAAAAAATGTAAAAAATCTAAAAAAAATTATAAAAATTCCAAAAAAATATAAAAATTCTAAAAAAATAATTAACATCAAAATTTAGAAAATAATGTAAAAATTGTAAAAAAATCCAAAAAAATTGTATAAAAACCAAAAAAAAATTAATTAATCAAAAAGTCCAAAAAAAAATGTAAAAATTATAAAAAAAATTAATTAATCTAAAAATTCATAAAAAAATATAAAAAATCTCAAAAAAATGTAAAAATTCCAAAAAAAATAAACAATTCTGAAAAATGTACAAATTTAAAAAATAATTAAATATTTTTAAAAAAAAGTTAATTAATCTAAAAATCCAGAAAATTTGTAGAAATCCAAAAGAAAAATAATTGATCTAAAAATCCAGGAAAAAATGTAAAAATTCCAAAAAAATTATAAAATCCAGAAATTTTTAGAAATCCAAAATATAATTAATTAATCTAAAAATTCAAAAAATTGTATAAAATTAATTAATTGTAGATTTTTACATTTTCTGCATTATGAATTTTTACAATTGTTTTAGATTTTTCACATTTTTTTGGAATTTTTACAATTTTTACTTTTTTTGGAATTTTAGATTAATTAATTTTGTTTGGAATTTTACATTTTTTAGTGAATTTTAATATTTTTTATGGAATTTTAGATTAATTAATTTTGTTTGGAATTTTACATTTTTTTGTGAAATTTTACATTTTTAATTTTTTTGAATTTTTAGATTAATTAATTTTTTCTGGAATTTTAAATTTTTTTTGGATTTTTTATAATTTTTTACAATTTGTTTTGAATTTTTACATTTTTTCTGAATTTTTTAATTAAAGTTAACGGTCAACACTAACAGTCTGTTAGTTTGACTAACGGAGCCTACACAATTGTCGTTGACCATAAGTACAAGGGAGGTGGAATCGAGTTTTCAAATGCCAGGGGAGGTTTCTGTTTTTCGCGATTGTACAAGAGTTATTTTACTATTACCCCTTTTCTCTCTATATATAAGAAAAAAAAATATTATTTTAAAAAATGTTAGATGAAAAATTAGATGATATTCATTATTATAAAATTAAATTTCAGCGTATGAAACTTATTATGGTATTAAAATTTCAGAAATGAACTTGATATTTTTAAATTCTTAAATTACTCTCTCTCGAACTCCCATCTATTCTCAAATGAAAAATATACATAATAATGGCATTTTCATATCTATGAATTCAAAAAATAAATTAAAACTAAGATAATTATTTAAAATTTAATAAAAATAGGTCGCTATTGAAAAGTGGGACGAACGCTGAGTCAAAACATTACTTAACTCGATAATAAACTAATAATAGCTAAACAGCAGTGGCATTTTCGAGATAATGCGGCAAGCCAAGTGCAAAATAACGACTCAGCATCAGTTGTCCTACCCTACCACCCTCGTCTTGAGTCTTCACGAGTCGCGACCAGTCCCATTTTTCAAATCCAAGACATCCTCCTGAACTAGTCCCAAGTCCTAACCTTCATCGCCCTGCAGTTCTAACCTTCAACAGAACTCAACCTCTTCCTCTCTCTCCCCCCTATCACAATGTCTGACGGCGGTATAACGGTGTTGGACGGCACTCACCTCAGATCCATCCATGCGACCTTGCCCGATCACTTCAACGGCGGCGGCGCTGCGCTGACCGGAGCTCAGCTCCTCGATTTCGCCGACTCCGAAGCTTCACAAGCTCTCTTTGGCCTCTCATTGCCTCAGCATCTCAAGTCCTCTGCTCTGAAACGCCTCAACCTTGACGGCGACGGTGATGGCTTTACTTTCAGGAGCAAGGAACTCACCAAGGATGTAGCAGCGAAGAAACTCAATAACTATCTTGCGGCCATGGCCGATGAACTAAGAGGTAAACGTCTGCGTCTTGTGCATTTCGTCTGTTTTTTTTTTCCAGCGTTTTTTTGTCTTCGATGTGTGAATTTTTGTAATCATCGACGATTTAAAATCCAGAAAAATAAAATAAAAATCAATATCAATCATTTTCCTATTCTATTTGTTAATCGTTAAGTGTTAGAATCTTTAGAGTAATTTTTTGTTTATGATAAGTTTGAAGTAATGTTTTTATGCGGATTTTGTTGGTGGTATTGTGTTTTAGATAATCCATTGGTGGTGTCTATCCTGGATGGGAATACTTTGCGGATGTTTTTGGAGGATGAGGATGATTTTGCAATGATAGCAGAGAATTTATTTACTGATTTGGATGCGGATGATAATGGGAAGATTAGCAAAAGTGAGACAAGGGATGCAGTTTCACACATGGGAGTTGAAATGGGTGTCCCTCCTCCTGAAGGTTAGCTTTCCTTTCATTTTTAGTTTCGTAAGTTTCTAAACTGCGTTTATATCTGTTATTGTAGGTGTGTGTTATAGATTATCGCAACAACATTGATTGATTAATGTTTATTTCGGATTTAAAAAGTTTACGATTATGTTACCAGATCTTTTCAGTAATTTTAACAATATATGTAGCTTATGGTGATTTTTCTTTTGAAACAAAAAGAAGAAGTGTTTTAATATGAGTAAGTCTGGTTTTGACTAACAACTTTTTAACTTCTAATATGTTTTATTTGCAATTTTTGTGAGCATTGTTGCTTTCTTAACGATTCAAAATTACATTTTCTTTCCAGTTGTTCTTCACTAGTTATCATGTCCTTAGCTTGCTACTTTAAGGTCAATATCCCTTTCCCTCATGACAAAGTGCAAAACTTACATGAATATGGTACTGTTAAATCCTTGGCCTCACATTTAGCATTATGATTATGAACAATGCTGGAATGCTGGTGATACGCATAGACTATTAGTCTATTACAATGTTCTAATTCTTAGGAATATAGCACAAAATTATTTCCAGTGTTTTACCCAAAGCTAAGCATTTGGATTCCTTTGACATCAGCTTGAATTGCAAATGGTAACCAAAATATCGTGATATATTGGCAATATCAGCAATAAGCTACATTAATTGTTTGAGGTTATTGTTGTTGGTCCGGATCAGCATGAACAGTTCACGTCTAGCGCTCCATTGAAATAAACCCCTTAATCAAACTGGCATTTCCTTAGTAGTCATACCACTACTTTCATGCACAGAGAACTGTTTGGTGATTCTATTTCAATTTTGGTAGTTTATGTGCCCATGTTAAACAGACTTTCATGCTTTTGATGGGGATGTTAAATATACAACTTTACCAGAATTATTCAATAAAACCTATAACTCTAGAATCACTTTGATCATCTCTGTCCTGTACTGCTTTCTTTGGTCTGTGATATGGAGCAGCCAAAGTTATTGTGACTTTCTCATTCTTTTTTTTTTTGCAATTACTTAATTCTGCTTTGTGAATGTGGATCGGTGACTCACTTGTTTTTCATCCCAATTAGAGTTGCTGAATCAATTTTCTTTAAGCAGATTTTCCTTTGCTAAATGACATCTTAAAGAAACATGGAGCAGAAGGGGAAGAAGAATTGGGTCAATCACAATTTGCTGAGTTGCTTCAGCCTATTCTTCAAGATATTGCAGATGCTTTAGCTGAAAAACATGTTACTGTCATCCATAACATTAGGATAAATAATGGTTCAAGGCTAAGAAAGGTAGGTCATTTTTTAATAAGTTATTTGTAATGATTAAGATTCCCAGATGTTAATAATTCTTTATGCACCTGTATTTATCTAAACTTTGTGATCAAACATAAAGGAATACTTTATTCTTTGAATTCCTTTAAGTTCTTCACAATTTCTTGAAGTTGCTGATCCCTGGACTATTATCTGCATCGTCAATTCTGCTAATCGGTTGAAACGTATTAGTGAACTAATCCTGTGAGCATACATGATCACAAAAGTTCAATGCACAAGTTAGTTATAGCTTGAAACTGAGGATCAAGATTTAGTTTGGTTGAGCTTTTAGGTTTTTGATACTGAAATCAAAGAAACATGCTATTAGAAGCAGTTGAGCTTTTAGTTTAAGGCGCAGGAATTAAAATATTTTTGAGTTTCTTCTGCAATTCTATTTTGAAACTCTTTTCTAATCTATTCTTAAACATTTGCAGATTTTGTCTGATGAGAAGCAGCTGAATGTCATCATAGAGAAGATATTACAGGAAAAGCACAACAGTAAGGATGGCCAGAAGAGTAACGAACTAATCAGGACTTTCCTGGAGAAAAATGGAAAAGATTTGGGCTTGCCACCAGCTGAAGGCAATGAAGCCGTAGTTCTTCTTTATGATGCTGTACTCTCCGAACTTGAGAGTGGAAAGGGTGCTGCAGATAGTGATGATGACTTTAGGCAACTCTTGTCAGATATCCTCGGGAAAATTGCGGAGCAGCTTGAGGCCAACCCTGTCTTTTGCGAGCTAGACAGTTGAAGGAGTGCCAGGTTCATATATCATATACGTAATGGCTTGCTCCGACGGATGCCATTGTTGTCTGTGCAGTATAGGTGCATTACAGAATTCTTTTCATTTTTACGTGCCCCATTATAATAATACACCCTATACTTGATAGTGATCTTTCTACAACATGATCTTATGCGATCATACTGTATTCATTGACACCTTCCGGTCGGGCGGGGCCCGATTGATACAATAAAAAGTATAAACCCTTTCACATACATGATAAAAATTGAGCATTTTGTCACTATACACTTTTTGCTAATGCTCCTTGCGATTGCTGTGTTTCCAAAAGATGGCGTTTTTGCCATCACGGCCAGAAAATGAACTAAAATTGAACATTGCCTTGTATAACTAAAAATTATAAGTACACCAGTTAGCTTAGCTTTTGATATTTGGGGAACTTCTTCCGAGTCGAATGATGATTAAACAAGATTAATCTTTTTTCGGATAGGGTAAGAAAGGATACTAAAGAGATCGGACAAAAAAAAAGAGTCAAATGGTAAGTAATTTATCCATCATTAGTTGAAATCTTGAGCTCAAGTTTGGAAAAGCACTCCTGAACTTTTATGTTTTAATTAATCACCCCTGAACTTTGACAATTTTTCGCTAACGTAGCAAAAAAAATTAACGGAGTTTTTGACACGTAAGTTGTTTTTAATGGGGGGTAATTAAACAAAATTATACAAATTTAGGAGGTTCATTAAACAAAAAAATAGTTCAGGGGCGATTAATTAAAACATTAAAATTCAGATTTTTTTTTTAACTTTTACCTATTTTAAAAGTAATTTTTATACCAATTTGAAAAAAAATTGTGAATTTTTGAAATAAATTTTGAAAACATTGGGCACGTGGATTTGTACTAATTTAGTAAATAAATCCTTCCATTGTCCACTTTATTTATCTTAATAATAAACCCAACATTTTTAACAAAGATGAAATTACACAATTGATACTAATAAAAATAAACTATTTTTTTATAATAATCACCACCGTCTCTTTGATCGCTAAATGAGCTTATATTTTATGGACCAATATATGTAAAAAGAATGTAAATCTGTTTAGAATTTCAAGAAACGCGTTGTTAACATTAGTAAAGACATTTTCCTAATCTACTATATTAATGAGCAAATATTTCTCTATAAAAAACTTTTTTTTTCTTTTTTTTTGCATCAAATAAATAAATTTATACAAAAGAATAAATACAACATTACTAGATATAATCACCTATTTTCTTGTATAATAAAAAAATGGAAGAAACTTTATCAAAAAAAATAATAGGGAAGAAAATCTCAATTAATTTCACCTACTATTTAACACAAATATATATATAAGTATAGCTATACAATATATATAAAAAGAAATCAATATATATTTACCAAATAAAAAAGCATGTTAAAATACGTACTCATATATACAAACGGGTAAAAGCTATAAAAAATCTTAAATTTTAATGTTTAATTAATCACTCCTAGAGTCTAGACTATTTATTTATTCAATGATCTTTCTATATTTTTATATTTTTATTTAATTATTTTACCATTAAAGATAATTTACATATTATATACTCCCTCTGGTCCGAAATGTATGACTTCCTCGCATCCCAATATTCAGTAGGGAACGCATATCGAGGAGCCCGGATGAGGCACTATTTGACCCCAAAAAATCTCGTACTTTTTTTCGAACGTACGTTAATCCTTAACGTACTTCCGAGAAAAAATTCGGGGCAAAATTGTCTCAAATAGTGACTGTTCCGGCCATCTTAAGATACGTTCCGGAACAGTAAAAACAAATGCTAAAACGTCATACATTTCGGACCAGAGGGAGTACTTTGTTAAAAAAAATATTACGTCAGTAAAAAATTATCACGTTTTCGTTCATATGGCAACTCTGGATATTTTTTTATTGTGATTCTTTTGAAGATTCAATGAATTGGATGAAAGAACAGGCGTAGATTACGCGTTTTTGACTTGCTGGTTTCCTATTTGATTTTGACCGGCGGTGGTTAATGCGATTTTGACGTGGTAGTCTGCCAGCCCCAGCCACGCAGTTTGTAGACTAAAAAACATGGACATATATAGGCTACAAAAACACTATCCAAATAAGTACGCGTAAAGAAAAATCTAATCTACATATCCTTAAAAAGACGTTAAAATGTTTGTGGTTATTTAAGAGGTTTTTATACGTTAAGAACCTACACTTCAATAATTGTATGAATTTGGACTTTATATCTACTTTCATCTTAATGAGACCCATTCGTTAAAACTAGACAATTTAAATTTCGAGCACAAACTATATTTTTCGTCATCAAAATTTGACGTGGCATGCTAATTTGACATGTTGAGCAACTTGGTTTTTACCAGAGGTCTAAATTATCTGATTTCGATGAATAAATTATCCCAATTAAGATAAAATGAGTATAAGACCCAAATTAACACAATCATTCAAGTGCAAAGCCCGGGATTTAAGATGAGACTAAAAAAATTCTTAATCTCTCACATTATTATGTCATGTATTATTTTTTACATACTTTAGGAATTGACAAATATCATATATTATTTTTTAATTTAAATAATTTAATAAGAATTATTTTTCATCAATTTATTATTAAATAAGTTAAAACGTTTAGTTTGCACTATTAAAGACGGTCTAATTATATAATAATTAACTTTATATTAAAATAAAATAAAATTATAGATAAAATGACTACAATTGTGAAACAAATAAGAAAGGGAGAGTATTATTTTAATAGTAGTGTTTTTGTCACGTGCTCTGCGTGTGATTCTTACTGATATTGGATAGTAAAGAGTTTAGTAGGATTAAATATATTTTTATAATTATTTGTTATAATTACTAATGCTTGAGTAGTTTATGCTAGATAGTTGTGAATTACATACACATTTTAAATAAGTCTTTTTTTTTCTGTAAAATGGTAATAAATACTTCATTTAATTAGAAATAGAATCAATGTGTAGTCTTTATCTTTGTTTTTTTTAGTATTTATTATATTATCAATTATTATCACAGTATAAAAGATCGAATTTATAATTTATATCATAAAAATAGATATAAGCTAACGGTTGAACTAAAAACTTATTTGACTAATAATAATATATGTAAATAACTATTTTCCATTTGAAGAAGGAAGAAATAATCAATTTTAATAATCTTAACCGATTCAAATAGTTTCGGTGATGATGTTTGTTTATAATAGTTCAACGACTACAAAATGGAGAAAAGGCACCCTGGGTCCCTATGGACATTATTTTCATTTTAGTTCGTCCCACATTTTAAATTCTGTTCAATTGGGTCTCAGGCGTCATCTCCGTTATCCGCCTGGGGTCCCTACCGTCTAAATTGACGGTAACGTTTCCATTTTCTGTTAAATCTCATTATTTTATTATTAAATGTGACACCTCACATGACACCTGGCCCCTTAGCGGGACCCACCAATTTTAAAAATATTAACTAAAAACTAAAAAACCTATATTGTAAAAAATAAAACAAGTGGGCCCCACCCTAGTTTTTACTCTTACCAACTCACTTTCTACCCTCCCCGTCGAACGAACATCGTCTTCTCCCTTCTCCCTTCTCCCAAACTCTGCTCACACACACACAAACCCTAGATTCTAAAAGACTCGCACGTAACATCAACTGGTCTTATCCTCTCGCACGAACTCATCGTCTTCTTCTAAATCGAGCTCCTCATTTCAGACAAAACCCTAAATTCGCAAAAACTGGAAATCGAGAGTTGATTTAGTTTGAAAGCGAGAGTTAAAGGTACAACGACAACGGGAAGACAACGGTATGTAATTTTAACCGTTTAATTTTGCCTTTTGAGGACGTATGTGATGTTGTGTTCATCTTGGTTGGTTTTCGATGTCTGTAATTTTGTATCTCTTTAATGTGAACCATGTGGTCCTATTTTGTAAGCTGTTACCCTTTTAAGCGACCATGTGGTCCTGTTTTGTAACCCTTTCGTGCGAATCATGTCGTCATGTTGTTTACGATTGTTAATTAAATTATATACTTCTGTTTTGCTTGGTAGGCCATGGCTGCTGTTTTGCGTTTCCACGTGGGTGGAAAGTTTAGAAACAATCCGTTTAGGTATGAGAATCCGACAGTTGTTCAGTGGAAGTGTCAGAGGGAAGTATTATGTTATGAGTTAATAGTTTGGATTTTAGGGTGGATGAAAGTTAATAATGTTGGTAAAGTTTTTTTTGGAAGTAAACAATGGGATAGTGCCATTGAGGATATGGATTTGGACTTGACTTTAATGCAGTGTGAAATAACGTTTGAAATGTTTGTGCAATCTGTAGTAGATAATGGCTTGGTGGATTTGTATGTGGAACATGATGAAAGTAAGCCCTTGTTTATTGAAGGTAAACCTAAGATTTTACCATGTGATTTACTGCCCTTGCCAAACACTATACATAGTGATTACTTTAGTATTAACACAGCTGAGTTGGTAGGTGAAAGTAATTATAATATTGATGAGGGAGTTAGGTCATTGGGGTTTCCTAGAAACATTTATGAAGAAGTTGCCCCTTTAGCTCCATCTTTTAACATTTCAAGCTTCAATTCTGTGGACTCTAGTAATCAAGAGGTTGAAGGAGATAACAATTTGGGAAGTGGAGATAGGGTTGATGAAGAAGATGGTGGTGATAGTGAAGATGATAGTGAAGAAAGTGCAGATGACGAGTATGTTGGGATAGAAGGTGGACTTGGAACTTGGGTGGATGTTCCCTACTTAACTGATAATGAGGAGTATACGGAGTTAAAGAAAGCAGCGAAGCCAAAGAAGAAGAAGAAGAAGGAGAGGGGTGAGACCAGTGGAAGTAGAGAAGGGCAAGGGCAAGGGCAAGAGGATGGAGGAAATAGGGTGGAGGAGGATGGAGGAAATAGGGTAGTGGAAGATGATCCACGTACATCAGCTTTGGCACAAGAGCATGTAGATGATGAGAATGGGGAAGATTCTGATGGTAGTGCAGTGTCTAGTAGTTCAGGAAGTGATGCAGACCATGGGAGGAGAAGAAGAAAGACTTCACAGTGTTACAAGCCCACTACCAACTACAGAGAGATTCCATATTTTGAGGTCGGGATGGTTTTTTTGACTGCTCAACAGTTCAAGGATGCAGTGATAGAGCATAGTTTGAAAGTGCACAAGGAAGTTTATTTTGTGAAGAATGATAAGATGCGGATAAGAATCAAGTGCCTAAATAATAGTTGCAAGTGGTATGTATACTGCTACAAACCAAAGTACTCAGCTCATTGGCAATTGAAGACTTTTATTTCTGAGCATACGTGCCCCATGGTATTCACAAACAGCCGAATTAATTACAAGTTGATTGCTAGACACTTTATCAAAGAGAGGAAATCAACTGCTACTGCAATGAAGCAGAAGGACATCAAAAAGTATTCCAAGGAAGAACTTGGGATTGAGATTTCTCAAAGTCAGGCAAGGAGAGCCAGGATTCAAATACAAATACATTTTTGTGGTGACTACGAGAAAGAGTTCAGGAGGATATGGGATCATGCTCATGAGTTGAAGGATAGCAATCCGGGGTCTACAGTTGTTCTTGAAGCGCCGGGTAATGTGTTCTTAAAGATGTATGTATGTTTTGATGCAGTGAAGAGAGGTTTTTTGGCTGGATGCAGGCAAGTACTGGGGGTTGATGGTTGTTTCCTGAAAGGGCCATATAGACAACAACTACTTTCAGTTGTAGGCAGAGATGGCAATGATCAGATGTTTCCAGTGGCTTGGGCGGTTGTGGATGTTGAGAACAACTCCAACTGGTTGTGGTTTATTGAGACTGTGATGAAAGACTTGCGTATCGCTGAAGAAGGTTTGGGATGGACATTTCAATCAGATCAACATCCGGTAAGTTTTATTCCTGTCCAAATTCATTGATCTTAATTATTATGCTTTTAGCTTAGTAACCATGGATTTTGAATTATCTTGCTGAATGCTATTATAGCTATGTTGATGTCAAGGATTTTGAATTTTTCTTAGTATGTTTTAGATGAACTATATAAGAGTTTTATTCTTGTCTCATGCCTATTTGGTTGTGAATTGTTCTTTTTTGTACATTTATTTTTGAACTAATGCATTCCCCTTTTTGTGGTGTCATGTATTTGCAGTCAATTATCAATGGTGTTAGATTTCTTATGCCTAAAGCAGAGCACTGACGATGTGCTAGGCACTTATTCTCAAAGTGGAGGAAGGGTCGTGAGGGAGAGTTGTATTCAAGCCTTTTCTGGAGTGTTGTCAAGTCAACAAATTTACCCCAGTTGGAAGAGAATTTGGAGAGGATGTACAACTTTGACACTGAAGCAGTAGATGTCATGTTGAAGGTACCTCCTAAATACTGGTGTAAGAATTTTTTCAATTGTCTCTCAAAATCAGACGTTGTTGACAATAACATGTGCGAGACATTCAATGCATTCATAATAATTGCTAGGCATTTATCGATAGTTACAATGTTTGAAGAGATAAGGATGCTAGTTGTGAAACGGTTTGTAAAAATGAGAATTTATGGAAATTGCAAATTTGTTGGTGATTTCGGGCCTAGGATATGGGGTAAAATTGAGGATTTTAAGGCCGCTAGTGTGTATTGCCATGTTTTTACTAATGGTGATGGTGGTTGGGAGGTATTTGAAGGGACTGCTAAGTTTATTGTCAAGTTTGAAGAGAGGAAGTGCAGTTGCAGAAGCTGGGATTTAACAGGAATCCCATGTCAACATGCAATTGCTGTTATTTCTCATATGAGATGTAAAGTTGAGAATTTTGTGACGCATTGGTATAGGAAATATATGTTTTTGAAAGCATATGAGCACTCTATCAAGCCTGTTAATGATGAGAGGTTTAGGCGCAAAATATTGCAACCAGACGTTATAGCCCCACCTAAGAAGGCAGTGAAAGGTAGGCGGAGAGTGTGTAGGATACCTGAGGTATGCGAGCCAAAGAGCAGGAAGAAGAGTGCTACAAAATCCTCTAATTGGCAAAGATGGACAAAATGCTTCAAGTCGGGACACAAATCTACAACTTGTTCACAACGCAGTGGTAGAAATGTAGATGCTGGTGTAAGTGGTGAAGGTTCAGAAGCTGCAAGCCGTGTGGCAAATAATTTGAGCACACAAAACTCTACTACAAGTGTCGAACCATCGCAGCGGAGAAGGAACCAGTAACAAAATATTCAACCACTAAGCAGGCCATTTGGTGGGATAGAGTCATTCATCAATCCACTGACGGGCACAACCATGGTATGCCTCTGTCTAAATATCTTTAATAATTTAGATTAAATTTGTTTACTCAATTCTTATTTGTGTCCTTCTGGGTGATTTTTTGTTATTAGGCCCGTCAATTGCCAACCATACCCAGTGCACCAGTACTTCAGTCCCAGTCCCAGTCCAGCATACCTACCAAATGGTTTGGAATATATTTGCCTCCCCAATCAACCACATCAAGTGTACCAATTCATGAACAACGGCCTAACGATGTCCCTCAACCTGAACAAGAACCTTCGGCCACTCAATTACATGATCAAGCAACGTCAATTCCAGCTCTTACACAGCCAGAATAGAGGCCGAGAGGACGACCAAAGGGTTCGAAGAACAAGAAGCATAAATCTTTGCAGTGACAATTTGGAAATAATTTTGTACTTAAGTAGCAGTTTCGACTTAAGTGTATGACCTATGTGTATGAACCTGTGTGTCTGAACTTATGTGTATGATTATGTGACCTATGTGGGTACAATGCAAACTTGCTGCTTTATGAAAAACTAGCATTGCTGCTACAATTATGATAATTTATGGGAGATGGTATTTTTGTTTAATTTAGTACTATAAGAAGCCATGTGAGATGAATTGTAATACCTCTCTTGATCTCTTGACTATATCCATTGCTTACTCTGTGAATTTCTATACATATTTACTGTGGGAATTGTCATCAATTATGCATCTTTCTTTTCTGTTCCATTTTAGTCAATTTGAAGCTTACATAGTAACATGTGTTGGTCTTCATTTTTTCTAAAGAAACAACATTCAATGCATTTGAATTTTCCAAAAGTATAGTCTCATTTCATAAAACAAAATAGCTCCACAATATCAAGGATTAGCTCCACAATACCGAATTTTGATAGAATTACAAGAGTTTTTAATCTAGAAACTACAAGGATTAGCTCCACAATATCACCCATACCTCAAGAACTTGAGGGAAAAAGATAGAAGTTGGCCTAAATCAACAAAACATACATCATAGAGAAACCAAAATACTAAGATGAATCACAACAATTCTTCATGTTTCTGACTTCAAATCAGAAAGGAATGCTGAAAAGTAGCGCTACGCTTGGTCATGAAAACAGGGCACTCAACATGCTTCTGGCAGAATTGGCTCATAGTTCTAACAAAAACCCTACAAAGTAAATCATTAATAGTATTATGCTTAGCAAGCAGAACTTAATAACCAAGAATGTTAATCCTTTTACTCTCACACATTAGGTCTAAACACCATTGCTTCCTTATCCTTTTACTCTCAGTCAATGACCATCCCGTCAAAAAACAGCACATAAATTACATAAACCACAACAATAACAGAAAGAGGAAAAACCATTACCTATAAAAGAACTGCATTGACCCCTTCTAAGCAGCATCCAATAGCTTCCAAATGTTCCTCACAATTGCAATAAAAATACATATAAAACAGCAGACAACCAGACCGACTTTTACACCATTAAAAAAGGCACCTGATTTCTCCAATCTCAATCTATCTAACTAGTCATGCAAACACGAAAGCTCATCTGTTGTCTCCATATGGGCATCCTGCAAATTACTTAGTGTCCTATTCAAGCACTTAACTTCACGTTTTAGTTCTTCCTCACTATCTAACAATATATGAACGACATCTCTTGACCGTTGTGAAAATTGATCAACATCGTGCCATCTAAAATACTTACACTTATTTCTTGGACAATTGTAAAATCTTCTGCCGACGTTTTCCTCCTTCCAACAAACCCACAATTTCACTTTCCAGCCGCAATCGCAAAACCTCGAAGGGCCAGAGTAACTGTCATCACCAACTTGAGTATTCCGCCTCCAAGTGCGACGCGAGGAGACGGAACTATCAGACATTTTTCTTCAATTCGATGGCTGAACCCTCTCCGATCCTTCTCCCTTTCACTACACTCTTCGCTTTTCCACTCCTAGAAATTCTAATCCTTACCAAAACCTAGCATTTACACCCGTTGATGTTTCATGTGAGTTGATTGAAAGGATGGGAAAAATCAATTGAGTCTTTTAGAATCTAGGGTTTGTGTGTGTGTGAGCAGAGTTTGGGAGAAGGGAGAAGGGAGAAGACGATGTTCGTTCGACGGGGAGGGTAGAAAGTGAGTTGGTAAGAGTAAAAATTAGGGTGGGGCTCACTTGTTTTATTTTTTTACAATATAGGTTTTTTAGTTTTCAGTTAATATTTTTAAAATTGGTAGGTCCCGCTAAGGGGCTAGGTGTCACATTTAATAATAAAATAATGAGATTTAACAGAAAATGGAAACGTTACCGTCAATTTAGATGGTAGGGACCCCATGCGGATAATGGAGATGACGCCTGGGACCCAATTGAATAGAATTTGAAATGTGGGACGAACTAAAATGAAAATAATATCTATAGAGACCCCAGGGTGTCTTTTCCCCTACAAAATGTACACAAACAATATAACATTATTTATAATAGGTTGGGACGCTCGAACACTCATGCTGTAGTGAATAGTCAATGAAGATGGAAAGGAATTGACTTGTATCTTTTTTTTTCGTCAAAAATTGACTTGTAATACTCTCTCCTATTGTTTTAATTTTAGGTACGTATATTAAAAAGGCCGAATAATTTATTGTTTAAGACAATTTTATCCTTTACGACGTTACTGATAAGTTACTTGCTTGAACGGGTCAGATCATGAGTTCTTCTAAAATGAGAAGGCAAAGATGGGTACCTCTAAAACGACATTAATGCAAAGCTAGATCTTCTTCTTCTTCACCACCCCCATTTCCATAATCACGAGATGAAATATATAATTTCTGTTTGTCTACGTCTTCATCTTCTTCTTTCCATCTGTACAGTTATCAGCGCCTTAATATGTTATGAAACCGGAAACTTCACGACGGGTAGTACATACGCCGAGAACCGCCGCGTCCTCCTCTCTTCTCTAGCTTCAAATGCCACAACAAATGGTGGCTTCTTCACCACCGCAGTCGGCCACGGCAGCGACAGAGTGTACGGCCTCGCGCTCTGCGTGACTAACCTTTCAGCAGAAGATTGTTCCAGCTGTGTCAGTTCAGCAGTTGATGGTCTGATGAAAAGCTGTCCTAACCAAAAAGAAGCAATTTCCTGGGGAGGGGATATCCCCTGCATCGTACGCTACGCAAATCGATCCATTTCTGGTAAAATGGAACTCGAACCTTATGAGATGTTCACCAACATCGGCAACATCACAACGGATATAACCCAATTCGACCAAGTATGGGATGATCTGATAGGAAATTACCTTATTCCAAGAGCTTCCATGGGATCTAGTAAAAAGTATGCAGTTGGAATTGCAGATTTGAACCAAATAGATAGCATATTTGCATTAATGGAGTGCACCCCTGACATTTCCCAGACTGATTGCCGATTTTGCCTTCGACAATCGGTGACGGCCTATAATAGTTGCTGCCATGGGAAACGAGGAGGACCTGTATCCAGACCCAGCTGTTTCTTCAGGTGGGATATGTATCCTTTCTATAATGCTTTTGGCAACGTTTCACCTCCGTCTCCTCCTCCTTCGCCTCAGTCCACTGCTTCTCCTCCTCCAACTGAATCAATTCCTTCTCCATCAAACACTCTTACTGAAGGTAGCATGAAAACTCAGTTCTCTGTTTCAGTTCATGCTCTGCTGTTGTACAACCCATATTCATATTGCTGGGATTTCGAACACTTCCTTGTTTTCTTTTTCTGTAGGGAAGAAGAGCAATACAACTCTCATTGCCATCATTATACCAGTTGTGGTTTTCTTGATTTTTATAGTCTGCGCGTGCATATTTGTGTGTGCTAGGAAACGGAAGGTGGAAGGGCCTGCGAATTTAGAAGGTAATTTGCTCTGTGTTATAGAAACTTGTTTGTACAAGTACTGCTGGCATGAACATTAAATAGAATTCCTTATAATTACATATCAGAACTTTTATCTGCCTGGATTGTGTAGATACTAAGGGTGAAGATTGTGAAATCACAACCGTGGAGTCGTTGCAATATGATTTTCGAACAATAGAAAACGCGACACAAAAATTCGCTCATCGTAACAAGTTGGGGGAAGGAGGATTCGGCGAGGTTTACAAGGTCAGTAAGTGAAAATAAAAGAATCTGTTACTATACTGCTAGTTTGTTGGAACTTATTTGGGCCGGGAAATCAAAATTTTGCAGGGTACTCTTGCGAATGGAGAAAATATAGCTGTGAAAAGACTATCAAGAAGCTCACGTCAAGGGGCAGAGGAATTCAAGAATGAGGCCATGTTGGTGGCTAAGCTTCAGCACAGAAATCTAGTGAGGCTGCTTGGATTTTGCTTTGAAAGAGAAGAAAAGATTCTGGTTTATGAATTTGTACCCAACAAAAGTCTTGACTACTTCCTATTTGGTCTGCACCCTCTTTAGTCCTTCCCTCTCGTACTTCCTCAATTTTTGGTTAACAGTGAGAAACATGGATTCTAAATTCACCCATTTGCAGATCCCGAAAAGCGAAGACAACTGCATTGGTCGCGGAGGAGCGATATAATCGCAGGAATTGCTCGGGGAATGCTTTATCTTCATGAGGACTCACGACTTAGGATTATACATCGTGACCTTAAAGCTAGCAAAGTGTTGTTGGATGAAAAAATGACACCAAAAATTTCAGACTTTGGCACGGCTAGGATCTTTGGAGCTGACCAAACCCAAACGAATACTGGAAGGATCGTCGGGACATTGTAAGTCTCTCTGGTTTCTTTGAATGTTAATTGACACGCCTATATCCTCTGTATGCTAACATGTTGTGGCTATGTGGTTTGTAGTGGTTATATGGCGCCGGAATATGTAGTGCATGGACAAATCTCTTTGAAGTCCGATGTGTATAGCTTTGGTATCTTGGTTCTGGAAATCGTAACCGGCAAGAAGAACAGTTCATTCCATCAAATGGATGGTACCACCAACCTCGTGAATTATGTGAGTATCAAGTATTTCTTCGCCTTTTCTTCTTTTGAAAATATGATATGCACGAAGAACTGTTATTACTGAAATGATAATCAACAAACAAACTGCAGGTGTGGAAACATTGGAGAGATGGAGCATCCATGGAATTGTTGGATCCGACTGTTATCGATACGTGTTCAATAAACGAAGTCAATCAATGCATTCATATTGCGTTGTTGTGTGTGCAAGAAGATCCAGCTGATCGACCAACAATGGCAACAATTTTTCTTATGCTAAATAGTTACTCTGCAACTGTGTCACTGCCGCAAGAGCCAGCTCTTTTTCTGCATACTACCTCAGCATCTCTAGAATCAGATCAATCTAGAAGCAAGCAAGTGACGCCATCTGTCAATGAAATATCGATTACTGAACCCAGTCCCAGATAAACTAAGGGCCTGTTTGGCGTTCCGGTTCGGTGGAAAAAAGTTGATTGGAAAAGAGTTGAGTGGAAAAAAGTGGTGTTTGGTAAATGTTTGTTAAAAATTGTGTGGGGAAACCAGAAGTTGTTTTTGGTGTTTGGTAAAAACTGTTTTAAAACTATGGTTGGATTGTAAAATGACCATAAATGGCATAATTCATTTCAAGTGTTAGAATTAATATTTTTAGTATCTTTATATGTTTTTAATCAATTTATTTATAATTTAATATTTATCTAATATCATAAATAAATTAAACTTATTAATGCCATAAAAAATATAAGTTATTAATACCATGGTTTAAAGCATTATATTAAAAATTTTGTAAACTCTGTATAGATATTTTTAATCAATATATTTTGGTAAACAAATAATTAACATTTTATTTATGATAAAAAATTATACTACAATTTTTGGATTACTTAACTAGTTCGTTCAAGATCTCTACTTCATATATAGTATGCATCGTTCCTTCAGAATTACACCATGAATGAACTAAGAATGCTCTGCAAAGATCTTCTACATCCTAAAACATCCTAAACTAGAAGCTATAATTGTAACAAGATGTAGTAGCATTTCATTTAAAATTTGCTTCAGCATCCCTCTATGGCAAAGATTTTCAATGCTACGAGACAAGACCGTCCACAACTAGCGAAGGGACAAAACTGCAGCCTTGAAGAGTTTGCTCAAATATATGACCCACTTTCAGCAATTTTTCCTGCAAATAAGCGGAACAAGAGAAAATACACCTAAGTAACTAAAAGAGCCAAAATCAAGCAATAATTTGGCAGCAAATAGAGCAGCATTTCAAGCAACAATTTGGCAGCAAAATGAGCATCGATTCGAAAGCTAATAGAGCAGCATTTCAAGCAACAACTAAACCAACATTTGCCACAAAATTAACGTAAGAAAACAGGTACATATCTAAGCAAATTTTCCCTGACCTTGGTCGCCAGAGCTACCGACGGCGACCAAGGTCCGGTCAATTTCGGTCTATCAAAATTCCGAGACGACCAAAATATTCGTAAAATTAATGTCGATCCACCCGTTCGAACCAAAAATTCGATTACTCAACACACAGGATTTAATTTCAAAAATACGGTAATTTGACAAATTAATTCAAAACATGAAATTGGAGCAAACCATTAATCAATTTAAGAAATTGAAAGCATGTAATTAATCTAGAGATTAAAGACTACATATTTCACAACAGATTGATCATCAATTTGTTCTAAAATGCAAGCAATTGAATTAAGTAGAAAATGGACATACAAAATTACATAAATAGTAAATAGTAAACTTTACCAGAAATGCGCCCAAAATTACCCTAGGTTTTTCTAGTTTATCTAAAGGACTTTGGAGTGTTTAAAGTGGAGGTATTTCTGGTTTAGAGGAGTGTAAGGCAGAATGGAAACTAAATTGAGAAAAGAAAGAAAAAACAGATAAAAGGGTTTGTTGTGTGTTAAAGAGGAGTGACCTGGATAACGATGAACGATGATGATGAGGCTGCTATGGCGAAGAAGAAGGCCGGCGTGAGGCTGCTACGGCAAGAAGAAGAAGATCGGGCGTGGGGAGCGGCTGCGTGTGGCGAAGAAGAGAAGATGAGAATTAGGGCTGCGTATAGCGAAGAAGAGAGAATATGAGGAGGGGTATTTTTGGGTTTAAAAAATTCATTTAATCACAAAACAACTTCCCGTGTTTTGCTTGAACCATTGGTTTGGGCAACTGCAGCATTCTCATCAAGTGGCAAAACCAATGTTTTCTTTGGTTTTATAAACCAACTTCTTCGGAAGTTGGTTTAAAATAGGTGTTACCAAACACTTATTTTGGCTTTCTGGTTTGGTAAACCAACTTCTTGGTACCAAACCAGAATGCCAAACAGGCACTAAGTATGTTATGCGGGCGAGCTTGGGCTTGAGCTTCAAAATTCAGGCCCAGGATAAGCCCACCGAGCTTTTGCCCAACTTGGGCTTCATGAAAACGGGTTGGCCTCGGCCTTCCCGTGGGTCAGGTCGACCCATGTCCAGATCTACTTTGTTATTGTTTTTCAATTTTAAAAAAAAGTGTTCCTCCAAATTCATAAAATAATAAATTTCAGAGGCTCATTAGAAGGTATTTCTTTGAAGAATATAAATTCATAAAATAAAATTATGTGTGAGATGGACTGGTCATTTTCCTAACCATATCTTAAATTTTGATTAAAATTCTTTCAATTAAGTGATGTGTGGTAAAATAGTAAATTTAGAAGTTTAACAAAATTATTTATACATGTAAGCATAGATAGGTAGATATACATTTATTGTATGAATTGAAGAATTGAAAAATTGAAAGCTATATGGTAAAACTCTCTTGATGGTTTAAGAGGAAGACACATAAGACCCCTAAAACCCTCTCATGATGCTATGTGTCATCCATTCCGTACCTTAGAGCTTGACATATGAGCAAAATTTGGGTACATCATGATGCACGTACTTCTCCCATTAAAATATTGACACTTGTGCATTTCAATGGGATTAATGCACACATGTCAACATTTCAATGGGAGAGGTAAGTACATCATGATGTACCCAAGTTTTTTCCCTTGACATATGGTATCTCATTCATGTAGATATTCCAATAGTAAATAATAACTATGTACTTCCTCTGTCCGCGATTGTTTGTCGTTTAAGCATTGGGCACAGAGTTTAAGGCGCCACTGTGCGCGTTGGTGAAACGACCAAGCTGC
The DNA here is from genome assembly GCA_963691705.1 of Viola odorata. Classification (NCBI taxonomy): domain Eukaryota; kingdom Viridiplantae; phylum Streptophyta; class Magnoliopsida; order Malpighiales; family Violaceae; genus Viola; species Viola odorata. The sequence continues at coordinate 7,778,179 of OY829543.1, read as the reverse complement.
CCCTCCTCAAACCCTTCACGTCCATCTTCCTCAAACCCTCACCTGCAAATCCCACAGCCATGACTGCCCCACCTGCAATTCACGCCCATCTTCCTCAAACCCTCAACCACAAACAGAAATCCAAAATCCAAAATCCAACCACCCAATTAATCAAAAATCAGCCACCCATCAAAAATCAAAATTCAAAATTCAGCCACCCAATTAATCAAAAATCAGCCATCCATCACCACCGTCTCGGCCCGATCTGCCACTCATCACCACCGCCGGCAACCATCTTCCTCATCTCTCTCGAATTTATTAGAAACAAAATAGAAAAGAAAAAGAAAAGAACAAAAAAGAAAGAAAGAGGCGGTGAAGACGGTGATGAGAAAGAGGAAATTGGAAGATGAGCGCAGGAAATTGAAAATTACTTTGGGAAAATTGGAAGAGATGGGCAGGAGATGTTCGTATTGGAAGAAATTGCAAGAGATGGGCAGGAAATTACATTGCAAAGGGAGCGAGGGTGTTTTGGTCAGAATAACGTGAAAAAGCTCTCGAAATGTGAGAACGACAATTAAAGGGAGGCACGGTCGTTTCTCCTCAAACGACAAACAATCGCGGACAGAGGGAGTATTAATTAAATAAGTTAAAAACTTTGAGTTGTACTATTAAATTGAATTAAATTAAAATTAACTTATTCATTTAACTGGAATTTATGATATAAAATTTGAAAGGGTTGAATTTCATTTCAAGAATATGAAAAGTCACATAATTTTATATTCAAGTGGTTACAAATCTCTTATTTTGTTTACAAATATATATTAATTGGATATGGTGTTCATAGGTGATAATGAAAGCTAAGATTAGTTTCAATTTTAATTTGATTACTTTTATTTATTTATTTATTTTCTTTATAGATGTTTGTTTTATTTCTCCTCATCATGACTCTTGGACTCATGGGATGTGATGGAACACCATAACTATATATATATCAATGTTTTGTTATGAAACACCAAAGTGATGCAAATTTTGTATTTTTACGGTATGACATATAAATCGGTGTCTTGGCTTTTTAAAATTAATAAGATTGATTCTATAGGAAAATATGAAAGCTAAATGTGAGAGAATATATCATTGTGGTGGTGTCATATCTTCATTTAGACAGCGTCACTTGATGCCACATAAGCTTCCATATTATCTTCTTTTTTAATAATTGTTAAATACAATTAATGTTACAATTATTGATTGAATATGAACATATTTTTAAATATAAACGACTAGAATTTAAAGATTTGTAATATTAAAATATGGAATACGTTAAGTTAGAATGTAAAAAGTCAATTAATTAAAAAGCTACAATACAAAGAAAAATAGCAATCAAGGAAATAGAAAAAAAAAACATACGATAAAATAATAAAATAGTTGAAAATATGAGAGAAAAATATATATTACTACTAAAGTCATGATAAAAAATAATTTGTATTTTTTGTAAAAAATTAAGTGTCATACATATGCTTAGTGATGTGTAAAAGGTTAGGTATTTTTTTTTTTTAAATCTAGGTATTGTTGTTTTAATATATAATTGAAGTCTAAATTGTTTTAAATGTAATTTAACTTTATGTAGAAATAATAGGTAAAAGATAAAATGAAAATGAATAATTAAGGAACTAGAAAAAAACTAAGAGGTGAGAAAATGTCAGAATAATGTAATCATAAATGAACAATGAAGACAAGAAAAATAAATGGAAGGAAGTGATCAGCACCGTGTGCTCAGAAACAATTTGTTTTAATGGAAAAAATTATATTTACTACTAAAGTTATGTTGTAAGAAAGAATTGTGAAAAATTGTTATGTAAGTGGACATTGGTGTTGAAAGAGTTGAATAGTTAAATTTTTAAATAAAATAATTGAATAACTTTAATTTAAGTTATTTATACGTATAAATAATAAGTGAAAGAAAAGCAAAAAGTTAATAAGTAGGAGTTAAAAGAAGAAGAAAGAGATTGAGAAAATAATAAAATAAATTAAAAATAAACATAGGGGAAATAAATAGAGGGAAGGGGCTCGCACCACACAATAGAAATAATTTAATTTAATAAGTTAAAAATTTATATTACTACTACATTTTTATTGCAAGCATAATTTGTAAAAAGATTGTTAAATAAATTCTCAAATGATATTTAAAATGATTGAAATTGTGTTAATATGACTTAGTTATATTGTATACATAACATGTGAAAAGAAATATACAGTAAAAATCTACTTAAGTCATACGATACGATCAATTTGTGTATGAATGACTATAATTAAAAGAGTTATAACATTAAAACATGGAGTATGATGGCATTGATGAGTTTGAATGCTAAAAATTCAATAAAAAATTAAAATGTAGAGAAAATAGCAATCAACGAAAAAGAAAAAGAAAATAATTAAAAATATGGGAGAAAAATATACATTACCGCTAAACTCATGATACAAGAATATTTTTTTAAAATAAATAAATAAATAATCACTCCAATGGTTAAAGATATTTAAAGAGTTAGATAACTACTTTTTTATAATTGAGGTAATGAAATATTTTTTAATATAGTATAACTATGTGCATAAATAATAGATAAAAGAGAAATTGAAAAATAAAAAATGAAAAAAATAGAAAAAATAGAAAAAAAAGAAGAGATGAGAAAAATGATTATTTTACCTAATTATAAAAAATAAAAATTTAATAATTATAATTATAAAAGTAAAATTTAATTTAGTTTGTAAACTGACTCAAATTATTTATAAATCAAACTACAATAAAAAAAACAAAAGTTGTCGTGATATGAGAAGAGAAGGAAATGCTCTCATATCTTTCTCCTTTGGTTACGGGCTTATCAGCCACCTTTATGAAAGGAGGGACCAAATTGCCACACTAAATGTTGTCATCTTCCTCGTAGGGTCAATTACTTTCTCTCACCTCGTGCTTCCACGTTACAGCAATGGATTCCCCACATTTCCTGTCAAGCTTAGCCCTCTCTTTACTTAACACGTCAGCTCATCATCCTCTTGGCAAAATATGAACCGCAAAGTTTTGTTTTGTCACAATTACTATTCAAACTCTCATTTCCTTTCAATTTGGTCACATTTAATTCGCGGCAGAAAATTGTTCCCATTGATGCCTCAGCTCAGGATTTGGATATTATAGGACCATTCCTTTACAAGCATGAAACATAAAAAAAAATAAAAAAAATAAAAAAAGAGAATCCTTGTCTGGTTTGGTTTTGGAAGTGTGCTACAATCTCTACATGTTTGACAAAACTTTTGGTTTTATTGAATAATAACAAGTGTTTTTGTTTAGGTACATGTCCCAATATATAGAATATTCCTCTCATATTTTCATGCAATTAGATTTAATTTTATGTTCATCATTTAATTTTATTAGATTTTAGATGAAAATTTTAATTATACTCGATTTACCTAGAATATTATTAGATATAAAATGATACCGCTTAATACTACTCCCTCCTTCCCCAAAAGAATGTCTTTTACTATTCCGGTACGCATTTTAAAGTGGTCGGATGACTCATTATTTGACCCCAAAAATTCCGTACTTTTTTTCAAATGTACGTTAATCCGTAACGTACTTCCGAGAAAAAATTAGGGGCGAATCAGAGTTAAATAGTGACTGTTTCGGCCGTCTTGAGATGAGTGCCGGAACAGTAAACGTCATTGTTTCAAGGAAAGAGGGAATAGTATTTTACGTTGTAAAAATAGTTTTGTATTGTGTGCGAATAATATTCTCAGTGTATCCATATCTTATGATATTAGATAAGCAAATAGTGTTCTGAGCTTATAATTTTTTTTTTATAAAAAAGACCTCATTTCTTTTAGTAAACATCATAGATCATAAATGATATACTACTATTCATTATATATGCCAAAGACAAGTTGAAGGTGGTGGACAAGTTTCAAGTGTGAAAATGATCTCGGGATGATGGAGCGCAGATCTCTTTAAATCCAGAAGAAAAGAGACTTATCAATCAATCAATCACTGTAAGTAAAATAGCGTTTTACCCAACAACATCATGGCAGAACTGACCTCCTAAGGACCACAACGCAACAAGTTGCCTGATATACCATGCTACTAGTATTATCTTTTCATTCTTGTTATGGGACAAATTATCGAGTATATATTTTAACTTGTAAGTTTATATCAAGATTAAATCCAGCGACCTCTTGCTTAAGAAATATTTTGATCAAAAATGTCAAGTCATTCGCTTCGATCTAAATTTTAAGTTTTAATTACTCTATACGTAAAGAATGAATCAACGACCACGAACGAGGTGCCAGTAAAAATGACAAATACTTAAAAATAACAACCGCAAAGTCACTATCAGAACCACAAGTGAATGACCAAATGGACTATCATTCCGCATGATTATGCAAAATCCCTTTGCATATCCCTTCTGCAAATTATCAGCTCATTGGCTAGTTTCTCTTTTCTAATTTACTTTTCCATCTGATAGAATAAAAAGCAATACTAGCACTCGCATCCCATGTATTGCCTTCATAATAGCATTTGCCCTTATCAAGATAACAACGAATTTTCATCATCTCACAAATTTATGGATGGTAAAGATAAATATTATTGAAGAGAAATTTAAAAAATAAAGGTATACAAATCATAATTCAAAGGCTGTAACATAACAGTACAGAGGATTCCGATAAACTAAGAGCATAAAGCTTCCTTAAAAATCAAGCTGACAAAATGTGATAATTATTGAAACAATTATTCAATTGAATGCTGCCTCATACTCTTCAATACTTTCTCCTATGATACCACAACCAAAGACTAATTTCCAATGCATTAGCTTTGCCATATTGTAACCCTGAAAAATATGGAGCTTTCTTGCATGACTGAACCTTCTTCATAGAATTCAGTTCATTCTTTGCCATCGGCAGCGCGAAGCGAGCCCAACTGAACAGGTGCTTGAGTGCCAACCACCTTAGAAGATCCATAAATGGACAAATCAACTCCTTTAGTCTTCTCTTTCTCGATCTGATCCTTAATCCAGAAATATGTGAATCTCAACCCGTCCTGCAAAAGAGATTTTACCCACAGTAAGGAGAAAGCCAAGTAAGAAAACACACTCAACTCGAACTTGAAAAGGTTACTAAAAAGGGGATGTTGTCATAGGGGTACCTTCAGCTTCATTGTAGGAGCCCAGCCAAGTTTCTCTTTGATTAGTGTGTTGTCAGAGTTACGACCACGGACACCCTCAGGGCCAGGAATGTGATGGATGGGGAGCTTCTTGTTGTCAAAGCTGAGTACAATCTCAGCCATCTCATTCATGCTAACCATCTCATCACTACCAATGTTCACCGGCTCACGGAAGTCCGACTTTGTCAATCTAAGACAAACAGTTTTTCTCAGGGAGGATCAAGACAAAATACACATACTAACTTCTTTGTCACAAAAATTCTAACACATGCACGAGAACCCCAAAAAGAAGGAAGAAACTACACTGTTCCATCAGTGGTGATCAGAGTCCTCATTAGTGCAATTCCTTTCTTCCGTCAGATAAAAGAATGTGGATTAAGACTACTATGAATCACAAATTCCAAGAAGAGAACGGATGCATATTTTAATCAATAAGCTATGAAAAGGTATAAGGTGGTTACCGAAGCACACCCTCCACACATTCATCAATGAAAGTGAAGGATCTGGTCTGAAGCCCATCTCCCCACATCTCAAACTTATCAGTAGAAGTAAGAGCCTTTCTGCAAAAAGCAGCAGGTGCCTTTTCCCTGCCACCTGCAATTAAATGCAACAAAATGCTATGTTAGTATTAATCCAGTAACCAACAGTATCATACTTATATCCAGTGATCATAGCAAGTACTGGCTTACCTTTCCATGTCCCAAAAGGACCATAAATGTTATGGAACCTTCCAATACGACATTCAATTCCAAAGTCTTTGGTGTAGTGCTTGCACAACTCCTCTGTTGCAAGCTTCTCCAAGCCATAAGCATCTTGAGGCTGAACCAAAAATTGAAAGACAATGCACACCATCATTTCTGGAGTTTAGGTCAAAATATATAATTTTGATAGACATAAGCACTAAGATTAACCAACCTCAGCAGGCCAGGCATCAGACTCCTTCAAGCTCACATTAGTTTCTAGTTGCTTGAATTCAGGGTAAATGCAAGCACTAGAAGCATAAAACAACCTGAAAAAACAAGAATATCAGACTTCAACTACCCCTAAATTAAATTGGTACATCTGCCCAATTAAAAATCTGTTTGAGATTGACTACTATGTTCTCCCACTGTAGAATACGAAGCAGTATTTTGGTGGGGCAGAAGTCAATCCCAAAGAAATTGTTAATGCAAACATATACACACTACAAACAACAACTAACTGACCTCTTAACTCCATTGATCCTGGAAGCCTCAAGCATGTTGAAGCTAATCATTGTATTATTGTACATAATGACAGAGTGATTGGACTGAATGAATCCCATCCCACCCATATCAGCAGCAAGGTTGAAGACATGATCAATATCCTTCGTAACCTTCAAGCAGTTATCCATAACCCTGAGATCAACAAGATGGAATTCATGGCAGAACATGTCTTCAGTCATGTGCTCATTCTTCTTCCAGTCGGAAGCAATAATGTAATGGCCCTCACTCTTCAAGCGGCGAGCAATGTGAGAAGCAATAAAACCACCAGCCCCAGTAATGGAAATTCGGAGCTTTTCAGATGGCCAGTAAGGTTCCCTCTCAAGGGCCTCATAGGTGTAAGCCCCATATTCTGATCCATCAATGCTTCCCATTCTGGATTTACTCAAATTGTTAGGAACAAGCACATAGAATTTGTAAACATCAAAATTACCAGGTTTCATAGTTGATGAAAAAAGAATCTAAACAGAGAGCAACCTAAATTTCCTAGCTAATCAATCCAAACCGACAAATAAGTCCATCATGACACCCAGAAATCATGCATCAAAGTTTACCAAGCAGAAGCTGAGCAGCAAAAAAAAGATGGTCAGAAGAACACAACAATTTATCCTTTTATGACTTACAGGGCTAAACAAAATCAAACTTCCAGGACTACAACCGTATGGTGAAGCAGAAAACGAACAGGGAAATGGGAAAAAAAATCATAAATTGAATATACAAAAGCCCAGTGACCTCGTATCTTGTGGAATATAATGAGAGAGGATTTTCCTTTACTTTTTTTCCCAAAGAAACATGACCCATTTCAGTAGCGGCCTCAAAAATGTGAAATTTAGCACCAAATCAGCACAATTAAGGATACTCACTACTGGAGTATGAAAACAAGAATTCACAGATACAGAAGCCCAACAATCTAAAGAAAACGAACACTACCTTAAAGAAAACAAAGTGCAGCACAAATGATAATAGATGGCATTCTGACGAAAAAACAAGAAAAACAAAGTTGCGCAGTTTTCATGGTGTTTACCTTAGAAAGGCTTGAAAGTTTTGGGTTTTTCAAGATTTGGGAATGAGCGAGGAGGAGGAGGAGAGGATGATGCAGACAGACAGAACAAAGAAGATTAGGCTCTTCCAAGAGAGGGGGATGGTATGCTTACAAGGTCTTGATAGTTGTGCTATTTATAGAAGCAGTAGAGACTGAGCAGACACCACTCATTTATTTTCTCAGACTAATTTTACCCTCCCACCATAATCGAGAGAGACATTTTAACATCACCGGTAAAGTACATAAAAGAACCTTTTAGTTTGTAAAATGGTTCTTATAGTTTGTAAAATATTCTATTTAATTCTTATATGGTCTAAAATTTTCTAATGTAAATTTTATAATATTCTAAAAATTGCAGTTTTATCATTTCTATTAATTCAAAAAATTAAAATAAATAATAAAATAATTTAAAATATTAAGCAAATTCGAGAAAAAATGTAACAAAATATGAAAGAGTTCACTCTACTACAAAAATTGACAAGAATAATGAGATTTTTTAAAAAAATATTTAAAAAGGAATAAATTAAAAAATAATTTGTAAATAATTTTATTTTTATTTTTTCATTATATTAAGTTTTACCATATTAGTTAATTTTTTTGGTCCAAATTTCATATATTTTTGCAATTTTTTACTATTTTTTTTTGTGTTTTAAATATTCGAAAGATTAAGGTTATAACTTTTAGAAAACTATAAGATTTAAATTGAAATTTTTTAAACTATAAAAATAAATTAAATATTTTGTAAACTGTAAAATTTTTTATATAGTTTATCTAGCATTAATTATGGTTGCAATATCACCTTCCTACCATAATTGAGAGAGAGACATTTTAATGTTAATTATTATTTTAATGACTGAATAAAGACGATATATATTAACAAATTAAACTAGATGTGCTTAAAATAGAGTAAAAAAAGAACATAAGTTATAATCGATAGTCATCAATAAATCTAATTTGAGCCTAAACCAACCCAGTTCCAAATTTATATAAATATTTAATTTACTTATATTTGTTAAAATTTTAGAAAAATAGTGTTTTCGTTTTGATTGTTTTTATTATATGTTTAGAAAAAAAATTATGTACAATTAAATGCATACAAATGTTTATTTCTTAAAAAAATAAGGATTTAAGTTAAATTTGGCCAAACCTAGTTAATTGGGTATTTGGTCGGCTCTTAAACGATTTGGAGAAAATTTTAAATATATTGAAGGTATTTAATACTCGGTAGCTCTTCACATAAAGAATTGATACGTGACAACAATTGAGTAAAAAAAGAAACATAACCTGATATAGAAAGGATAATTTATTTTTTATCATAAGTTTATTTGAAAAGATACCGAATGATAAATACCTCGAATGCATATTTTATTATTTTTTTTGGACTAGTTTTGTCTATTTTCCACACAGGCCCACTTTCACCAAAATAAATTTTAATAATCAATTGATTTTGGTTTCTACTCGAATCACAACTTTTCAGTTTGAAATGAGACTTTTGTTTGAACTTTTGAGATATAAGAAAAATTAACCTTTTCTTAACCATTTTTGAAGTTTTCAATAATTTTTTAGTTAATATGAAAAGTTACACGTATATAAAATTTATGAATAATTAGAAAAAAATCATATAAGTTAATAAATACATTTAGAAAGCTTTTTTTTAGAGAAATATATTTAGAAATTTTTTGACCGGTTAAAAAACAAACTTTTTACTAATTTCTCATAAATTTTTAACTTTATTACGGGAGATCATGCAAATGAAAAATATGATTCGAAGCAAATATAAATAAGATTAATTTTAAAATTTTAGATCATGAGTTTCAGTCTTTTAATTTATATCTATTTGTATACATTTTTATCACATTGGTAGAGTCACGGAGGTACAATTCAAACCTTGGTCTAAATTTTTACTGGTATTTTTATCACCAACAAAGCAACCGATATGCTATATTAAGCGAATTTGTCTACTAATTAATACAAAAATAAACCTGCCTTAGACGATCGATGTCAATATCTACAAAAGCTAACAACAATAAGAACATTATTGTATACATCATTCACGTGCTCTCTTTGATGTTCCTATATCAAATCCATGTTACTCTCAATCTCAAGTCTTAAATTAAACCTATTTATTATTTTTTACTCATTAATTTCTTAATTGAACTATTGACTTAATAATTTAGGATTTTAGTTGACCAAGATCGACTAGGTTTAAATTTAACTATTTAAACTTTAAAGTAAAAAAGAAAAAGAAATAAAAGGAAAGTAAATAGAAAATTAAATAATTGTCCTACTGATGGTAACGGTATAGGTTCGAATTCTAACACTACCTGTATAAAAAAAAATCAAATAATTGAACTGGGCTTGTCTCAATTCTCTCAGTCTTAAACATTAGCAGCAGGCCCAATATTCGCATTCATCTTTCTACCTCTCTCACGAGTCACGAGTCATAAACGATTACGACTTTACGAGAGACTCGATTTTGCAGTTCGCGGATTCGGATTGTTTTTACTTTTTAGCGCTCAAAGGTATGAAACTTCTCTTCCCTTCGTTCCTTTCCCTCTTTTTTGGGTTTCTTTAACGTGGCTGGAAGGACTTAGGAACTCAGCTCTCATCGCATTGATTGCTGATGAGGTTGCAACACACACTTTAAAAATTTTAAATTTCTGAAAGGTTGATGTAGAATTGGTCTTTGTTAGTAATTGATTGATGTTGCTTGTCTGGAAATTCTATGAACTGGGTGTTTGTTTTGTTAGCCTGGACATGCGATGTGTGTCTTCTTCATACAGTTGAATACTATTAATGTGAAAAGGGCAATGCTTTATGTGGGTTAGATTCATGCTTTTGCTCTGAGTTCTGTGTTTGATGGATTAGAGGCAGCACAAGGAGAGTTCTTCTGTAGAAAAATTGGGGATCATTTTGAGCATTGTTCGATGAGGCTAGTTGTTAGTTATGTCTACACTATATTTCACTATGGATATGATTGCAGGACTTTGGGAGTTGATTGCAGCTTCAATTTATTTGGCCTTGTCAGAGTAGGTAGAATGGGAGTTGGATGCTCATATGATGTTAATAAAAAATACTTCGCAGTAGGGGCTGACTCCCATCTGAAACATTGGAGTATTCTGGAAAGCCTAAGTATAAAGTGGGGATATTTGAGGGGAAAGACACTTTAAGTTCTCTTTCCTCTCCTAAAGATGTTTGGTTGAAGTTTTTATATGATTAGTGTATTGGGAAGTGGGAGCTGTTATTTGGTTAATAATTATTAGAAAGTTAAGTTTTCTATTCTTTTGTTACAGCTAATCTTTATTCTTACCTAGTATGATTTATTTATGCAGTTCAATTACATTCTAGGTGTATGTGAGATTAGTCTTTTTGGCATGAGTGGCTCTTCTCAATTCAAAAGCACAGGATAGGTGACCTATCCACCAGCCACAATCAAGCTTACATGCCAGAGTGACAAAGAAAAAAAATCATGCAGCATAGTATTTTCACAGGTATTTGTTCAGCTTTAGTTAACTTTGGGCTTAAGCGGCAAATGGGTATGTCTCAATGTCCAACCTTTCTGCCTCTTTGTTCCAATATCCGTACTCGTACTTCTGCAAGTGGTAATCACAAGCATGCATTTGGTGACCTTGATGATGCCTTAACTACTTTTAATGAGATTGTTCTCATGCATCCTCCACCTTCCACAGAGGAATTTTGGAAATTGTTATCAGTTGTTGTGAAAATGAAACACTACCTGACTGTGATTTGCTTATGCAAATACATGGAATTGTTAGAGATCAGTCATCGTGCTTATAGTCTTAGCGTCTTGATTAATTCCTTCTGCCACTTACAATATGTGGATTATGGGTTCTCTGTTTTGGGGAAAATAATTAAACTTGGTTTTTCGCCTAACATTATAACATTCTCAACCTTAATTAAAGGTCTCTTGAAGGAGGATAAATTATCTGAAGCTAAGAAGCTGTTCTGTGATATGGAGAGAAGAGGGCATCACCCGAATGTATATACCTATAACACACTTTTAGATGGTGTATGCAAGGTTGGGAAAGCTAGTCGTCAGGCAATTCAATTGTTCAACAAAATGGAAGAGGTGGGTTGTGAGCCAGACGTGGTAACATATAGTACCATTATTGACAACCATTGCAAGCATAGGCTAGTCGCTGAGGCTTTAGAACTTTTCTATAAGATGAGAGCTAAAGGCATTTCACCTACACTGGTCACCTATAACTCTTTAGTTCAAGGTCTCTGCAATTCAAGCCAATGGAAGGAAGCTTCTAAGTTATTGAAAGAAATGGTAGGATGCAATATGGTGCCATCAGTCGCTACCTATAATATATGGGTTGATAGACTTTGCAAGGTTGGAAAGGTTTTAGAGGCTGAAGGTATGGTAAAAGAGATGGTTCACATGGGCGTGAAGCCTGATGTTATCACCTACAATTCCCTAATTAATGGACATTGTTTGGAAAGGGAACTGCATAAAGCAAAAAATGTGTTTGACATGATGGTAAGCAAGGGTTGTATGCCTAGTATTTTTAGCTATAACATCTTGATTAATGGATATTGCACGGACAAGAAAAGCATAAGTGATGCAATGAAACTTTTTGATGAAATGACCAACCAAGGATTAACTCCGGATGCTTTTACTTACAATACTCTTATCCATTCATTATTCCAAGCTGGGCATTTGAGGGCTGCGCGAAAGCTTTTTGGGAACATGTCTTGTCATGACCAGCTCCCCAACTCAGTAACTTATACTATTTTACTTGGTGGCCTCTGCAAACATGGTCATTTTGATGAGGCACTAGCCGGTTTCCAGAAAATGCTAAATACTGGCTTGAGGCCTGATTTGGGAGTCTATACTGTTCTCATTGATGGTTTGTGCAAGGCTGGGAGGATTAATGAAGCAAGGAAACTGTTTCATAGACTTTCTGATGAAGGTTTAAAGTCTAACGTTAAGATATATAATACAATAATAGCAGGACTTTGCAGAGAAGAATTAATAAGTGAAGCATACAAAATTTTAAGAAGAATGAAAGAGGATGGCTACGTGCCAAGCAGAGGTTCCTATCATTTGATTATTCAAGGATTTCGTCGACAGAAGAATGAAAGAATGGCAATGCAACTTGTTTGTGAAATGAATTACCGGAGATTCTCTCTAAGTTAGCACAGGAACTTGGCTGTATAGTTGTTGTTGTTGTTGTTATTCATGGCCTTTATATGAAAAGTGACACATCGAGATGTGAGTTACAAAGTGGCGTTACTACATGGTCCTGATTTCAGATTTAAGGTATTTTATTCTTTCCATTTTTTTGCAGTGAACTATTCAGATTTTGTCTCTTTTTCTTCCAAAGGGTACCATGCTCCAATGTAGTTTTTTGTTTTTTAATGAATTATTTTTTCTCCCAAATGAATGGAAAGACAGGTCAATATTTGGACTAACGGTCTTTGGCAAATGAAATGGGCTAATCTTGGAGCTTTGAGCGACTACTCACTTAATGTTCCCAAAACAAGAATGTCTACGAGAAACAGTCGTGAAGACCCAGGATTTTATTGTTTCAAACTTATCCATTAACTTAGAGCGTGATGCTTATAGAAATAAAATAAAAATTAAGAGCACGACTGAATGTGGTATTTCGGCTTAAATTATTCATTACTATCTATATTCTTGTTGATACCCTTATTGTTTCTCTTTGTTTATTGGTATTTGCAGGTATCATGTCCTTTTGCCCTTTGTGAGGTGATCTAGAAGAGTTCAAGGGTAAGTTTGCTATATAGCTCCATGCTTTCCTGCTAACTTTTTTGCCCTTGTTCGGAACGTACTAGTGTCAAACTGCAGAGTTGAATTGCATGATTCAGAAGTAAGGATGAGGGGCTCTGTATTTTGTTTCCTTGTGCTTCTTGGAGACAATTAGAATGTGATCTAGGATTTGATCTTTTCAAAATCTGAGACAGGCTGAGGATACATGCATACCCTTATTCAACTAAATTGAGCATAGGTTGTTGCAATGAGTGCACCATATGAGCACCCATTATGAACTGGCGAATCACATTGCTAGTAGGTGGAACTTGTCACCTGTGGTTCCCTTCCTCTGTTTGGCAATTATCAGACGCTTTGTGCTCCCTCCCTCCCTAAAATTGTGTACTTCACTGATACATTGTAGAAAACTGATTCAGTGGTCCGTGTCAAAAAAGTATTGTGCAGGATTTCTGTAGGTCCCACCATTCTAATATGGATCTTGTTTGTGCAATGACTATTACTGAGTTAGAATTGTCAAGAGAAGACTAGTGTATATGCCTTTTATTTCATTGACGTGACCGAAGATTTTATTTACAGATGTCACAGCTCTGAATGACAATGTATACCCAATTTTGATTCTTCTGTGTCCACTCTTTCCTCCACAATGATCCTCATTTCTATTTGAAGAATATGGATTTGATCTTGTTTATCACAGTGCTAATTAGACCAGTTTCTGCAACAGATTCAACAGGCATGTCTGTTTCTCTGTTCCATTGGAACGGTTCAATTGGCTTTGTTGCTTCTAGGAGGATTTCAACGGGTATCTGCGTCTTTGACCTTTGCAGTGGAGCTATTTTTTGGTTGTACTTGCTGGGGTCTGGACAGTTATCCTGAAATCCAAGTATGTAGGTATTAGGAAGGGAAAAAATGTTTTTAATTGTTTTTTCCCCATTTTTGCAGTTTAGTATTGTCACTAGGGTTGCTTACTTGATCTGCATGCATCTTCCTCACGAATGTCTTGAATAATTTGAAATTGTGTCCTTTTAATAACTCATCATATAACCTAAGATATGTCACTCCAAACATCTTGTGCTCTGGTGAGCCATTCTTGTTGACACCCTTGGGTCTGGCATTTAAAAGGATTTGATTGTATCCAGAAGCATCATATCTAGAAAGTGCATTCTCACCCGCAACTTCAATGTTCTCTCTCCATCCTCCACTCAGCACCTACAAATGCATGTGTTGTGCAAAATATCAATGAACAATTGTGAACTTAAATATATAAGCAAAAACACATAGTAAATCTTTTTATAAGCATATTTTATTTTAGTTTAAAGCTTTTATTTACCTGCTGGACAAGCTCCTGTGGTCCACTTTTTGCCTCTGCGGGTTGCTCTGAGTCCCTCATTTCAAGACAAGTGAAATTCAAAATAGCATAATGCCTTGATAGCATCCTTGCAATGGGTCGATAGCCATCTCTGTCTTTCAAGTTGTAATATCCTGCAGTAAGCTCTGCAGCATGACTTTGATCTTTATACCACCAGTGTATTCCTGATACCTGTTTTCAGAATGGATCCAATGAGTATTGGCTTTAGTGGTTAGCTAATTCACTAACAAGCTTTCTTTTTGCTCATAATAATACAAATTCAGGAACAAGGCTAGGATATATACTTTAGCTGCTAATTTGACTTTACAGCCCAGGAAAGCTTTATTTGCTTCTTCGAGGGTCTCATCTCCATGAATGATTAACTTGTTTGAATACCAAGTCAAGAAGAACCTTCCCTTTTCTGTAAGGTAAGTACCATTTGATTTGAAGAAACCTGTTGATTCAGGTCTATCATTGTATTGTCCTGCATCATCAGGCAATTCCCATCCTGGGTGGCCTGCATTTGTCACCGCCTCTTTGAATGCTGCTTTCAAATATTTGTCAAAGCACTACAAGTCATCACCAAGTAATTCAGTGTTAACGGCGAGCTCGAGCTACGTAATACACATTTCTAGTTCACATGGTCGCTAAAGTAATTAAGACCAGTGTCACCTGGAATTCCCCAATTCCAGGAAAAACCCATCCCTGAGTTTCTGGATAAGAAGGGTATCTTAGCTCCCCTGCAGCTCCAAGTCCTACTTCAATATCTATTATCTGCTCAGCATCGAAAAAATCCTGCATGTTCTCCCTGAAGCTCTTCATGAAGTCACTATACATCTGGATACACCAACAAATTTCTTTTAACACAAGAAGACCCGTTATGATAGACTTAAAAGTTAATATGCCACATCTTCTTTGATTCATCAATTGAAACATTTTAATCTGTTTGATTGTACTTTTATCTGTGATTTGGGAGTGTTGAACTACTATTAAATATTTAAATCGATTAGAACTTTAACATGTTAACCTAACTATTGTTAAAATGTACTTATGAGATCATAACGATCAACATTACTGTTCTGTTGAGATTAAATTCATCTCAACTGTAACATAATGTTCAATAAGTTAAACCTACCACTGTCATGTTGTCGGAAAGAAAAGTGTGATTGAAGTGTTAGATCTGCTGTTTGGTTTTGCTTTGAAGCGCACTTGATGAAAGGTTAACATTTCATTTTAATCTGTGATATTTCAGGTAGTATATGGTTTTTGTCTTGGAGGATCTAGCTTAAGTTGTAACTGGTCTCAATTAACTCTGGAGTAGCATTCATGCGCATATAACCAGCAAAATTTGCGTACATGGTGTTACCATGAACAGACTGGGAAAGCTCATTACACTTACCTCGATGGCAGTTCGTCCACAAAAGAGAGCCTCATGATCCACACCAAGAGTGAGGTACTCCTTGTTCCTATTACCTGTCCTGTTGGCGTAAAAGATATCAGGGTTTGTTTCTCCAACTTCAACTACCCACTTCGGAAGTGAAATATAAACAGCATCGCCTATGTTCCCACCACATTGGTGGAATGACATTATAGCTTGTATTTTGAGGTCACATTGTTGAATTAGTTTGAATAAACTCCGATAAGCACCCCAGTCATACTGCCTAGGCCCCCTGGCTTCTATGATCCCCCACCATACGTCGATCATCACTCCATCAACTCCAGCTGCTTTCAGCTCCTTGAGCTGAATCTCTATATTTTCTTGGTTTTCAAAGATATTATTGACTGAAACAACTCCAAGCTGATGTGGTTGGAAAAGAAATAGATATTTTAGCACAAGTATTAATTAAAACAGTGCTTGTTTTGATGATACTAGTGTTGCTGATATGTTAACAGAGAAGAACTTGTCTGACTTACTGGGAGCATCACGTAAAGCGGCACGTAATTTGCTAACGCCTTTTGGTTACAAGTGGTAGAACCCTGCATTGTTTTGATAGGTGAAAATGGTCTCAGGATTTTTCAGAGAATTATTGAGATGTGGATGCTTTACTTACTACTACAATTCTGCCCCTTGCAGGCCCAGCCATCTTATCTGGACACATCACACTGAGTGTGCTTGTGGTTGAATGTTTACCTATGACTTGAGGCTCTGGTTAGATAAGATCTAAATTTCTATGCATTATTTCGACCTTCAAGGACCTCTGAATGGCCATGCAAATGCAACTTTCAACAAGAGGAAAGGAGATGCTTCTGGGGGAAGGGTCCATGAAAGGAGTCTCTGCTTGCTGTATATTATATACTTCAGCCACATGCATTAAGAAGTAAGTTATAGTTTTATATTATTTACCTTTTATCAAGATTGGTGGTGAAATTGTGAGTTTATAGTTACCTTCTTACCTCTGATTCTGTGGTGTTGGACACATGAGATGCTGCTGCAGCTTGGAGTTGCTTTTTGACACTGCTGCTAGTGCTATCTCCATGCCTTAGTCTATGCAGTTGCCTTACCCTTTGTGCATTTCCAATCTTATTAGCTGATAGAATTTGACAGAAAAGATTTGTATGGTGAAGCCCTACTCTCTCTCCCAATAAGCATGGTGTTGAATACATTATGATGCTTGTCATAACTGGCCGCGGCTTTTGCCTTTTTTCATATATATAGTAGCGTTATAGCAGTATGTTTTAACAAAGACGCCCATGCAATCCAAAGGAAGGAAGAATGTTAATGTAATGAATCAGTGAATGTTGGTTTCCATCAAGGAAATGTTTTGTATGTAGACAATGGTGTTTTTCTTTTGGAAGGGAAATCGTTTACGGTGGAGTCCTGTTGTTGGTCCACGCATGATACGAGTGGCCTATGTTTTCCTCACATGATGAGGATACGATTTTGGTTTATTTAGAATCGTCAAATTTGTATGGTCAATTTATATTTCTTCCATTGTCATTTCATAATTTGAGCTAGGGGTGTAACCGGTCCGGTTCGGTCCGGTTTTGAGCTTGGAACCGGATTGAATCGGAAATATCCGGTTCTGATGGGCCTGGAACCGGACTAAACTGGAAATTTCCGGTTCTGTCCGGCCTGGAACCGGACTGAACCGGCAGTTCGGTCCGGGTCCGGTTCCGGTTCCGGTTTTTTTTTTTAATTAATTGAAAAATACAATAAAAAACAAACAATTTTTTTTCATTCACAATCGCCAACCTAATTGAACTCAAGGCCATTAATTAATTCTGCAACACATTAACTCACCTATAATTCAAAAAACATCATAATGAATTTACAAACAAAGCTGCAGCATCCATAATCAATTTACAAACATCCATAATCAATTAGCTGATCCCAATTGAACTCAAAGCCACAATCCAAAAAACATCTAGGACAGCAAAGAAGTGATTTTCCCGTTATTTAGTATATTTAAAAAAAAACTTAATACAGAGAAGAAAAGGATGAATAACACATCCTCCAGGAGTCATAACACACTGAAAACAAGATGCTAGGGTAACTAAAATCCTTTCACATTAGGCTAAAATCCTTTCAGAAATTTAAAACATGCATCTAATGGCTTACATTGATTGATTCAGTGTTTGAGTTCATGTTCTTCGTGGGTTGTTATCGTGGTGGTGGTGGAGCGGATCAAGGGAGAGACGGCGAGGGAGCGAGCGAGGGAACGACGCGGCGAGGGAGGGAACGAGGCGGCGGCAAGCGGCGAGGGAGCGACGCGACTGCGAGATGGAGGAGCGAACGATGAAGAGGGATGAGGGATTTCAGATTTGGCTGACGGCGAACAAGGGATTTTGTCGGAGAGAGCGGCGAAGAGGGATGAGGGATTTCAGATTTGGTTTGGCTGAGATGGAGAAGAGAAGGAGTGAAAGAAATTTCAGATTTGGTTTGGCTGAGATGGAGAGAGGAGCGGCGCGATGGAGAAGAGAAGGAGAGAAAGAAAATGAAATGATTTTAGGTTTTGGAAAACCATCCAAAATAAAAGTTAAAAAAATTTGGATGGGAGGGGATTCGAACCCCTCCCTTTAGCTTAAAACTAAGATTTTTAACCACTGAAGTAAAGGAAACATTTGATAATTATTGCATATATATATATTTATATATATTAAATATATATATATACCGGTTCTTCCGGTTCTACGGTTCGGTTTACGGATTTTAGGAGGAGTAGAACCGGACAGAACCGGAAATTTCCGGTTCTGCTTCGAGTAGAACCGGACTGAACCGGAACTTTTCAATTCGGTCCGGATCGGTGCAAAATGCTCCGGTTCCGGTTCGGTTTCCGGTTCAATCCGATTTTCTTACACCCCTAATTTGAGCGATCCCACGGTTTAGGTTTGTTCCTTTCTCAGGCCAGTACAGAACTGTAACTTTCGGGATTCATCTTGCCGGGAATGGCAAATTGTGCTTGATAATGATAACGACTGAAAAATAATACCGTGGGGGAATTCAAAAGCAAAAAGCTGCGTTTGAAAACGAGATTCATGAAAAGTGGTGTACAAAAACCGGACCGCCAGTTTGGTAATGTTCGATCCAGATTTTTTTTTTAAAAACCGTAGTCATTGAACCAGAACCGAACCGTATACTCATGGTTTGTTATGGATCTGAATTTTCAAAAATCGGAAAATGAACCGAATAATCGGAAAACCTTTTCAATACATATATAAACATGCATTTATGTATTTTGATATCAAACCCCTCACTTGTCTGAGCTGTAGGCAATATTTTGCCTGTGAAGAGGATCTTCTGAACCTTACTGACATTTCATTCCCCTGCAGCCAATGAAAGTGAAGATGCGGTCTCTGGTTTCTTCTAATTTCATTGCAACCCAATTGGGGCAACCTATAATGCATGGATGCTCATCTTTAGTTACAGTAAAAGGCCCTACTCATTCAGGGATCCCCCATACACTCTTCACACTTCACAGTATCTTGTAAGTCCTGTGTAATATCATTTGGGTTTATGGTTGGCAGAATTTTGGTCATGACAAATGCAGACTAAATCTTGTAATCTTGAATTTTGTTTAAAAGTGCTTTATGAGATATAGGAAACCATAACTGGCTCTTTACTCGCTGGAGTGGGATACTGTTGATATGTAGAGAAGTACAAGCCGTCTAATAGTTGATTCCAGTATGTTTTCATTTGATACAATTGTCTTTAATTGACCAACAGCCTACATTTTTCCTCCCAAGAAAAGTTCAGGATTTCTTCTGATGAAAACTGAACAGGAAACATTCGTATCAGTTTCTAGATGAGAATAAAAGGATATTGTTGATGTCCATCATCTTTGCTTATAATTTCCACGTTATGTTGAGAAACAACAGTGAAATTGAATGAAGATTCATTCAACGAGTTCACCACCAAAGAGGATATTTTTATAGTCTTAATCAGGCAACGTGTAAGTTGCTGATCCAAATTGATATCTATTGGTTAGGTGATATGTGAGAAATGCAAGTGCTTACAGCACAACCTAAGTCCTGGCTAATATGATTCACCTAACTTCTTCAGTGCAGGCGTAGGAGCATCCAGGTTGTGCTGTTTGGCTCATCTGATGAGAGGATTCCTTCCTAAGGTAATAAGGAAAGTTTCTTCGTCCACCAGCCGCAGAGTTTCGTCAATGCAGGCATTTTAAACTAGAAAAAGTTGCTACTTTCATTTTGTCCACTATCTGTCCTATTTCTTCATGCATTCAGCAATGTCTCCATGAGTTTGGTGGTATTAGGCAGAAAGCACTTGCCATAAGCTGTCACTTTCTTGGTCTGTTTTGTGTTCTCTGACTTTCAAATGTGCCAAAGACAGCCACCTAATTTCATGATCCTGATAAGTGGGTGTAGTAACCTAAATGCTTACAAATTACTAGATTGCGTGAATAAATTAAGGTAGTGCACTTTTGTAAGATTGAAATATTGCTACACTTTGGACCCCATCTTATCTTTTTAACTGTTTTGGTGTACTTACATCAGAACTCTCGCTGTCTGTAGCAGACACCTGAAGTGCCAAAGTGAGCAAAAAAAACACTAATAACAAGGAGACGGCAAAGTCAAGGTAAGGTAATCAAAGATTAGAGGGTGATTGAAGAAAAGTCATCATATTTAGGATAGCTTCAAAGGCAAAGCTAATCAGAGATTTGTTGCTTCCAATCTCTATAAAATAATGCACCTCTTTCTTGTGAGGGGTAAAACTTAAAAGTACTGAAGCACCCTTGATTTCTTTTCCCTCCAAATTGGATCTTATCATTATCTAAATATGACTTGGATTTTAAACTTGAAGTTTGTTCAACTAAACCTCTTTCCACCTTGGTGATTAAATACAAAACCACCATGTAATCCTTTCTTTTTCTCTTCTTTGTTCCTTTTAGAGTGAAGTTTATTGAATTGATTCTATTTTGATTAATAAGGTGACGTGGATCTAATTTTTGAAGTGTTTACGAAGAGTTTTGAATATTTTCTTTTAATTTAGAATATTTTATTGCTATATTATTTAAGAACTCTATTTTATCGATATTGGTTGTGGTCAACTAGTGAGATTTTGAGTTCGAATATTGTCTTTTAATTTAGAATAAATCACGCTGGTAGAGTTATCATTTCTTAAGATTCGACAATATTAAAACGAAATAAATCTTTTGACGGGAAAGGACGGAGAAAACACTTGGAAGAACCGAACAAAATGAGATGCCACTTTGCACTAGAAACTTCTTTCTGCCCTTAAAAAACTTGCAGTGCCACTAATAGTATCTTAATAAAATAAAGTGCAAATTCTGTAACCTTTTAGTCTTTAGTCCTGAATTCTTTCAGTTTTTCTAGTTGAAAGTGGATAGATCCTTGGTCCTCCTCAGTGGGCTAAGTTGGTGTTTCACACAAGAATTACCACCAATCAGAGCTTATAAGAATCAGCTGATACAGAACAGAGAAATATATATAGACTAGCACTACTACACTACTAGTACTAGTAGTAGTATGTTTGATGTTGCTTCGGAATCGGTGGAAAGTTTGTGGGCCCAATAGATACCACGTATTTATCCACAATGAGCCGCCGCATCACACCAGACCAGATCATGGTCGTCTTACGGTGGCTACCAATTTTGTGAGAAGCCGTCTCTCTCGTATCCTAATCCTAACCAATTCTTAGAGTTATGCTACACGCATAAATAAATTTTATTAGTATAAGATTTATTACAATACGAATAATTTTCCATATACTAATTAAATCAAAGAACGAGATGAGGAAAATCCAATTAAGAATGACGATAAATCAATAATTCACGATATTCATCTAAATTTTACTTCAATTAGATAACAAAATTAATATATATATATAGATATATTATTAATAAACATATTACTATAAGAGTATATATTATATATTTTTAGTTTTGATAATAATAAATATACGTGGATAATGGATAACGTAGATTTACAAAACTATATCCCTACCATTTACTGTGGATAATAAATGTGCATATCCATATCCATACTATTTATAAATAGATATAATTATATAGATATCTACTATCATTCCTATACACAATTGAAATTCTTTATAGTATATTTCCCATAGTTACTAATAAAAAACAACAAACTCCCTTAACTCGGAAAACAAGTTTACCTTCGTGGCTAATTTTTTTTTCCTATCATGTAGCTTGGTTTATCAAAGGTTTAATCTTTCAGTTAATACAATTCATTTTTGATTAACGGTGTAAAAAAATTAACACATAACTGTTATTTATTGATGTAATATATATTTTGTTCATGATATGACATGCACGTCAACATTAAAATAAGAAAAATCTATAAAAAATTTCAAAAAATTCTTATTTTCAGAAATTTTATTTGATTTGATTTATTTTCCTTTTTTGAAATTTTATTTAGTTGTTTATAATTTACTTAAAATGTATATTTGTCTAAATATATTTTTTGAAGGAAAAAGTAAGCCCGATCACGTGATGGTTACATGGTTGTAAGAGAAGACAGAGAATAAACAGAGGTGGGGTATTTATTGAGGTAAGAAATGTTTACCTAATCAAAGGAATGCATTGTCGATGACTGATTCTTTCCTCCTTTCCCATCAAGTGGGATCAAAAGATAGATATTTTCTTACCCACCATGGAAATTCTAGATTCAATTATTCAAATTCGAGAAAATATCGAGAGGCACCTTCCTCTCTGTTTCAAGAATAATGCAAATGTTTATCTATATCACTAGAATCATTGAACAAAACAGAAAGATCCACAAGCCTAGGAAGACAGAGACCTGAATCAATCACCAGCTAATATCCATCCATGCAAACGTGTCCAATATTAATAAAAGTAAAAAATAAATATATAAATACATCACAACTTGTTTATGGAAAAAAAATATCAATGTGTATGATCAACAGCCAATTGACAAAGATCCACACCAACCAATCCATGCATGGCCTAATCTTTTATGTAACGTAAAATTTAATATGTACCATACTTGTGTGTTCTTGAAGTGAGTCCATGTGTGGTGGCTAGCTTTAGCCTTTAATTGAGAACTCCACATGTACTCGTAATTCCTGTTCAACCATTCTAAAAGGATAAGCTTTTGACATTCTAATTGACATGATAACTTTTTAATTTGTTTTTAATCTCTTTCGGTATATTATCGGCTCAAAAGATATGAATATGTAAATGATAAAAAGATAAAATTTTAACTTATATAATCTAACCATTTAATCATTTTATTCAAATACTAGCGATGATGACTCACCCTGCATTAAGGGAGTAAATTTTAAACCTTTTTTTTTAGACCTGGGATCACGCGTATCTTCAAACTTAAGTAGATTAGAAGTAATTCTTGGGTTGACCTATTAAACGATAAGATAAAATGTTTATAAAAGATAATATCTTTATATTTGAAAGATGAGAATGTTGAACTAATCAAACAAATCACGCCCGGTAACTTTTAACCGCACTAGAACTATTGTTTAATATCAAAATTCTCACTAATGTAGTTTAACAAATTGCATTAACGAGGGGTTGCTTTGTGTGATGACATTTCAAAGGTTGGTTGGTAGGGACCGCACAATGATAGGTTTTCCGCACAGAAACGTGCAAGTGGCGGATGGATATTATTTCTCCTCCAAGTCCCAACCCAACTTGACAATTACAAATCAGATCATGTTGGTATTTCCTCCTATATGTGGGGCCCATTTCCACCACAATAAATACCCGTTAAAACCTCCATTTTATCCACTACCACATCAGACCCACATCAGCTCTTGGAAAAAAAAGCAAAACAAGAAACACACACCAAACCAAACAAGGCAACAACATTAAAATTGATTAAAAAAAGTGTAGTAAAAAAAACACATTAAAAAACCCTTACACAAGAACATAAACTAGCCTGTGGAGCAATTTTTTTGTTTTTGTTTTTGCGTCATGGATAGAGTTTTTTCAGTGGAGGAAATGGGAGGCCAGTTTTGGTCACCGGCAGAACATCCAGATGAGTCATCAATGATGAACAGGAGTGCATCGGAATGGGCTTTTGAGAGGTTCTTGCAGGAGGCTTCTGCTGCGACAAGAACAGCAACAACAACATCAACAACACTACCACCACCAACAACATCTGCGTCTTCCTCGTCCCCTTTGTCTTCTTCAGCTGACAGAAACGATGTCGTGGAAATCAGAGGTCACAAAACGACCCCATCGTTAAGTAGCGGTGGGAGTTCTACATTTACTAATGGTGGTGCAGCTCCTCCAAATGTTCCTGTGGATTCTGAGGAGTACAGGGCTTTCCTTAAAAGCAAACTCAATCTTGCTTGTGCTGCTGTCGCCTTGTCTCGTGTAAGTCTTTTTTTCTTTCTTAGAGTAAATAGATTATGTTTTTGTATATTTTGAAAAAAATGGATCTTGGTAAGTTTCGAATGAATTTATGATTAGCATATGGTGTTGTATAGTACATGGGTGATGGTGAAAGATCGTTTTGAGTTAGTTGATTAGTGATTTGTATAGTAAAAAATGTATCTTTATGTCTTTTCTCTTCTTTTTGGCCATTTGGGCCTTGTGTTTGTGCTGTGATTGGTTGATGAGGAAAAAAAGGGAGGGGTGAATTTGTGGGCTGTTTTTGTTTTTTAGTGTTTTTTATTTCAGCTGCTAGAACCGTTTTTTATATATGACTTCTTTGTGGTTAGTTATATGTGTTTCTTTGCTCTCCTTGGTCTCATTTTTATGCATTTAGTTCCAGAGTTGAATGCTGGGTCTTAATAGGTGAATTGTGATGTACTTGTGGTTTTTGGTTTGTGGGATTTTTTGTGCTTTTTGTTAAAGAAAACAACCTTTTGGCATAAAGAAGATATTCTCTTTACAAGTGGCAGAAGGGTTAGGAAGAAGCTGCATGAAGCAAATGATGGTTGAAGCTGGACTGCAGCAAAAGCAAAGCATCCACTACCAGATTAGAAGAGTAGTAGCTCTCTCGAAATAATTGGAGCATTTCTTTGAATTGAAAGAATGCTCTAACTTTTATGAGCTTTTGCTTTTGACCCCATTTTGGAATTGACATCCCAAGATTATGGAAATATACGTCATATCATTTTATACTGATCTGAGTGCCTTTTGATGAGTGAGGGGTACTGCTCTTTCATATGGTAATTAAGGATATTAGAGTAGGTTTTTCACAATCTAATGTCAGGGAAACAAGGAATCTTACTAATTGCTGTAGAAAATAATTTAATGGCTTTGATGCTTGGGATTACTGTGTCCGGAGTGCTTCGTCCTTTGTTGCATTTCTCTTGTGATGGAAGCACGAGACTGTCCTGTTTTTTTTTTTTCGTTCTCTGTATTTCTTTTAACTTAGTATGTTCTCTTGTCAATAGGCATCTTTTGTGAAACCTCAAGATTCTCCTGCAGGTGCTGACTGCGGATCCAATGCTTCATGCAACTCAAAGCTGGCTTCTCATGCATCATATAAAGGTTTGACCTCAGAATCATGTACTACATGCAGCTGTGTAATATATTCATGAACTTACATATGCCATGCCAGTGACATCTTGTTAGGATTTAAAACATGGTTCGGATCTGTGTACTTTTTTATAAAGAGTGGAACTCAACCTGGATTTGATGATTTTCATAAGCCGACTATTTTTTTAAGAGATGCTTCTGGTTTAAAACATGACAGATTTCACTTTTTACAGAATTTATATCTGGGGGTTTGCTAAAAATCCTCTACCCCTGTACAAGATGTTTGCATCTTCATGCTATGGTCATTTCGTATTTATCTAGTTTTCAGTCGTAGCATTATGGACTACACATAGGATCATTCATGGTGCAATTTGTTTACTGCTTGTTACTTACCTGTTTTATTATTCTAAGCAGGAGCAGGATATGATTTAGCCAGGCCACAAGGTAAGGATGCTACTGAACCACTCAGAAAACTCTCTAACTCTACTGCCCAAAAGGAAGCTGGAGGCATTGTGAAGTCTGCAACGAGTGGATCATCAAGAGATATATCAGAAGATGATGAGAATGAGGCAGAAACTGAAATAACTGATAGCATGGATCCTGGTGATGTAAAACGTGTTCGGAGGTAATAATTTTTGTTCCAACTAGCAAAAGTTTTGTCCGACAACAACATGGCTATGAGTAGTGAGTACCTTGAGTTAGATGATCATGTCACATGATAACTGCTCATAAGATTTG
The DNA here is from genome assembly GCA_963691705.1 of Viola odorata. Lineage (NCBI taxonomy): Eukaryota > Viridiplantae > Streptophyta > Magnoliopsida > Malpighiales > Violaceae > Viola > Viola odorata. The sequence goes on along the minus strand of OY829543.1, from coordinate 7,751,966 downwards.
TGACATCTTCCTTAACATATGCATGTGTTAGATTGTTGTCCCCCTCCCATTGAACCAAAATCATGTGATCTTTTCAGAATGCTTTCAAATAGAGAGTCAGCCAGACGATCAAGAAGAAGAAAGCAGGCCCATCTGACTGAGCTCGAAACACAGGTGTGACATCTTAGCAATCTTTTTTACTGCTTTCCTATTTTCAATTTTTATGGAAGTCCTAAACATTATTCGTTGCAGGTTTCTCAATTAAGAGTTGAAAATTCTTCTCTATTGAAGCGTCTGACTGATATAAGCCAGAAGTATAACGCGGCAGCCGTTGACAACAGAGTCTTGAAAGCTGATGTTGAAACATTGAGAGCAAAGGTGAAGATGACAGAGGAGACGGTCAAAAGAATTACCGGTTTGAACCCTTTGTTCCATGTATTGACTGAGATATCCACAATGAGTACGCCCTCATTTGATCAAAGCCCGTCTGAGGCATCAGTAGATACTGCTGTTCCTGTGCAAGATGATCCAAAGCATCAACTTTATCAACCTCCAAAAAATCTCATACCCTCTCATGACCTGAGAGTTAATGATGGTTTGGCTGACATCCCTCCTGTTGACAATGGTGAGCCTAGTCCTGCAGCAGCAGGAGCGTCGGGTAACAAGATTGGGCGAACGGTGTCGATGCAACGAGTGGCTAGCTTGGAGCATTTGCAGAAACGAATCCGTGGGGGTGAAAAACCTTCTGGAGAGTAGTAATCAACATAGCTATACGATGTGTGAAGGTGGATTTGCCGAAGGATGCTGTGAAGTACGATTCTGTTTCTCAAGGGCTTTCGCTTAACTGTAAATAAAACTATCTATTCTTTGAGTAATCTACATGGTGATATCAGAACTACTTTTTTGACCTGCAACTTAATTTTAACATGCCAGAGAGCAGTCATGCATTTCAAATGCATTGTGCTAATACTTGCAAGTGATCCTTGTTTTATATATCGGTCTAATCTTCGATTCTGTTCTTACAATCTCCACGTCTTCCCATCTTTTTTTTGCTGAAGCATAAACATTCGATAACGAGACATTGTTTAGGATACAGTGAATCATGGTAATTTGGTAATAGAGACTGGTAATTAAGAAAATTAAAAGATAAAAAAACTTGATGAGCAAGCAACAAACACTATATGTATCAGACCTGTATTACTAGATGCCCAGTAAGTAAAATCCAATTGCTTTAAAGACAAGGAAAACTGTATCAGAGTTGGATTAGGATTTCTTTCCTTAGTAGGTCTTCTGCAGAAAAGAGTAAGCCTACCTTCTCACCACTCTATAAAGTCAGTCCCCTATTTGCTTTAGCCCACCAGTCAATCGCAATTCTTATTACTATTACTAACCTCCTAATAGCTTCTTTGTAGTTTGTTTTCAACTCAATCATGACAATTCTCTCCGACTATCAAGAACAGGGGAATTCCTCAACCAATCTGTCCTTCAATGCGGTTCTTGATCCTTCAAACCCTCTTGCGTTCTTGGATTCTGCTGTCAGTTTCCTGCCCAAAAACTGCGATAATTCTCCTCTGGTTGGATGTGAAAGATAGGATCAAGAAGGAGAAGGCTGACCTGAAAGCGAAGGAGAAGAGGAGGATTGAGGAGGAGAGGGAGAAAGAGAAGGAGACGGGAAGGGAGGACGCCAAGAAGAAACAAAGGTAATGGTCTTGACATGGAGAACTACTCTTGGGGGCAGTCCCTGCAGGAGGTGACATTGTCTGTTCCGGTCCCTCCAGGGATGAAATCAAGACAAGTTTGCTGTGAGATCACCAAGAAAACCCTGAAAGTTGGCCTGAATGAAAGGGCCGTCATGGAAGGGGAGCTGTTTGAGGGTGTGAAGGTGGATGATTGCTTCTGGAATTTGGAGGATCAAAGTCGGTGTCTGTGCTGCTGACAAAGATTGATGGGATGAACTGGTGGACGTCGCTCCTGAAGGGCGGCCCTGTCATTGACACTCAGAAGGTGGAGCCAGAGCCCAGCAGGCTGTCTCAATTGGACTCCGAAACACGCTCCACTGTCGAGAAGATGATGTTTGATCAGCGGCAGAAGCAGATGGGGAAACCCACCAGCCAAGAGATGGAGAACCAAGAGGTACTCAAGAAGTTCATGGCTCAGAATCCTAACATGGACTTCTCCAACATGAAGAACATGAATAAAGATGTAGTTTGATTTTATTATTATTAGTTCATGGCCAGTCTAAGTTTAATTTTGTATTGCTTTTCATAGGTTCTTTACAAATTCCAGCTCTAGAACTGGCTTTAAGTTTCTCTCTTTGAGTTGATTAATGGTATACTCTGCTGTTTTGAATCCTAATCCCTCTCTATTATAGAAGTATTTTGATGATTTCCAATGACAGTATCTTCTGGTATTCTTGTTACTATCTATTTGTTTATCATGTCTCAACTGAAAATATATTTCTAATGCCACTTCACAGGAAAAATACTGGAAAACAATGACTGTTCGATCGATGTGGTATCTAGTCGATCATGTGGTTACTAATATCAGTTTGGGCTCACACAAAAACTGGATCGAGTTTTCAATCAGTTAGACCAGGATGCCATCACTTGCTACAGGTACAGAATTCCTGCACAAAGCGAATGAAAAGGGGCCTGAGTCAACTTTGTAAGCAGTTTATGTCACTACAGCCAATGTCATAACATGGCTTCAACTGACATGTATAGGGAAACAGTACTTATAGCAATCAAAAGAAAACTGAAAGAAAAACACCATGAATTCAAAAATTCACATTGAAAACAAGCATTATATTTATCATTAATTAACTCAACCAAATAAGAGATTTAGGGGAAACTAGTTAAAATTGGAAAGAAACAATGAAAAGATGTGCAAAATTAAACTGAGGTTGGCCATGAACTTATCAATTTACATCATCTTCATTGCAAGAGTTCTGTTCTGTTACTATTTAGGAGCGAGTTCCTCTTATTCTTCTCGTTAGTTTGTGTTGGATATTAAACAGATATATGCAGGAATCATGTTTTATTGAATGTGAAAGGCACCTGCTTATATAGCAGGATTTTGAGTTTTAAATGCAGAAAAATCTGCTACATAACAAAATAATCTAAACTGTTATTTGACTACTTCTTTGCTTAAGAATAGGAAAGATATGAACTGATTCCTAAAGACTAGGTCCTAAACAGCTTCAAAAAGTCATAACAGTTAACACTCCTCCTTGACTTTGGAGCTGCACACACCAAGCTTTTGTCTTAAGAACTCAAATCTTGCTTTGGACAAGGCCTTTGTTAAAATATCAGCATACTGGACTTCTGTTCTGCAATGGACCAGCTGCACTTCTCCTTCCTTTTGTACATCTCGAAGAAAGTAGAACTTTATTTTGAAGTGCTTTGTTTTGCCATGGAATAATGGGTTGTTAGCTATTGATATTGCAGCTTGGTTGTCTACAAATATCTGTGTACTTCCTTCCTGCTCCAGATGCAAATCTGCAAGAATTTTTCTCATCCAAAGTGCTTGGTTTGTAGCAGCAGTAGCTGCTACATATTCTGCTTCTGCTGTAGATTGAGCAACGATTTCTTGTTTCTTTGAACCCCAAGAAAAGATTCCAGAACCAAGAGTAAAACAGTAACCTGAGGTGCTACGCATATCATCAGCACATCCAGCCCAATCACTATCCGAATAACCATGGAGACATAAATTTTCCACTTGACATTCACATATCTAAGAATTCTTTTTGCTGCTTGAAAATGTATTTCACTAGCACAATGTAAGTACCTTGATAGCAAACTTACAGCATACATGATGTCTGGCCTGGTTGCAGTCAAGTACGTCAAACAACCAATTAAGCCTCTGTATAGTTTTTCATCAACCTTTTCAGCTCCATCTTCTTTGCAAAATTTCTCCTTTTGATTCATTGGAGTTGAAGTCGGCTTGCATGCATCCATTTGAAATTTGTTCAAGACTTCTTTTGCATATTTTTGTTGGCATACAAAAATATCATTTTGTCTTTGCTGCACCTGCATACCAAGAAAAAATGTCATCTTGCCTAGATCTGTCATTTCAAAGATCTCTTTCATCTCCTCTTTGAACTTGTTAATCAGCTCCAATCTGCTTCCTGTTATAAGCAAGTCATCAACATAGAGAGAAATCACAAGTATTTCATCTCCGCTCTTCTTGATATACAAAGTAAATTCACTTGGGCATTTTTCAAAACCCAAGTTCAGCAAGTATGCATCAATTCTGCTGTACCAAGATCTTGGCGCCTGTTTTAAGCCACACAGGGCCTTCTTCAAGCGATACACCTTCTCTTCTTCTCCTTGAACAACAAAACCTTGCGGTTGCTCTACAAATATTTCTTCCTCTAAGTACCCATTCAAAAATGCTGACTTGACATCCATTTGATGTACAAGCCAACCTTTTTGAGCAGCAAGAGCCAACAACATCCGCACGGTATCCATCCTAGCAACCGGAGCAAAAGTTTCAGAAAAATCCACCCCAAACATTTGAGCGTAACCTTTGACAACCAACCTTGCCTTATACTTGTTTACAGAACCATCAGGATTGAGTTTGGTTCTATAAACCCATTTCACTCCTATAACATTCTTGTGATTTGGTCTGTCCACCAATTCCCATGTTTGATTCTTTTCAATCATGTTCAGCTCCTCCTTCATTGCAACTATCCATTTTTGATCATCAACAGCTTCTTTATAACCCGCAGGCTCCATTACAGCAACATTGCACCTTTGATAGATGTCAGAAAGTGATCGAGTTCCTCTAACGGGTTCATCATCTACGTCATCATTTTCCTCATGAAACTCAATCTTTTTGTCAGCATCCGAACTCCAGCTATCTGACTTATGGAATTGAACATCTCTGCTGATTATGACTTTGTTGCTTTCGGGCAAATAGATTCTATAGGCCTTTGAGGTTGAGCTATAGCCTACAAAAACTCCAGGCTCTACTTTCTTGTCCAATTTGTCTCTCTTAACCTGATGAATGTAAGAGAAACACAAGCAACCAAAAATTTTCAAATTGACAAATTCTGGTTTGTAGCCATACCAAGCTTCAAATGGAGTTCTTTTATGCAAAGCCTTTGTTGGGAGTCGGTTCAGTAGATAAACCGTTGTGTTTACTGCTTCAGCCCAAAATTTCTTCGGCAACCCTTTATCATGAAGTAAGCACCTTGCCATCTCCATAATTGTTCTATTTTTTCTCTCCACCACACCGTTTTGTTGGGGAGTGTAAGGTGCGGTGAGCTGATGTTCAATGCCTGCATCTTGACAGAATTTGTTAAATTTTTGAGAGGTATATTCAGCTCCATTATCAAATCTGATCACCTGCATCTTGCAGCCACTTTGAGTTTCCACAAAAGCTTTAAACTTCCAAAAAATGTCAGCAACTTCAGATTTTAGCTTCATGAAATAAACCCAGCAGAGTCTTGTGTGATCATCAATGAAAGCAATGTAGTACTTACTGTCATTCAATGATGGTGTTCTGATGGGTCCGCCAACGCCAGTGTGTACTAGTTGCAATTTTTGAACAACCCTCCAAGCCTTATTTTGTGGGAAAGGAAGTCTTGTTTGTTTTCCGTATTGACAACTTCTGCAGGAAGGTGGCTCCTTCTCCAGTTGAGGCAGTTCCTTTGCAAGGTTGTTTTTCTTCATAAAAAATACAGCGGCATGATGAAAATGCCCTAACCTTTTATGCCAAAGCATTGTATTGTCATCTTCTTTGTGTACAGCAGCCTGCTCTTCTTGCATTAAATCTAAGGCAAAGCACTTGTTTTTCATTTGAACTTTGAACAAGGCTTGACCTTCTGCATCTTTAATTATGCAACTTTTGTCTTCAAACAACACCTTATAACCTTTTTCCAGCAACTGAGGAACACTCAAAAGGTTTTGATCAATCTCAGGCACATATAAGACATCAGAAATGAATTTCAAACCTGTGAGACCTTCAATTGCCACTGTTCCTTTGCCTTCCACAGCGATATATACCCCATTTCCAATTCTGACTCTAGAGACAGTAGTTTGGTGAATCTCTTTAAAGAGTTCACGATCGTAAGTCATGTGGTTTGTGCAACCGCTGTCTATGAGCCAGCTTTCGGTTGAGCTGCTAGTGGTGAAGCATGATGCCACGAACATTTGCTCGCCATCTTGTGGATTTTGAGCAGCATTAACTTCTCCTTGCCGCTGCTGAGACTTACATATTTTTTCCATATGTCCCAACTGTCCACACTTGTTGCATTTTACATCCGACCTCCACCAACACCTTGTTTGTGGGTGATTGGTTTTTTTACAGTAAGGACAAGATGGAAAAACTTGAGCTTTACCTCCAGGCTGTTTGTTCTTATACTGCACCTTTTTCGTGGGTTTGCCACCATTGTAACCCTGCGATTTGGCTTGAAGTGCACCCTCTGTTGTTCCTGCTTGTCTCATCCGTCTCCTTTGTTCTTGTGCCTGTAGAGCATTCAACAATTCTGCCAGCGTGATGCTCGATGGGTCCTTGGTGTTTTCCAAAGATGCGATAGTAGTCTCAAATTTTTCAGGAAGCGTGACAAGAATTTTATGCACAATTCTAGAATCAGAGAAGTCTGTGCCAAGGAGTCTTACATTGTTGACAATGCCGAGCAATCTATCAGAGTACTCTTTGATCGTCTCAGATTCTTTCATCTTTTCCAACTCAAATTCTCTGCACAAATTTAACGCCTTCATGCCTCTAACCTTCTGGTCTCCTTCATACTCTCGCTTCAAGAAATCCCAAATCTCTTTGGCTGTTTTCATTGTCATTACTCTATTAAAAATAGAGGTTGAGACTATTGCAAACAAACTGGCTTTGGCTTTAGATTTTCGCTGCTTCCTTTCCTTCTGATTTTTGATTTGTGCCATTGTTGGGTTGTTTGGTAAGTCTGGAATTCCGTATTCCTCCTCTACAGCTTCCCACACATCAATAGCATCGAGGTAGGCTTCCATTCTAACAGCCCATCCTTGATAATTTGTTCCATCAAATATGGGAGGAGCAGATACAGTAAATGAAGTTTCTGTACTCATGTTTCTGGTTATGGTTTTTTTTTTATTGGTTTTTTTGTGTGGTTTTTGTGGTTGAATGGAAAGTGTTTATGGATTTTGTGTTTGTTCTTTTTTTGGTATTTGATTTCACAGATCCCTTTAAGATATAGCTCCGCTACCAATCTGTTGGATATTAAACAGATGTATGCAGGAATCATGTTTTATTGAATGTGAAAGGCACCTGCTTATATAGCAGGATTTTGAGTTTTAAATGCAGAAAAATCTGCTACATAACAAAATAATCTAAACTGTTATTTGACTACTTCTTTGCTTAAGAATAGGAAAGATATGAACTGATTCCTAAAGACTAGGTCCTAAACAGCTTCAAAAAGTCATAACAGTTAACAGTTTGCCCTGTTGTGTTTCTTGATTGTATGAAGAGCAATACAGTTCCTCACCTACTGCATACAGTTTTGTTTTGAACTGAACATTACTCAACTTTTCGAACAGGGGGTTCTCACTTCCAGCCACTTTCTTGGAATATTCGAATGAAAGTTGCCCTCGGTGCTGCTAGAGGGCTTGCCTTTCTTCACAGTGATGAAGCAAAAGTCATTTATCGTGACTTCAAGACTTCTAATATACTGCTTGATTTAGTACGTAACTTATCAGTATCTTTTCATCACTTCTTTGTAGTATGACCAAATTTGTTGAGCCTTTGGTTCATTCAAACTTATCCGTTGCCTTCATACCTACTAAATTTGCAGAACTTTCGGGTTAGCTAGGGATGGGCCAGTTGGTGATATGCGAGAAAATCTTGCAACAGGTACTATTTCTACTTCTGCTATCTGTTCGGCAACCTTGTTCATATAAACTTGTTTGTCTTTCAGGATGCAATTTCATTGTTCAATGCGGATTTTAGCTCGATTCACTCCCCGACAACACACAGTAGAATTCAATTAGTTATGTACTGTTAGCAAAGTCTTCTTTTTTGTGTGATGCAATGATGACATTTGTGTTCTGACACCCATTAATTGCAATTTTTGTGTGCTGAGAAGGTCATTTGACTGCAAAGAGCGAGATATACGGCTTTGGAGTTGTACTTTTAGAGATGTTATCAGGCCGACGAACAATAGACAAGAACCGGCCATCTGGACAACACAACCTGGTGGAGTGGGCAAAACCTTACCTGACAAACAAGAAGAGTTCTGGACGTCCTTGATCCACGCCTTGAAGGCAAGTTTGCAATCCATAAAGCCAAAAATATTGCTATCCTTGCACTTCAATTCTTATCTGTGGAACCAAGGTTCAGACCGACCATGGGTAGAGTGGTGAAGCCATTAGAACAGCTTCAACAACCGAAGGAGCAGATTACTCAAAATGTCAGCAGCAGTACCACTGGTTGACAGATTAGCAATCCCCGACCTTCTGCCTCGCCACTTTACACATAACCAAACATTTTGGACTACAACTTGATCAAACAATGTTCTAACCGAGCAGTGTACAGATTTTCTGTTGTTTTATTTTATTTTTATTTTTTTGCTCATGTAATTTGAGACTCTGTTCGGGCATCTATCGCCAGTTGAAATGTTGAAACAAATGTGTAATATCTGCAGATGTCACTGCAGTATAATTGTAATGTAGTAGAACACAGCTTCAGAAATTGCAAAAGGCAACAGTTGAGTGTCAATGATTGTTCTAAATCCAAACTATCATAGAATTAATTGATGAAACAGAACAAAGTCTACAAAATCTTGAAGAGGTAAAATGAAAAACAAAGCATCATACAAAAACTGAAACAGGTGTGTAGATCAGCATCATCATCATCTTCCCAACAAAGCAACACGATCTTTATGAATAGCTTGATTGATGTTGACGTCGAAGAGCTCGCATCGAATTGGCATTTCCATCTCATAAAATGGGTTCTTCAACACATAATCAGTGTACAGTTCATATATGAATTTCAGCAGAGCTTCCATGTGCAACGTCCCAGGTTCACACACCACAAAGAACTTCGTCCCTGGAAAAACAAAACCCAGAAAAATATTGGAAAGGAACAAGACCCATAAAAGGAAAATCCAAAATTGACTCTAAACAACCCAAAGATTGTAAATTCAGAGTTAAAATTTCCTTACCGGTTAGGGATTGGAAGCAGTGAAGATCAAAAGTGTCGGCTTGAAGGAGTTCGATGCCGGCACAGCCAAGTGTGGGTGATAGTTGTTGAGAGATGGCATGCATCGAATGCCATAAACTAGCTACTCTTAAGCTATCATTTGTATCCATACGTCCAGCATACCCATAATCCTACAATTGACAGAAAAAGCAATTAAACACAAGATTTGATCGAACAAAGGATGAGGACTTTTGTTATTACCTTGTAGAAGATCAAGCCGCCTGATTTGTTGATGATGTAAAGACTGTAAATTGCAGCCATATGATCATAAATCTACAGATCCCAGATTCTTGTAAGATATGGTGTCTCGGTAAGTAAAAATGGTTGCGTCAAAGGGGAAAACAAAAACAAAACTTGCCCAAGCTAGCAGAGAACATATGGGCCGGGCCAAAATATTCTTCCCCACTTTTAGCCCAGCAGAGAAATTTAGAGTGGTGAAAATTATTTTAAAAAACTTACCAAAATAGCGATGGGAATTTCAATGAAATTAAATTAATTAATTCTGATTAGCATTAGATTAACTGAAAAAAATAGGAAAGTCCACTTGTTTCAGTAAGTATCGAACAAAACTGCAATAGAATACTGATTGTGTGTCGAGGGCATCAAATTTAGTTGCAAAAAGATATAGAAATGGGGTAGGAATACAACTTATCACTCGTCCACAAGAGACTCGTAGATCGTGATAACAGGTTCGTCCACAGAGATCTTGTTGGGGTTTTGTAGTCTTGACTCGACTTCCTCGTCACTGGAGTTGAGGGGTTTTGTTCCTGCAATTAAGGTAAACAAGCATAAAAGAGAACAAGCAATAATAAAATAAATAGAGGCAATCTTAAGCAGAAGGTGATCTTAGCTAAGATTGCAGATTGAGGTTGATTGTGAACTGTCTTGGGGTAAACTCCTGGTAAGGGTGAATTCGTGAGCGCACTACTTGTTCAATCGATCATTGACTTTAGATTTTCTTCTTCTCTCTCATAACTCTGCTATAGATTGGGAGGAACCCCTTTCCAATCCTACTTTCCTCCTATTTAAATCACTTTGAGGGTACCCCCTTTCCTAGTGATCCTGGCCAGTGGACACCTTGCTAGTTAAAGGGTTTATCCAATTGGCTGCTGGCTTGAGGCACATGCGTTTTCTCAATGGCGTAGGGAAAGACAGAGTCTAGGCCAAGCTACTCCCAACTCGGAGCCCTAGATTGTCAGTATGGTTAGGCCTATATCGATTCAAGTTCACTAACCTCCGTGAGGCTAGCTGCCTACTTGCGTCACTCCGGTTTCGCTCGTCCCCTTTGTGACTGGCTACAAATTCGTCGTCTTGCCTAAGATTGATCGAGTCTTAGCCTATCTAAAGGCTCTCCATATAAGAGCAAGACCCATCCACCTCCGAACGTTATAAACTTGCTTCCTATATAATTAACAAGTTTAATTATAAAACAAAATTAAGAGAATTAAAGAGACAATTATTTATTGTTTGCATTAGGAGTAAACTGCTTAGAACGGGTGATACATTTATGTGTAATACACAAAGAACATACAACAACTTACTGTTCAAGCTCTGCTCCTGCGCTGGTGGAGAAACTATTTAGTGCCTGTTTGAGAAACACTTTTGGTTTTCAAAAGTTGGTTTCAAAACCAAGAAGCTGGAAAGTGGTGTTTGGTAACACCTTTAGAAACGAGCTTCCTACAAAGCTCTACTCAATTTTGCCATGGCCCTCCTCCTTTCCTCACTGGAGCAAATTGCTCCAGTGGCAAAAGCTCGGTTGAGCTTTTGCCCTCTCTCTCCTTTTTTTTTTTTTCATTTTAAATTCATTTTTTTACTTTATATACTAGAACAAAATAAATTAAAAACTACCACAATAAAATCTCCATCTCAAGATAAGTAATTCTAGATCCACTTTTCCTATTTTTATTAATTTTTTAAAAATGGGTTTTATGCCCTTTATGGTCATTTTACATTCCAATCATACTTTTAACCGCAATTTTTACCAAACACCATAAAACAACTTCTCGTTTCCCACAACACTTTTCCAGAAGTACTTTCCATACAACACTTTTCCCACAACACTTTTCCAACTAGAACCGGAACGCCAAACAGGCCCTTACTAACGTTGCTATGGCTGTCCCAGTTGGAAATGTTAGCTTATTATCCTTAACCATAACCTACACACAGTAAAATGCTACTAATTAATAATTGCATGTTTTTATATTGATAAATAATTATATAGTCTTAATGCTGTTTTATTTTGGCTTATTAAAAATAGATGGCGCATAATAATCCTGGGTTCTTCCAAAATTCCTTACATCGTCTCTATTTCTTTTCAAGGTTTCAGCAGTAATGCACCTTGTTTATTTGAGAACTAATCACATTATATTAAAAAGTGGAGAAAACTAGAGAAGAAACCTTGAAAAGATATATGGATGCTTTTAAGATGATGCGATTGGTTCTGTCAAGATGCAGTATTTTCAGATTCAAGTTTTGAAGAAGATGAGTGCAAGTGCAAATTTCTCTCAAGGACTTGGCGAACCAAATTTCTCATCTTTCCTTACCCAATTAAGATCCTCTTTTGACCTCTCACAAAAACAGGGCACTCGTTAATTGAGTTTGTAATATGAGTTACTCCTACTTGCTTATTCAAGCTTTTCTACGAACACCATGTAAGCAACCAATTTATGAGCCAAACTTTTGGTTTTTCTAGACTTTGAATCCGCTTTTAGGCTTCTCATACGATTAACAACCCAGATTTTTGTTTCAAAATTAGTGAAATGACATAGTACAATCATTCGAGTTAGCTAGTTAATATTATTACAGATGGATTCAATTTTCACTAAAATGGGTATATATCTCATTTTGACATTTTAACATTTTAACATTTTAACAAACACTTTGCATACCACCATGGCCACTGGTTGTTTTCTATGACAAATCTGGAGCCCAACTTTTTAATTAAGGTGTTCATCATTTTTTACAATTTAATGGTTTATTCCGTCTACAAAATGAAAATAAATTCATGATTTGTAAACTAATTAGATGCGCTTTCATTTCTTCCAAGATTCAAAAAAATGGTAAAAAACAATAAAGAATGAGCCAAGATGATGAAAAACGAGCAAAAACGGTTAAAAATGAATAAAATGTGTAAAAATCGATAAAAAATGAGTCAAGATGATGAAAAATGAGCAAAAACGATAAAAAACGAGCCAAGATGATGAAAAACGAGCAAAAATGTTAAAAAATGAGCCAAGATGATGAAAAAAAAAGCAAAAATGGTAAAAAATGAGCCAATATGGTAAAGAATGAGCAAAATCTTTCAAAATCAAGAAAAAACGAGCCAAGGTAATAAAAAATGAGCAAAAATGGTGAAAAAGAGCAAAAATGGTAAAAAAAAATGAACAAAAATGGTAAAAAATGAGCCAAGATAAAAAAGAGCAAAAACGGTAAAAAATAAGCAAAACGTGTAAAAATCAATAAAAACGAGCCAAAATGAGCAAAAACGGTAAAAAACGATAAAAAACGAGCCATACCAAACAATGTGTTCATTTAAAAAAAAAATCTTTTTTATGCGTAAATTTTAATTTAGGGGTATAATGGTCAAATAAGTAAAATGAAATCATTTCATAGCCATACCAAACAATGTGTTCATTTTAATTCAATTGAATTCTTTCAATTTTATATTGTTATACCAATCACTAGAGTTCGTTCATTAATAGAATTCTAATTGAACTCTATTAATGAAATGAATTGAACTCATACATGATTTGATACCAAACACCCCCATAATGATATATTTTTCTTTACATCCATTTGGCTAGGCTTGATCAGTATTGTATTGATTCAATTGGTTGTTTGTTTATATGGGTCGTGGCATCCATGAAGATCTAGAAAATCTGCCTTCACTGTTGTAAATTATGCTTGTAGTTCATATGCTAGTAATGGCATAGTAGTTTAAGGTTTCATGAGTGCATATCTTGTTGCAATTTGAATATAAACATATGGTGACTGTATTTTGTTGGTATGGGATTTGAGTGCATGACTATTTTCACTGTTTTAAATTCCTGCCTTGTATGGTCTTGATGAGCAGATATAGAGCAGTCACTAGCGCATACTATAGGGGAGCTGTTGGGGCGATGTTGGTTTATGACATAACCAAACGCCAGACCTTTGATCACATACCCAGATACCCCGTTGGCTGGAAGAGTTGCGGAGCCATGTTGACAAGAACATAGTTATCGTCCTGATTGGTAACAAATGTGATCTTGAAAACCAGAGACAAGTCCCTACTGAGGATGCCAAGGAATTCGCCCAAAAGGAAGGACTCTTCTTCTTAGAGATATCTGCATTAGAATCTACCAATGTTGAAAGTGCGTTTATGACTGTGTTAACAGAGATCTTTAGCATTGTGAACAGGAAGAACTTGGTTGCCAGCGAAAACCAAAGCAAATGGAAATCCTGCATCCCTTTCTGGCAAGAAGATATTCATTCCAGGGCTTAGCGTCGCTGCTGCGAGAGGGAGAGAGGCAGAGAGCGATTTGGTGATGTAAGACAGTGGCTAGCGCTAAGGGCTTTAGAGGCATGCCGCTAGCCTCGGCATGGAGAAATGTATTTGAGTTCCAAATTATAAAAAAAAAACTTGTAGAATTACGAACTTCCGAGAACTTCCGAACTGAAATAATTTCGGAATTTTAGTTTCAGAATTTTTTTTTAGAATTTCGGAATTTCAGTTTTGAAAGTTTGGAATTTCGGAATGTAAATGAAATTCTGATGAATAGCCCTAAACACAACAAAATCACTTTTTTTTTAATCTATTTATTTGATTTTCTACTCCAAAATACCAATATCAAAATCCTATATTCACATTTCACCGATTATTGCTTGATGTCCTTCCTTTCTTCTGGATAAGCAAAAGACACGTGGACTTAGCTACCGTTTGAGGTTCAGGTTTGGGTTGGGAAAAGTGCTTTTCCCAACCCAAGAGCTAGGAAAGGTGTTTGGTAAACACCTTCCCAATAGAGCTTTTTGGGTTGCCTTTGTATTTTGCATATATTTGCCACTGGTCCCTGAGGGAGCAGCCATTGGAAGTGCTTCCTGAGCAACACGGGAAGCTGCCCTTCAATTATTTTTGGACAAAAATATCCCCAGGTTTCCTTCTTAATTACAAATAAACCAGGTATAAATAAAAACGCTGATTCTTTCCTCTCCTCTCTCATTTGTTTTCGTCTTCCTCTTGAATCTACTCCATTCTCGCCCTCCGCCTCTCACCCTCTGGATCTGTCCCGCCCTCGCCCTCCGCCTCTCACCCTCGCCGTCGCTGCTCTCGTTTCATCGTTTTGCTGTACAGGAAATGTTGAATCATGAAGTTAATGTGAAGAGTAGCTGCTAAAGCACTTTTCTCATTCCACCGATCGACTGATTTTCTTTTGGGTTTGTTTATATATATCTATTTACTGATTTGGGTTTCATCGCATTTATTGAATTACAAAGTTTTCGTTCAAGCTTGAAGAGAAGGAATCATGGTTGCTGCAAATAAGGAAATGGTGGTGTATTGCTTTGACACTTTGGTTTCTCATTACAACTCAGAGGATGCTCCTCCGCCTGCGTTTGAAGAAGGCCAACAGTAAGCGCGGTTTCTGTCTCTCATTTTCTCCTATCTGCATGCGACTCTTTTAGAGTGAATTTTTGGTTTTAACTGATGGTGGTTCTGATTTTTTTATTTATTTAATTCAATGGTTTTGTTTAGTTTAATGTTTCTTTTTGAGACCCATATTGAGTATGATGCGTTGTGCTTTTTTTCTAATCTCTTTTTTAATTTTAGTTTGGGTGAATTGAGTTGCAAATGCGTATTTCCTCATGGTTGGATTTTAATGGGTTTTTTTTGTTGACAAATATGATGTTAGTATTGCAAAGTTTCCCTTTTTTACAGTTATTGATTTTTCTGGACAGGCTATATGGGATTATGATCATGCTTCTGTGTTCTCTCCATGGACATTATTGATTTTTCCCCACCTGTTTAGTTGCTTGTAGAAGCAGGATTTCTTGGTTTAATTTGAATTTCAGCCATAAGCCTTTGCATTTCTTGGTTTTACTCTTTTGCCAAGCCTTTTGTTGCTAGTTACTATATGTTTTTTCTTTTATTCAAGTAAAAGTTGTACTTCAGCAGTACTTATGGATGGAGTTCTAAATTATCAATGCAACATAAGTGAATATCTTGTAGGATAAATTTATAACTTGCTTGATAGACAATAGGAGGATTAACTTTTTGTGCTTGTGTGCATCTCATGTACTTTCATGTGGTAGGCTTGCTCTTACCTCTTGATGTGTGTGCTCACACTGATGTATGCTTATTCTTGTGATTCATGCATCATATGTCAAATTACAACTTTAATTTGATTGTATAGCAAGTTGCACATATATCATCATCCGTAAACTAGGCTCTTTCAATTGCTATTGTAGGACATGTTATGCCCTTTAATTTCAATCTTGATCCCTGTTAAAGTTGTCCCCGTTTTCGCTCTTTGCTTATCAATCTTGTAAAATGGAAGCATAATGACAAATAATATTTTATAGCTTTCACATTGGATTGGAGATTACAAACAATCAAATGACATCTCCCTAGCTCTTATCTTACATTGGATTGGGGATTACATACTGTTGCTACCCGATTTTGGATTTCTCTTGTCACAATTTTGCATATTTAACATTTACCGCACTTAATAGCTCGTCTAGGTCAAATTTCTGTCAATTCTTAGTCCTAGGCTAGTTTGTTTAAAATTCCGTGTCATTTTGTGTCTTTTTAAGTTTTTCGTATTTTCAACTGTCTTTACGCGAATTTCTATCGGTCCCGAGTAAGTTTCCCGGGACCATGGGTCAGATGCGTAATTTCTTTAATTGATAATTACGTACGATTTTTCTCTTTCACGCCATCTCATTTGGTTTCGTTCAATTTTTGTCGTAAAGATATTTATTTTGCGTCCGAACGTTTGACATTTTTAAACGAGAAAATAAATGCGTTAAATCAAACTTTTTATTTATTCACTGTATACTAGTTATCGTGTCTTATTTTTCCACACCTCTTGTTTCCCTCAATTTTTGCATTAAGAGAATTTTCTCGCACCACAGTTCGAGTCAAAATGTCCCGTTCGTGTGGGAATTAATGCATTAATGCACAATTAAATGCATGTTTATCCTCCTCGTCACCTTTCCTCCAGCTGCCCTTGCCGACTTGAATCATCATCATTTCCCTTGATATTATTTTCAAAACTTACTCACCACTCAGCCACATGATCAAGGCTTGGCTCTCCTTCGGCCAGCTGCCCTCGTCGCACTATAGCACCGCCTTCCCCATCGCCAAACGTTTGCCTATAAATACTCAAACTCTTCACCCTTAAAAAAGGGGGGGACCAATCCGGCTCTAGTCCCTGCCTCTTTATTCAGCTCAAACCACTCCAGTAGCAAAGGAAAGGTAAGCTTTCTCACTCTAGCTTTCTTTTAATTTCGTTTATGATCTTAATGAAGTGATAAATTGCTCAAACTTGGTTCAAATGCTTTGTTTTCATGCCAATTTTATTTCCCTTACTTCAATTTAACCAATCGTTGTCTAAGTTAATTAATGGAAGTTATGCTTCTTAATTAAGTTTACTATTCACTTGTTAAAATCCCTACTGTTTTGATTTAATTTTTTTTGCTGTTTTACTTTGTTTGAGTTGTTGACATGTTGATTGATTTATTTGAGTCATTTTTGGGTGGTTAAAAGGAAGTTGAGTTTCTTTGGTCGCCGGCCTTGGTGCCGGCTACGTGAAGAAGAAAAAGAGGAAGAAGAAAGGGAAGAAGATGATGTTGGGCGTGGGAAAGAAAGGAGAGAAAGGTGATGGGCTTGGCCTTTGCCAAGCCCATTTGTTTTAAATTAAAAAGTTTGGGCTTGGATTAATTCCAAGCCCATTTTTTTGTTGTCCAAAAATCAAACATGGGCCTAAGCCCGACCCACTAAATTTTTCGTATGTTCAAAAGGTACATTATTTTCGTGTTTTATTTAAATGTTTCTATGCCATGATTATTTATTTATGCCATGTTTATTAAATCGTATGTTTAAATCGTATGCTTGTTTACTATTCGTACAAATAATTTTAATTATTTATTTCACTTGATGTAATAATTAATTAATGCTTTTAATTATTTATCGCAATTGTTGTAATAATTAATTAATGCTTTTAATTATTCATCTCGATTGTTATAATAATTAGTTTAAGGCTTTCATTAATTATCCCAACTTGTTGTAATAATTAAAGAATTTACTTCTTGTAATAATTAGCTAGATTAATTATTCCGACCTCCAATTTGTAATAATTAGTCAAATAATTATTTTAATTGTGGTTTGTAATAATTAGTTAAGTAGTTAAAAATCGTGTATGGTTGTTATACCTATGTATTTATTACTTGTTGTTAACCACGGTTTTGAAGAGATGGATCGATCGGGGCTCGTCGAAAAGGTATGTTTATTTTAAATATTTCCTTGAAGGTTTATTAGAAATGTAAAAACCTCGATTATATCGAATACATGACCACCTAGAATGCGTTAGAACTACCCTTGCGTATGCATGACATATAGAATTTCCTAAATTAAAAAATCAACGCACATGCATACCATGTTTATATCACTTTGTCGTTCATACCATGAAATTAATTGTTTTCTTGCTAAAATGCTATCCATGGTGGCTTCAAAGGCCATGTCAAAACATATGTGCATACATTAATCGGTACGATGTTAGTTTGCCATGATAGAATCACGTAGTAAATAATTAAGTCATGCATGGCCCAATGATAAGGGGGGAACGTCCGCTCTAGCATCGAGAAAAAAATGGTAACCCCATCCCTCGGTCCCAATCAGAAATAACAAATCCCAACGAAAAATGCTAAGATGAACGTCACCTTAGAAGGCCTAAACTACATGTTTAAAATATTTTCAAGATACCTCGCATACCGGTAACCTTTTTAAAAGGATGTGACTTGGGTGCCTAACACCTTCCTAAGTCCATAAATACGACCTCGAACCATCGTTCTTTGGTTTAGACCATTGTAACTTAGTTTATTTTTTATGCCATGATGATTAGGTTCCCTAAACCTTAGAAAATTAGGGTGGCGACTTCATTTTGTATGATGTTAAGACAAGTCCAACGCTTGTCTCGCATTGTGGCCCGTCCCGAACCTTTACTCGTTTTCAACGAAAAGGGGGTGCGACACATACTATTAAATTTCCCAAAAAGATGAACAAAAAAAAGGAAAACGACGTGGAATATTAGATATTATGCTGGTCATGAGTATAACAAGAATATTGAACTTCATCCCCTGGAATCTCGTCTGTGGTAAGCAATGCTTGGTGCTCTTTCTCAAGTTAGAAAGAGTACTAACAGAAAATGCAATTAAGCAGTTTGTTTGTTGAAGTAAGGGCTATTTTAGTGTGGTAGAGTGTCTATCATATGCTTTGGGCCATGACCAGTAGACATCCAGTTGTTCTTCAATTGAATGAAACTTTTGAACTTCATCTCATAGGAAGAAAATTGGTCCATGATAAGTTTTACTAGGCCAAGTTACTGAAACTGTCTAGAGTATCTATGGAATATGGGTATTTACTTTGGTGGAAGTAAAGGCAACATTTATTTATTATTTCTCTGTTGCTGGAATATAGAAATGTAAATAAGTAGAGCATTCTACTTCTCGGAACCATTTCCACTTTGTCGTTTCTGCTAATTTTGTTGGCCTGTATGTTTTATGAGCTTATATTTTAGGCCTCACAATTTTAGTAGCTTATTTTTATAGAATGCTCAAAGCTGTAATGCTGATGTATGTGCGTTGAATATTTATTCTGTTTCTTACAAGTACCATTCTTGTTCCTTATAATCATCATTCAGGTTTTGTAGGATATCAGTTCTCACAACTCATAAATGCCATTTCTGGATATATTTTAGCTGTTGTTTCTGATTGGGGTGCCTCTGATACCATTTCCTTATGTGATTTTTTCTTATCCCTCTTTTGCAGTGCCTTGAGGGACCGCCGTTTTTCCTCTTTTGGAGTTGCTATTCATGTCTCATGGGATGTGTACAAGGGCATGCTGTATTTTGAGCACTAATTGCTGTATTTTGTTGTTGTAGTTGCTGGTTTGGGTGCAAAGAGTAAAACCTCTAATTCCTCATCACTTTCCTGCTTGCTTGCTCAAAATGTTGCTTGTTTTTACTGTCAAAATAAGGTACTAATTGCTGCCGAAATGATGCTTGTTGTTGCTGTCAAAATAATGCTCAAATTGCTGGTCAATTTCGTAGCTTTATGAAAGGAAGCTGGTTTGGGTGCAAAGAGTAAAAACTCTAATTCCTCATCACTTTCCTGCTTGCTTGCTCAAAATGTTGCTTGTTTTTACTGTCAAAATAAGGTACTAATTGCTGCCGAAATGATGCTTGTTGTTGCTGTCAAAATAATGCTCAAATTGCTGGTCAATTTCGTAGCTTTATGAAAGGAAGCTTTCCCTCATGAATGGAAACAATTATGTTGAACCTGGCCATTCATTTGAAGCAGTGGAGCAACAATTATTTGGCAGACAAATACTTGTTTACTCCACTCAAGTACAAGAATTTGTAGCATTTGATAAATGGTTTTGTGAGTAGATAATTGTTCTAAGAGATCAATTTGTAACTATACTTTGATTAAATTCTGTAATGTACAAAGATCAACTATGTATTTTATGTATTCCTCTTATTAATTATATTTAATCTTATAAAAAAATTAATGAGTCCAGCTATGATAAAACTTGTTGGCCGAAGGGGTATTTTAATCCTATTTTGATGATTGAAAGACACATCACATATAGTTCTTGCCCGGATCTTCTTTCTGTATGATAAATGCTTATTTTATGACACGAAAACTTATATTATGTCTTGGTTTTAAATATTACTTCAAAAATATTAGAATACATCAATAAAATGATACAGGTTTTCAATATTACTTCAAAAATATTAGAATACATCAATAAAATTTAAAGAAAATATTGAGCAATGATAATAATGTTCAAATAAGTAGAATAAATATTGACCAATGATAAAAATGACATCTTAGAATATTACTTTCATTATATAAATAAATGGATAAATTAAATTAACCTATATACTTGCTTAAAAAATAAATAATGTAAATAAATAACATTAAAAATGACTGATGCCCTTTATAGTCATTTTACACTCAAACCATAGTTCAAAAGCAGCGTTTACCAAACACCAAAAACAACTTCTCGTTTCCCACAGTACTTTTAAGAAATGTTTACCAAACAGCACACTGCTTTGCGCAAAAGTACTTTTCCCACAGCACTTTTGCTCACAACATTTTTCGGACCAGAACCGGAACGCCAAACAGACCCTTAGGGGTTTTGCCTTTTTACACCAAAATAATTTCAGGTAGAAGGCACCACGAGGTCCCTAACGTTATTATTTTTATTTTAGTTGGTCCCTAACGTTGCTTTTTGTTCAATTTAATCCCAAACGTTAACTCCGTTAGTCATCCGGGGTTCCTATTGTTATAACGGAGACAAACAGCCGTTATCTCTCAATATTTTAATATTAAATTAAAAAAAGTGTACAGTACCGACCCCACATGTCAGAAAACACTCACTTTTTTATCTTTTTATTATCAAAAAATTAGTTTTATAAATTAGTTAATTTATTTTCAAAAAATAAATTAAAAAAATAAAAAGAATAAATTATTAAAATTCCAAAATCTTTCAAATATTACTTCTTGCTTCGATTATTTTTTTTTTGAAAGGATTGCTTCGATTCTTCATCTGCTTCTCCGTTATTCATCTTTTTATTTAATTAATTAATTTATATATGTTTCAAAATGTATATATTTAATTAGAAACAAACCATACAAGTAAACATGAATTTGTGACTTGATAAATTAAAAGACCTTCCAATCCAATAATCATAATGCGACAGAAGAATACAGAGAATATTGCAAAATTAATTAATTCCAAAACCCAATCTGCAAAATCAATTTCAAGGATCGTTCTGCCAAATCCAAATCTCCCTCATTCAATTTCTCTTCATTCAACGATTACGTTCTGCCCAATCTGCAAAATCAATTTCAAGGATCGGTACTGTACATTTTTTCAAATTTAATATTAAAATATTGAGAGATAACGGCCGTTTGTTTCCGTTATGACAATAGGGATCCCGGGCGACAAACGGAGCTAACGTCTGGGATTAAATTGAACAAAAAGCAACGTTAGGGACCAACTAAAATAAAAATAATAACGTTATGAACCTCGTGGTGCCTTCTACCAATAATTTCGGTTAGATGTAGTATCATTTAAACACGTGTCAAAATCTTTAATAATTAGGCGTATAAAGATGAGATGAAGTAAATTATACGTGGGCATGATCTAAATAAGATAAAAAGTCTGCCCGATTAAATTTATTTATTTAGGGAATTAAAGGAAATTTGCATTAATTAAACTAACGAAATGAAATAGGAAAAAAAAACAACGTACAGGATGGCAAATTGAACAATACAAGCTGTTGAATATAATCTAACACTGTAGCAAGCCCACCAGCCCAAGGCCCAAGCCATCATGCCTCCAAGCCATCAAGCCCAGGAACACAAGCCTGCTGCAACACCTTCCACCTATCATAATCACCTTCGTTGAATATGCAGGCACCTAACATGCAGAGGCCACCAAGTCCAAGATATGCATATCTTGGACTGAAGACAATTGCACAATCTACAGTACGCATGCAATGGCACAGATCATCTTCACCTACTGCATCTCATTTCCTATAAATAGTTGTAGTAATCCTTTGTATTAGATATATAAAACTTAAGCATAATGTAGTCTATGTATCCGGCTCTAAGAGCCGATGGTGCTTTCCCTTTTTGCGTATGTTTACTATTCATATTTTGAGATTTGGAAACAATACAAGTAGATTGAGATTTACTTGTAGAACTCCATAACCCAGAAATTACAGACAAAAGATTGGAATCTAATACCACGAAATCCAGCAGCAGTTGCCAAGGCCAAGAACTCATGCTCTGTTCGTTCTTTCCCTCCTGGGTCCTGGGTCAGCATCACCATATCACATTCAGTTATTGTCTTGGCGATACCTCTCGTCTCGGCCATAACTGGAAGAACCATATCTACAATAATAACCATGCCATCATCTGGTATTGACTTGTAGCAGTTCTTTAACAACCTTAGGCAATGATCATCGCTCCAATCATGAAGTATCCACTGATTCAATCATATCAGAAAATTAAGGACCCGCATAATTTAATTACATATTATCATCTAACGATAAAGAAAAATATATGTATGTTACCTTCATGAAGATGGCATCCCCTTTTGGAACACTTTCAAACATGTCCCCTACAACGTGTTCCACACCTGCAATATCACAAGCAAATGACCCTTTAAATACGAGATTTTAGAATGTCAGCGTGAGTCTTAAATCAATTTCAGTACACCCTCTTTTGGTAAATATTTAAGTCTTAATTAAAAATAATCTTTGATTCATGATAATCTTTTTTTACTATTCATGTAAATTACATACCAGGGTAGGGCGGGGCATGCTCGATAACATGGGGCAAGTCGAAATTGATGCCCTTGATGTGGGGATATTGGGAGGTTATTGCATTGAGAGTGTGTCCCTGGCCACCGCCAACATCCACCAGTTGCTTCAGCTGCTCAAAACCTTTGTATGCTTTTAGGATTTTCTTAATGACAATAGTGGTATGGTTAACCATTGCTGCGTTGAACACTTGATTGAATCTTGGGTTTAAGCTAGGGTACACAAATGTATTTGCCCCATGAACCCTGTCAAAGGGTACCCCTCCCTTCAACAATAGCGTCTTTCAATTGAGACCTAATTAATGAATTAGGAGTTTGATTAGCATTTAGTAACCGAGTTATAAAAGTTAACTAACATTTGAAGATTTATAAATCTGTTTATTTTGATCCTACGGAAAGTTAAACTTGCTTAATTTGGTCTATCTGTTTAATATTTTTTGGCATATTAAAATTGACATAAAAAATCAACTGTACGATACCATTGTAGGTCACTTCCCCACTAACCAATCATACGAAACCATAGAGACCCTATTAAGTAAATTTATACAACATGTACCAAAATAAACAAAACTTCCTACCATAGGGACCAAGAACGTCATTAATCTTAAGCATTGAATAATATGATTAGATAAAGTCAATGAACTCTTATATTAGTATGGAAATTAGAGAAGAATAGGTCTCCGGTTGAAATTCTCCGACTTGCAATTTCTATCTAAAGAGTAATTTTAGTAGAATTAAAAGCAAAAGGAGTTAGACAAATTACCAGCTGGCCAAGAAAACGTCATCTTGTAACAAGGCCATGACAGGACTAAGGGAAACGCCATCTTCGTTCGGCACAAAGTACCTGGATATTGAATTCAAGCTGTAGAATCTCACTAAAAATTATTTTTAACGATTGAAGATAAATTTCTAATTCTCTTCTAATCTAACTAGTACTTATCTAATTAATCAAAATAAATGTAAGTCACAATTTTTAGGAGTTTCACACATGTACCCGACAGAAAGTCGATGCACATGTTTTATCTTTTTTTTCTTTCTTGCACGGTGTAATAAATTAATAATTTTCTTTAAGTGTTTTTAACGTTTTAAGAAAGAAAAAGAAAAAAAAGATAAAACATGTGCATCGACTTTCTGTCGGGTACATGTGTGAAACTCCTAAAAATTGTGACTTACATTTATTTTGATTAATTAGATAAGTACTAGTTAGATTAGAAGAGAATTAGAAATTTATCTTCAATCGTTGGTATCAAATCTAATTTTTACTAGCTAAGTTATGAATTGATATTTCATATTTAATTGTACTTAGAAAATTAGTCAAAAAATTAAGAGCTTATTTTCATTAAATTGGTATGTAAACTAATTATTTTTCGTAAAAATAAATAAATAAATAAAATAAATAAAATTATTCATGATAATAGAATAATTTCTTACGACAAACAATACTAATAGAATTAATTTAACATAAAATTATTTAAAATATGATCTTTTAGTCGTAACAAAGGTTAACTCCATACAATTTACCTTCCAAACTTGAAGATTTACAAGATTTTGAAGTTCAAGAAATATTATCAAATTTGAGCTGGTAATGAAGATAAAGATTAATAAAATGAATTAGAAATTATTATTATTATTCATTATTTTATATTTTTTTCAGAACAAAATTTAATTGTACTAGGCAGTCTTTACTTAAACTAGAACAGTTTTACTAATAACGTTATTGTTGAATCTTTACAGAAATCTTTTTTTTAATGTATCACTGATCATAAACAAACTTCTCTTTTAAAAATAAAATAATGATAAAATAATCAATAAAACGCAAGCACATGCTTATCCTTGTTTAGTACAGTAATCTTACGTAAGACTTACATTTTCAGTATGTCATTTATCAACAATGACAACAAGACAAAACAAATTGATAAACATAAAAATGAAGCTAGACATTGTATCACAGACTTTGTAATTTGATTAATCATATCTTTTCTTTTTACATATAATTTTTTAATAAATTTCTGCGCATGCATGAGATTCCTTGCAAGTTAATGACTCATTTACCTCATGTACTCAGTCGTTTTGTAATCGTTTGATCCTTGTACTCAAAAGGGATAAAGTAAAAATTGGCACCTGTCAAATAATTGTTTGATTGATTTGACATCTTTTTTATTTTTTGTCTTTAAAAAGTACCCGTAAACTAGACCTGTCAATTAGACCCGGAGACCCGCGACCCGGTCCCGAAATGGGTTCGTGCAGATGGGTTCTTGGTAATATGTGGATCCAGATCTAAGAAAGTGGACTGAAAAATGAAAAGGCGGGGTACTACTTTTGCGGATGAGGTTTTGCGGCAGAATTAGAAAGGAATCTAACTGAGTCGAACAATAGAGAAAAAACGGAGAAATTTTGAAAATAATTTTTTTTGAAATTTTTGGATTTGAAAATGCAGGATAAGAAAATAATTAAGCGAAAGAAAAAAACAAATTAAGGAATAAGAAAATAAGAAAGAAAATTTTAAATTTTTAAATTTTTACGAATAACTTAAGAAAATAAGAAAGAAATTTTAGAATTTTTGGAATAAGAAAATAAGAAAGATAGAAAATTTTAAAATTTTAAATTTTTTTTACATAATTACCTGCTATAACAGGTTTAAAAAAAACCTATTGTAGCATGTAACTCTAACAGAGTGTTAAGTTTGACTGACGGAATGGACTCACACTTCATTGACTTTAAATACAGGGGAGGTGGAATAAAACATTTATAGTCCAAGAGAGAGTATCTGTTTATTACGAGTTAGTACAGGGGGTCTAAATGCTATTAACTCAAATGAAATGAGTGAGTGGCACATCATAAAATATTTAAAAAATAAAAATAAAAATAAAGAATAAAGAATAAATATTTAAAATTATAAAAAAATGTATTTAAAAAAAATTGTCATAAAAGAAAAATTATAAAAAAAGGAATAAAGGTTTAAAATCATACCTGATACCGTCATTAGGAAAGATGAAAAAAAAATGTTAACGCATGCAACCTGCGCATCGTACTTTCACGATGGAAATGAGGGGAATTTTTGTTACAGCTATCAATGCAACCTAGAGGACCAAGCCCGTGGAACACCATTTTTCGCGCACCAAATGCATACAGCCTCTGCCATTTTTTTCCTATCAGTTTCTTTCGTCGAAGTTAAAAGCACATAAACTTTTTGCAGTTTTGGATAATAGCTGCTGATTGAAAGAGAAGAACTCTAACCTTGAGTTGTTGATCTAAGGTGGATATTAAGAGCTCTAGGAATTCATCATGAGTGTACTGTTGGCCATCTGCTAAGAAGGGCTGCAAGAAATTGTTGACATAGTCATTGCTGCCTGCAAATGGAAACTGTAATGAGCAAAACAATCAAAGCCGAGAAGGATGCGGAATTTTTTCTAGCAAATGCAATGCAAGCCTACCAATCCCAATGAAGAACATTGCCGCATCGCAGAGTTTTTCTGCAGCCCCTTCTCCTATTTTATCCTTGATTGATTCTTTAGTCTTTCTAAAACAATTGATCTGATCATCAAAAGACAATCTCTGCATCTGCAAAGCACAAAATGATGTGTTATTTCAATGATGTTTGGCTAAATTGTTCGAAAATATTGCATTCATAAACTGAGAAGGTTAAGTAGCACTGTGTGTTACAAAGTACAATCCAGTGTCATTGAGGATTCCTGCTCCACCAGATGCATAATTAACCCCAGTAAGGTGTGAATCATCATTTCTTGACAGTGAAAGGAAAGGTGGAGGTGGTGCAATTCCAAGCTTTGCGGCTTCAGAACAACATTATACAAGTGAAGGTGTTAGCCAAAAGAGCACACAAATGCACTATGAAAAAAGAGACCAAAACTACGAAAAATATGCATACATATGATATCACCAATGGTTCTTCCATTTGTAAACCTTCCTGTTGCTTTTCCTCCAGCAAAGTCAATACCATACCATGGATAATCAGACCTGGCCAGTGAGTATTGAAGATATTTGTTGTTTCCAACTTCTGCTAAGGAGTCACCAAACACAAATGTCACGAGCGATGATGATGATGGTGCAGCAGAAACCAGAGTCGTGGCTGCTGCTCCTGCTGCTGCTAGAATTAATGCAGCAAAAGCTACTACTCTCTGCACTCTCATGATTATGTTTAGTTCAGGACTAGTTGCAGGATTTATTGTTATATATATCTATATCTATATCTATATATAGCAGTAGGTTTTATACTAGTAGTATTTGTTGCATTGCAAATTTGCAACAGCAGGTTTTAAGTCATGCCCAGTTCTTCAAGTTTGCATGTTAGGTGATAAATTTCAAAACCATAGGCTCTCTTATTCCATTATGAAACCTACCAACTTAAATCTTTTTAAGTTCCATTTGTGGTAAATTGTATCAGTTGGCCAACTCACATCAGCAGGTTAGCATAATTAGTTTTTGCGTAGAATCCCACGTTCCAAAAACATTGCTCAAAACTATTTTATATTTCTTGCAAGAACAATAAACCCACTAAAACCAAAAATCCTGACCAAAGAGAGAAAAAGACGAGAGCTCTGCCATGATGACAGGAGAAAATTGATGTATTTCTGTTTTGGATCACATTATATGTAATTTTCATGATACACATCCATACTTCTTCTATATCATTTGGTTATGTAAATATTGTGATCATGGATGATTTAGTTACCATGTAACGAGAGTCGCATTAACTTTATGTTGATATGATTATTTGACGAGATTGTTTGGAAATATTTTTTATTATGGTAATATAGATTTAGAACTTAAACAGTAATGACAATTACGTATTGACAGGTGAGAAGGAAAGGAAAATTGTCTCTCAAAAATAATAAAGTTGTTATTTTTAGAATAAAAGAAAAGAAGAAAATTGACAAACAATCAATCTAATCAGTCGACATCTTTAATGGTAATTACTCTCTTTAATCTTTCTCAACAAATCCAGAATCTCCACGCCTACAAACAATGTACTTCTTCTTCTACCTTCTTCTTCTACTTCTCCGCATCTCCGTCTCCATCTCCTAACCAACACCCACCTACCTCACCTGACAAATGTCGCTGTTCTGCGGAGCCGAGTGGGTGCTGCTATTGGGTTGCTCCCGTTGGGCGTGGAAGCGCTGCACCTACATCGGCTCCGACGACAGCGCTCCCTGGACTCTCGCCACAGCTCAAGACTTCGAACCCGTCCCTCGCATCTGCCGCATCGTCCTCGCCGTCTACGAGACCGACCTCCATAACCCTCGCTTCTCCCCTCCCGGTGGATATGGCATCAACCCCGATTCGGTCGTCAAGCGCGTCGCTCATAAGCAAACCCTAGGTCGGGCCCCGCCTTACCTCATCTACCTTGACCATCACCATAAAGAGATCGTTCTCGCCATCAGGGGATTGAACTTGATCAAAGAGAGTGACTACAAGCTGCTACTCGACAACCACCTCGGGATGCAAATGTTTGATGGTGGGTATGTGCATCATGGGCTTTTGGAATCTGCCATTTGGCTCTTGACTCAAGAAGGGGAGACCCTGAAGAGGCTCTGGGAGGAGACTGGGAAGGAGTATAGTATGGTGTTTGCTGGCCATTCTTTGGGGTCTGGCGTTGCAGCTTTGCTCACTGTCATTGTGGTGAATCATACAGACAAGTTAGGTGGGATCTCTAGGGATAAGATTAAGTGTTATGCCCTAGCACCCGCCAGGTGTATGTCGCTTAACTTGGCTGTCAAGTATGCTGATGTGATTTATTCCATTGTCTTACAGGTGACTCCTACACCCTATTTTTTGTTCTTGCTTCATTCTATTACTTAACCTGTATCTGTCGGCCAAATCATCAAATTTGCTCTGTGGAAACCTTAACTGATATATTGTCCCCAGGGGTTCAGTACTTGTGTGGATTTCCTGACTGGAAATTAATTGCTCTGTAGCTTGACCATTTGATTGTGAAATGACCCCCTTGTTGTATCTAAGGTTGTGAGATTGCTAATCGTTTGATTCCAGATCATCCTTGGGCTTGGACTGCTATAAACAGTAACTTGCTCATCATTCTTGTCATCCGAAACATCAAAATCAAATTGTGACTTGTAGTGAGTCAAGATGGTTTGTTATTACTTGTCTTCATTTGACCAGCCAATTGTACCCTTCCATATAATCTCATCTTCTACTCTGTCACTTCCTTTGGTCTATCAACCATATTAGATTACACAAAATTAGTGTCTAAGTTAATGTCACTTCTTCAGTTTCTAGTCAATTTGTTTTGAATTTGCTGAAGTCATTGTTTTGGTATGTGTAAAATCTCCAGTTTGATACAGTCATATTATTCTTATCCAGGATGATTATTTACCAAGGACTGCCACTGCAAGATATTTTTAAGTCAATCTTCTGGTTGGTATGCTTCACTGGTTGACATCACACAGAGCTAACTTGCATCTTTGTATAAATTCTCTTCCACTTAACTAAGTAGAGAGTGAATTGTTATTATCATTATCTCTTAAACCAGGCCTTCATGCTTTGGACAGCTTGCCCTGCTTACTGTTTTTGGTTTGCTTGAGGGATACCTTCATACCAGAAGGTAGGAAGATTCGAGATCCAAGGAGACTTTATGCCCCTGGACGAATTTATCATATTGTAGAGAGAAAATTCTGCAGGTAACAACAGTTTTTCTATTTGTTGGCTATGCTGATCAGTCGATGAAGTATATCGGTGCAATACTTCTTTTTTTATTGCTTTGCATCAACGTTTACTACTTTATCATATTGATTATCATAAGCATTGACCAGACAGCCATTTTATTGAGAATGTCTTCTTAATTTCTCAGTAAGCACATAGAGAGATCAACTAAGATGCCACCTTTATCAGTACTGTAGAGATCTGTTTTTACTTTATTACGAAGCCCGCTTTATACGAAGGTTGTTCTATATTTGTCTACTATTATGCCTCAACTCACAAGTTCACCTTAAGCAATTGTACCTTCTGTTTATTCTCTATAACCTACTGAATCCTCTGACCACTGCTGCCATTTGTATACCAGAAAGTACTCTTCATTTAAGTCGGAACCTATAAAGTAATATTCCTTTATAAGTACTATTCAAAGAGCAGATAGGCTGAGTTTGTTGCGTTCCTTCCATGCTCTTTTTCTTGCAATTATATTTGGGGAAGTTATGGTTGTTCTAGAAAATCAATCTCATCAGGACGTAACTCTTCAAGAGTGTGAGATAGTTCTGCCCTACCAGGAATTACTAAATATTCTTCTAAACTTATTTTTTTCATCAGTGTAATATTTAAAAGGGACAAAGGTGCCATATTATATGAATATATCTTGAGCTAATTACTATTTTATAGATTCCCAGCATTGCAACGTGAATTTTACCATTCCGTCCGTTGTTGGACTAGATATTCTTACTTCTTACGCATCCTAATTATGCAACGTACAAAAGATGTTTGTGATTAGATACTTTTGATTTATATCCTGTCCTGTGGGTGGTAGAAGAAAAGAAAAGTGGGATTTTGATGTAATCTTATGCTAGTAGGGCAGGTATAGGGTAGTGATAAATTTTGGCAAGTGGGGTAGATTGTCCATTTATTTATATTTTAAAACCAACCCATTTGAATGACGAACAGCCATAATTGTGCAGCTATATATTTCACGTCCATCTCTTTCGAGATGCATCTCTCTTCTTCCCCTCCTCTCTCTTCCACCAGAGGTGAATATCTTCATCCCTTTGGATGGCTATCTTTATCTTTTTTCCCATCTTGGTAATTATTTCCCACACTCATAAAAATGGCATCCTACACTAATGACACTGTTATTATCTCAGTATTCAGAAAATACAAAGAGATGCAAAACCAAAGGGTTATTCTTGTTTTTCTTGCTTTTCTTGTTCCCTGTTGTGTTGCTCAGTGATGATTTCATTATGCTTTAACCTCACTGAACAAAAGAGGCTCTAGGGCTTTGATATACTCCTTGTTTAAGCCAACTGTGAAATACTTGTTGTTCTTGATGGGTTCTTGATGGCTCCTCTCTAATATTGTCGAGGCATAAAGTCTCCTTTTATAGGGGAGAATTGTCAAGAACGTTAAGTAGTTTTTGGCCTAAATAAATGGAGGATTGAATGTCCCCCGAGTTCTTTGTGATCGAGTGGCAAAGGGCTGGTACGTCTTGTGTGACATCAGCATCAGCATCAGCATCATCGGTTTCCGGTAGCCCGTCAGGGATGGTTCTGAACTGAAAAGAAGGGAGGCCATCAAGAGAATTGGGTCCTCTTGATCTTAGCAGCCGCTTGTGGTTGTACTCGGTGTTGACAAAAGTGATATGGAAACCTTTGGAGTGAAGAACTTTTGCGAGTTTTGTCATTGGGTTTATATGGCCTTGCGATGGGAAGGGAGTGCATACAGCATGAGGCTTTTTAATGGCAGATCTGGAAGCCATGTATATCTCCTTTCTTCTTTCTTTCTTTGTAGAGATTACAAAGCAGAGAGCACGGTATAAGCTGGAGAGGCAGGGGATGGTCCTGGCCAGAGGACTCGCTTGGCGTTTTATAGACCAGAAAATGAACTTTATTTTTTTTTTCTTTTCTCTCGAGACTATTCTAGTTCAAATTCCTTTAGACCCAAATGGTGATAATTTTGGATAAATTTTTTATCACTCGATTAACCAACTATTGTTTTTTTGTTATTAAGATGAAGGAAAACACTTTTTTTTTTGTTCTACAGAAAAATCATTACAAAACTCATTGATTCCTGTATTACATAGTTAATTTATAATCATATATGGGGAATATTCTTTTTTTCATTATTAAGGTGAACGGAATCTCTACATTAGTTGTGTTAATTAAATAAAATTAATGTTTAGCACTAAGTTGACTATTAAATTTGATTAAATACTAATAACTCATAAGTAGCTTGGGCCGTTTCCACAATTCTTTTATGGCTTAAATACTAATTTTATCCTTGTGTTTGTTTAATTTGATCAAGTAAGTCCTTGTGTTTAAACAAATATCAAATTAATCCTTAGACCTTACACCAAAGGAGTATATTGGTTACTAATCTAAAATATCTCTCATAAAAAAAAATCTCTTTTTTTATCCCTAAAGTCTATTTCAACTTTTATTTTTATCCTTACATTCTCATCTAAGCCCCTATAATTAATGAAATCAATATTCACACTTTTAACTTGGTATACTAGATTCCATATTTTTTTGTAGAGAATGACTAATTCGGTACAAATTTACCAAAAATAATAATTAATATGGGATTTTATAAACATGAGGATTTAATTAAGTTTTTTTATAACATGCGGATGAAATTAGTGTCTAAGCTAAAGTTGTACAAGTTAAAGTAGGGTTATTCTACTATGCCCAGACTTGTTTAGGAATCCGTACCCAACCAATAAAGACAATTAGATTTATTTTGATTATTAGATTTTTAAGGGATGTTTAAAATGGTACCAAGTTAAACATATCTTCATTTTAATTAGAAAATTTTAAGAAAAAATCAACTTATTTAAGTTCATTTCATAATATACTTCAATCATCACCGGACATAATGTGGAATGAGTCATCCATTTAAAAGCCCCAATAATATTGGTCAACCACCAAATATCAAAGTTTATTTCGAGATTAAGAGTTAGAGTTTTGAGGACAAATGAACAAGGAGGGTGGAAAGTTGTATGGCGATGGAATTCTAAGTTTCACTGAACATCTTAACAATGGTAGCACTAAAGGGCTCATAGAGTTGTACAAATTTTGATCATCCTCGAGATTCAATTAGCTCCTCAAACTCAATATTAAGAACTTCGTCTAGAATTTCTTTGTAAAATTTAAAAGCATTCTTTGAATGAAAGAAAGTCACATACCGGAGGGGGTGTGTAGTAAAGAGGATTGTGGTTGGCTTCTTCCATGGAGAAAGTGAATTCTTGCCCATGTTACCTTAGATTTTCTTGACGAGAAGTGATGAAAGTGCTAGGTTGAGGAAAATTCCTAAAGGCTTCTCTTTCAATCGTTTAGAAGAACGGATTTGGTTCATATTAGTGAGAGGTGGTTTGGCTTTTGAATTTGAAACTTAATGAAAAGAATAGATTTAAGTGGTTTTTTTATTACAATTGAATAATGAGATTTGTTTATGAAAAGAATTAGTTTAAAAAAAATTAGAAAATCACTAAACTAATTTACATCTAACTGGATATTATTAGCAAAATGAATAAAAAAATTTAATTACTTGCTTTTTAAACAACAAAATTCTAGTGTAAAAATTAATAAATATCTTTTTAGTTTTAGTTTTTTATTTTTTAACCAAATGTCATGTTATCATATT
Organism: Viola odorata; assembly: GCA_963691705.1. Lineage (NCBI taxonomy): Eukaryota > Viridiplantae > Streptophyta > Magnoliopsida > Malpighiales > Violaceae > Viola > Viola odorata. Next base: position 7,718,893 of record OY829543.1, on the reverse strand, counting down.
TCAGTGGTGAGGTGGAACATTAAAATAATTTTTTAATAACCTCTAATGATTAAATATACCACGGCCACTTTATTTTAATGCGTTAACTAATAGAGTATTATCTCCGTCATTTATTAAAGTACGCGTGTGTACGCGTGTACTGTAGACACTCATTTTGAGGTGACCGGATGATTCACTATTTGAGACAATTTTGTCCCGAATTTTTTCTCGGACGTACGTTCGAAAAAAAATACGAAATTTTTTGGGGTCAAATAAGTCATCCGACCTCATTGAGACCCATGTTTACATTACACGCGCCTTTTAATAAATGACATAGGGAGTATCAATTTAAGCAGAGTAAATAAATACTTTACCGACTATATATTTCATAAAAAAGTGGTGCTGGTTAGGGGTGTACATTTGACCCATCCGACCCGCTAACTCGAACTGACCTGACCCGTCAAAACACACTGTTTATTGAATAACCGTTCATATACATATACATAATCGACCCGCCAATTTATTACGAGTCGGTTCGCAGGTCACTTTTGAATAAATCGCAATAAAACCGACCCGACCCGACCCTAACCCTAAGTTAGTAAACTAAAACGCAGCATTTCTAAATTCCTTCCCATTTCCCATTTCCCATTTCCCATCCAGATTCAATCCAGCGATTCCAGCCCCATCCCGATTTCCCGATCCCCTCCATCGCCCGATCTCCTTCCTCTCCATCCCGATCCCCTCCATCCTCCGATCTCCTCGTCCTCTCCCTCGACCCACCTCGCCCGATTTCCCGATCCCCACAGCCCGAACTCCTTCCTCTTTTCCCATCCAGATTCCAGCCCCGATCCCCTCCATCCTCCGATCTCCTCGTCCTCTCCCTCGACCCACTTCGCCCGATTTCCCGATCCCCACAGCCCGAACTCCTTCCTCTTTTCCCATCCAGATTCCATCCCGTACGACCCCTCTTCTCTTCAGGTTTGGATCCCGATTTCCTTGTTTTTTAATATGTTTGCAATACACACTACTAACTCTTGATAATTTTGATTTGTTGATGCATTTGTTTTCTGGATTTGTTGATAATTTTGATTTGTTTGTTGGGTTATTATTCTTTGGTGTTGGTTTATCATGTTTGAGTGATTATTGAACCTGCAAATCAGCTAATTAGGTCTTCACTTCAATTATTTGTGACTGTTTTCGATTTGTCTGTGAATTGTTTGAGTGATTATTGAAATTGAATTTTGTTGTTTTTGCTGTGATTTGTCTTAACTTCAATTATTTGTGATTTTTTCCCTGGGAAAAATTATTTGATTATTGTGTTGGTGGCCAGAATTTTTGGATTTTTTTCTGGATTAATGGTTTGATAAATTTCGGATTTCTTTTTCTGGATTTATGGGAATTTTTTTATTTGATTATTGTGTTGCTGGCCAGAATTCACAATTGTTACTGGGAGTTAGAACCAAGTCTCTGAATTCTGGCCAGAATCGTTTCTCTATATGCAATTAGTTTTCTGGCCAGTAAATCTTTGATTATGCCTTTTCTTGTTGTCTTGGAAATGTCTAACATTGGTTTGGACATGTTACCAAACCAGTTAACAGGATGGCTGAGGGTGATGAGAACTTACCAAGGGATGCAAAGATTATGAAATCGCTTCTTAAATCAATGGGCGTTGAAGATTATGAGCCTCGCATTATACACCAGTTTCTGGAGCTGTGGTATCGTTATGTTGTCGATGTGTTGACAGATTCACAAGTTTACTCTGAGCATGCAGGCAAGACTGCAATTGACTGTGATGATGTCAAGCTCGCTATTCAATCAAAAGTTAATTTCAGCTTCTCACAGCCCCCACCAAGGGAGGTAATTAGCCATCTCCAAAAATGCTATCGCTTGAACATTTTAGTGTGTTAGCATTCTCCTAGATTCGTTATATAAACCCTCACACGACATTTTATCCTGTCAATTCGTTTTAAATGTAGTTTTCATTTCGATGAAATGATGCAACTTGTAGTTTTTGTATGGCCAGTATACTTGGTCCAGCGGTTTCCATATTCCCTTTTCTGCATAAGTTTGGAAAAGATGGCTAACAACTGTAGTTTTTGTGATGACCAACTATTAGGTTTTGCTAGAGTTGGCTAGAAACAGGAACAAAATCCCACTGCCCAAGACAGTAGGGGGTTCTAGTATTTCACTGCCTCCTGAGCAAGATACGTTGATTAGTCCAAGCTACCAACTTGCGATCCCAAGGAAGCAGCCGGTCCAAGCAGAGGTGGAGGAGGAGGAAGGCAGTGCTGATCCAAGCCCTTCACAAGAAGCAGAACCGAAGACAGATGTCCCACCCCAGCATACTCCTCAAAGAGTATCATTTCCCCTCACGAAACGTGCTAAGAAAACACTCAGTTAAGCACTTTAGAATGAAGCTCAGTAGTGAATCTGTCACAATGGCTTTGACCTGTCTTGTTGAAAAATGTTCAGGGCAGGCAATTTTGTGGAATCCAGTTACAAGACAGATTAGAACTATTCCTATCCGAATGCATTCAACCAGTTTTTTATGAGTGTTATCTTTTCAAGTTCGGTTACGCTTAAAAATCGAACGATGATGATTATAAGTTGGTAACAGCATTCCAGTGCTTCTTGAAACCGGATGCAGCTGCTAAGTTTTACGTGCTTGGAGAAATCTTACTAGTTTTGATATCCTAGGCTCCATTTGAGAAAAACAAACATTTGGAAATGCCTCTCGATTTCTTATTAACATTGTTTTTGAACACGTGATACATTCCAAAATAATTCGTACATAACATTTTTGAGGCAAATCTAAAAGTAAAAGAAAGGGCTGTCTTTTTTAGCATAATAAAGAGTGACATTTTAAAAATGAATATAATAAAATAAGAGAATAATTTTTTCTTCGACGTGACAACAAGTTGCATAAGTAATTACTGTATTTATTGATTCAAATGTTAATAACTTATATGTAGTTTAAAAAAATAGTTATAAGGCAGATAAATAACTTTATTAAATGTTACTTTCTCGGTTTTCGAAAAAAATGAGATTTCTCACCTTTTAGTTAGAGAATCACTTTTATACAAAATGGAAAAAAGTTCGATTCCTAAGAATCCAATTTTTCATGCGTCAACTAAACAGTAAAATTAAGAATCTTACTTTCTCGAGTCACTTTCCTTCTAATTTCGCCAACCAAACATTACCAAAATGTTATTAGCTACCTCATGCGGCCAGCCACTTATGATTGGCTTTGGCTGATCATTTATTGTTTTCGAATCGTTGGATAAAAATATGTTAAAAAAAACATTGGCTTATTGGTAAAAATAAAATATGTTACGGAAAAAACAAGTTATAGGTTTATACACATGATCATGGGTAAAATTAAGAAAGAGTAAAGTTACCTTTGAAAGGTGTAAAAACTCTTCTCAATCAGTTGAGAGTAATGAGTATAGGCAAGAAATCCACAAGCACCGGCTGTCCAGGACACAACATCAGGGATCCCCAATTCCATCAGAGATTATGCAACTTACTGGAGGAACTTGTACTGTGGAACTAAAAAAATGCTCAAGGAACTTGTACTGTGAAACAAAGGGCGTCTTCTTTTAGCATCATAAAAAGTGATATTGCACAATGTATTGGTTGTATGCGTCATATATTAATTTGGTGCGGTCATGGGTTCAAATCTCATAAACATCACTTGCGCCTTTAATTTTTTTAAATTACATTCTAAACTCAGCAGTCACTTGTAAATAATTGAGGGGGAAAAAGAAATCAAAACAGTTTAGTAATGTACATGAAGATAAAAAGAGGGACACCTTGCCTCTTATATATATATATATATACTAAACAAGTACCGGAGCAAATGCACGAATTAGAAAATGAAAAAAAAATGTATAAGGGAGTGTTTGGTATACAAATTTGGGAAGAGTTCAGTTCATTTAAACTGAATTCAGTTTTTGTTATACACTTTTTAAATTGAATTCAATTCTTATAGAATTGAACTATCATAATTAACAAAAGATAGAATTCATGTCAAAATAGGTGTGATTGTAGAATTGAACTATCATAATTAACAAAAGATAGAATTCATGCCAAAATAGGTGTGATCGTTGAAGAATTCATTTAATTTTTTAATAATTAATTAGATAATTACTTAAAAGCCCTCAACTTTTATTTAATAAACTTATTTCACCAATTTTTTTTATTTTTTTATAATTAAGTAAAAATTTACTACTTAGGTTCATTTTCACTAGTTAGGTTCGTTTTTTACTATTTTGGCTCGTTTTCACCAGTTTGGTTCGTTTTTTACCATTTTGGTTAGTTTTTTTACTAATTTAGCTCATTTTAACTCAATTTTTACTAATATGGCTCATTTTTTACCGTTTCGCTCATTTTTCATCATCTTTGGTCATTTTTTACCGTTTTCTCTCATTTTTTTACCTTTTTTGCTCATTTTTCATCATCTTGGTTTGTTTTTTACCGTTTTTGCTCGTTTTTTCCCCATTTTTGCTCACTTTTCATCATCTTGACTTGTTATTTATCGATTTGTATAGGTTTTGCTCGTTTTTTACCATTTTGCTCATTTTTCATCATCTTGACTTTTTTTTACCATTTTGCTTGTCTTTTACCGTTTTAATCGTTTTTGTTTGTTTTCATCATCTTGGCTCGTTTTTTATCATTTTTCCTTGTTTTTTATCATTTTTGTTCGTTTTTCATCATTTTTGCTCATTTTTCATCATCTTGGGTCGTTTCCACCAATTTTGCTGATTTTTAATCATTTTTGCTCGTTTTTCATCATCTTGGCTCGTTTTTATCATTTTCACCATTTTTTCTCATTTTTGCTGGTTTTTCATCATCTTGGCTCATTTTTTATCAACTTTTACCGTTTCTGCTCATTTTTTACCATTTGGTTCGTTTTTTACCATTTTTGCTCATTTTTAATCATTTTTGCTCATTTTTATCGTTTTTCTTCATTTTTTACCAATCTGCTCATTTTTTAGCATCTTGGCTCATTTTTACTAGTTTTGCTCAATTTTTTAATCATTTTTGCCCATTTTTAATCATTTTTGCTCATTTTTCATCATCTTGGCTCATTTTTTATCGTTTTCACCCACTTGAAGCCAAAATATTTCCAAATCAATCTCCAAAACACATGTAGGAAGCTCAAAAGGGAATCCACACAAAAGATATATGCGCTGAAAGCTTTAGGAACCAATCAAAGAAAACTGGATCAAAACTCTTGGAAATTCCTGAATTCTTTTCTAGGATCTAGCTATCAATTCCAGTCCCAACTTATCCGTTTCTACAATCCGTCAATATACTCAGTTCATTTGCCTAATACTAAACAATAAAACAGATTCAACTAATACTAGTATATTTAGAAAACAACAATTCGCAAGAAAATAAAAAAAGCAAACACCATTTTTTCCAGTTCAAAGGAAAGGAGGAGGAAAATGTCAAGGAGAAATACCGTTCTTGGCCAGCAGTGTCCCAGATCTGAGCCTTGACGCTCTTATGTTGAAACACCCAACGCCCTTAGCGTCGATGCTGCGAGAGGGAGAGAGGCAGAGAGCGACTGAGAGAGAGAGGATGAGGGAAAGTTCGGAGGCGGTGGGTGGTGGTGGTGGAGGAGGCGGTGGCCGGTGGGTGGTGAGAGGGAGAGAGCGACTGAGCGATGTGAGAGAGGATGAGGGTTCTGTTTCTGGAACGAACAATTTCACTTCAGTAAAAAAAAATTCTTATATAGTGGGTAAGAAAAGTTCGGTTATTTCGGTTAACCGAACTTTTGCTTATCAATATCCGAAATTGAACCGAAATAAATTTTGGTTATCTAAATTTCAAAACCGAAGATTTCAAAACCAAACAAGCGAAATTTCAGTTTCAAAATTTCAATTATTCGGTTTTCAATAACCGATGGGAAGCGCTAGTTGTGTTAGTTTCAGATCGGAAGAAAGGAAAAGAAAACGATATTGTGGTATTTTTCTGAGTGGGGCTGAAATTTAATAAAATAATGAAGAAAAATTGTAGTTATTTTCGTGCCAATGTCATGGAGGATCTCATGGTTTATCAGGTAAAACATGTTGGTACCCATGAACACTTCGTTTCTGATTATTCCTTAATAAGTTAATATTATAGTTTTCATGGTTGTGTTAAGGACTTACTGTGATAGACCATGAAAAGACCAATGAAACTTTTGCTTACGAATGGTTATGAATTGTATGACATGTGATGAAAAATATACTAAAGTGTAGCCCCCCTTTTAACCTAAAGTTAAGGTTCTATATATAGCCTAACAACCCCACTAGGGGACAAAATGGTATAGAGGAATATTCTCTGATGAGCTGGATGATTTGCACATGGAATCTCACTAGAATCTTTTTGGCATCTTTGGTCAAGCGTCATCTGAGAAGAAACATGCACGTGCGTGCGTCTAGGCCTGGACGTAAGATCTTGTCTCGGTCCCGACGGTAAGTCTCGACGACAAAACTGCATCTAGGGAGCGACGATGTAAGATCAGCAGAAATGCATCCAAATGGCGCGCTTTTCAGCAAGTTTCTCCCTTTAGTCCAAATCTACAAAGTGGTTGGAAAACAAGCCAAATTAGTAGTATCAAGTGTGAAATTAGACCAAAAAGAGAGGGAAAAACATGCATAAAAAGGCATCATATCAGTTCTTCAACCGTTTTCCATTGTGGAAAGTATCCATAAATTTCATGGGTTGTTCTTTATGTACTTTTGTCCGATCACTAGCTCTCATATCTCCTCTGCTTGGTTTTTTAATGTTTGCATCTTAAGCCTGTACTGTACATGTCGAAACCCTTTTCATTTCCATTTTTCGGGTTTTTTATTAATGATTGTTAGAGCACATTTCACTCGTAGCAGAGCATGGGAATGCCTAGTAGTAGCAAAACTGCTGATATGTACCCATTGTGATCTCTTGAACTCAGAAGTGCTTCGAATGTAAAGTTTTGTCCTGTGTTTGCTGATATTTTTGTTATGAAATCCTTAAAATTTTCTGTCATTACAATCTCCCAGACTGGAAAATGTTATCCAAACATGATATATTTGGCTGTGGCTGACAAACTTCACAGTTGCAGAATGACTAGAATAGTATTACTATCATGCTCAAGTGTACTGTGTTGAAAAAAATTGGAGATATGAATCCTTTGCGTCTGCAATCTATAGCTTATAATGATTATGTATTTTAGGCACTTGCATTGTTCTTTACTCCCTTTTCACCCATCCAATTTTTTAACATGGTTTTTGACTTCTTCTGCTTTTTGGTCAATTTATTCATTTAGATTTCAATTTGCGTGATGTTTTTGCCAGAAAGAGCGTATATGCCTTTTCTTGTTGTCTTGGAAATGTCTAACATTGGTTTGGACATGTTACCAAACCAGTTAACAGGATGGCTGAGGGTGATGAGAACTTACCAAGGGATGCAAAGATTGTGAAATCGCTTCTTAAATCAATGGGCGTTGAAGATTATGAGCCTCACATTATACACCAGTTTCTGGAGCTGTGGTATCGTTATGTTGTCGATGTGTTGATAGATTCACAAGTTCAGGCATGACTGCAATTGACTGTGATGATGTCAAGCTCGCTATTCAATCAAAAGTTAATTTCAGCTTCTCACAGCCCCCACCAAGGGAGGTAATTAGCCATCTCCAAAAATGCTATCGCTTGAACATTTTAGTGTGTTAGCATCCTCCTGGATTCGTTATATAAACCCTCATGCGACATTTTATCCTGTCAATTCGTTTTAAATGTAGTTTTCATTTCGATGAAGTGATGGAACTTGTAGTTTTTATATGGCCAGTATACTTGGTCCAGCGGTTTCCATATTCCCTTTTCTGCATAAGTTTGGAAAAGATGGCTAACAGCTGTCGTTTTTGTGATGACCAACTATTAGGTTTTGCTAGAGTTGGCTAGAAATAGGAACAAAATCCCACTGCCCAAGACAGTAGGGGGTTCTAGTATTTCACTGCCTCCTGAGCAAGATACGTTGATTAGTCCAAGCTACCAACTTGCGATCCCAAGGAAGCAGTCGGTCCAAGCAGAGGTGGAGGAGGAGGAAGGCAGTGCTGATCCAAGCCCTTCACAAGAAGCAGAACAGAAGACAGATGTCCCACCCCAGCATACTCCTCAAAGAGTGTCATTTCCCCTCACGAAACGTGCTAAGAAAACACTCAGTTAAGCACTTTAGAAAGAAGCTCAGTAGTGAAGACGTATTCAGCGATTCTATTCATCTATTGTAATTCTTCATTCTTTTGTGTTTGAAAGTCTTAATTCGGATACAATGAGTTGATAAGGATTACCCAATTCTTGGTTCAGTTTCATGTTCAGAGCACCAAGGTTGCAAACCTTGTTTTTCTTTCTGATATTCCTATAGTTACTCATGCCCCAAAACACATTAGGGTACGTAAGTTGGCTGTCATTACTTATATTAACAGTTAAAATTAGCGGCAAGGTCGACGGATGGAGGTTTTTGCCAAGGAAGAATCTCACCTGCAGAAAGCAGCAGGATTTAAATGCTGATTTTATAAGGTATACATGGTTTATTTCTACTGTTACTACCTCCTCTCCTCAATGCATAAGCAAATCTAATGTTACTTGTGTTAAAAATAGCCTTTTGACTACTTCAATTCTCAAGAACACAAGATATTTGTTTTTTCATTGTAAATCCCTTTGTTCTCTCAAATCCAAAATTATCACCATTTGGGTCTAAAGGAATTTGAACTAGAATAGTCTCGAGAGAAAAGAAAAAAAAAATAAAGTTCATTTTCTGGTCTATAAAACGCCAAGCGAGTCCTCTGGCCAGGACCATCCCCTGCCTCTCCAGCTTATACCGTGCTCTCTGCTTTGTAATCTCTACAAAGAAAGAAAGAAGAAAGGAGATATACATGGCTTCCAGATCTGCCATTAAAAAGCCTCATGCTGTATGCACTCCCTTCCCATCGCAAGGCCATATAAACCCAATGACAAAACTCGCAAAAGTTCTTCACTCCAAAGGTTTCCATATCACTTTTGTCAACACCGAGTACAACCACAAGCGGCTGCTAAGATCAAGAGGACCCAATTCTCTTGATGGCCTCCCTTCTTTTCAGTTCAGAACCATCCCTGACGGGCTACCGGAAACCGATGATGCTGATGCTGATGCTGATGTCACACAAGACGTACCAGCCCTTTGCCACTCGATCACAAAGAACTCGGGGGACATTCAATCCTCCATTTATTTAGGCCAAAAACTACTTAACGTTCTTGACAATTCTCCCCTATAAAAGGAGACTTTATGCCTCGACAATATTAGAGAGGAGCCATCAAGAACCCATCAAGAACAACAAGTATTTCACAGTTGGCTTAAACAAGGAGTATATCAAAGCCCTAGAGCCTCTTTTGTTCAGTGAGGTTAAAGCATAATGAAATCATCACTGAGCAACACAACAGGGAACAAGAAAAGCAAGAAAAACAAGAATAACCCTTTGGTTTTGCATCTCTTTGTATTTTCTGAATACTGAGATAATAACAGTGTCATTAGTGTAGGATGCCATTTTTATGAGTGTGGGAAATAATTACCAAGATGGGAAAAAAGATAAAGATAGCCATCCAAAGGGATGAAGATATTCACCTCTGGTGGAAGAGAGAGGAGGGGAAGAAGAGAGATGCATCTCGAAAGAGATGGACGTGAAATATATAGCTGCACAATTATGGCTGTTCGTCATTCAAATGGGTTGGTTTTAAAATATAAATAAATGGACAATCTACCCCACTTGCCAAAATTTATCACTACCCTATACCTGCCCTACTAGCATAAGATTACATCAAAATCCCACTTTTCTTTTCTTCTACCACCCACAGGACAGGATATAAATCAAAAGTATCTAATCACAAACATCTTTTGTACGTTGCATAATTAGGATGCGTAAGAAGTAAGAATATCTAGTCCAACAACGGACGGAATGGTAAAATTCACGTTGCAATGCTGGGAATCTATAAAATAGTAATTAGCTCAAGATATATTCATATAATATAGCACCTTTGTCCCTTTTAAATATTACACTGATGAAAAAAATAAGTTTAGAAGAATATTTAGTAATTCCTGGTAGGGCAGAACTATCTCACACTCTTGAAGAGTTACGTCCTGATGAGATTGATTTTCTAGAACAACCATAACTTCCCCAAATATAATTGCAAGAAAAAGAGCATGGAAGGAACGCAACAAACTCAGCCTATCTGCTCTTTGAATAGTACTTATAAAGGAATATTACTTTATAGGTTCCGACTTAAATGAAGAGTACTTTCTGGTATACAAATGGCAGCAGTGGTCAGAGGATTCAGTAGGTTATAGAGAATAAACAGAAGGTACAATTGCTTAAGGTGAACTTGTGAGTTGAGGCATAATAGTAGACAAATATAGAACAACCTTCGTATAAAGCGGCTTCGTAATAAAGTAAAAACAGATCTCTACAGTACTGATAAAGGTGGCATCTTAGTTGATCTCTCTATGTGCTTACTGAGAAATTAAGAAGACATTCTCAATAAAATGGCTGTCTGGTCAATGCTTATGATAATCAATATGATAAAGTAGTAAACGTTGATGCAAAGCAATAAAAAAAGAAGTATTGCACCGATATACTTCATCGACTGATCAGCATAGCCAACAAATAGAAAAACTGTTGTTACCTGCAGAATTTTCTCTCTACAATATGATAAATTCGTCCAGGGGCATAAAGTCTCCTTGGATCTCGAATCTTCCTACCTTCTGGTATGAAGGTATCCCTCAAGCAAACCAAAAACAGTAAGCAGGGCAAGCTGTCCAAAGCATGAAGGCCTGGTTTAAGAGATAATGATAATAACAATTCACTCTCTACTTAGTTAAGTGGAAGAGAATTTATACAAAGATGCAAGTTAGTTCTGTGTGATGTCAACCAGTGAAGCATACCAACCAGAAGATTGACTTAAAAATATCTTGCAGTGGCAGTCCTTGGTAAATAATCATCCTGGATAAGAATAATATGACTGTATCAAACTGGAGATTTTACACATACCAAAACAATGACTTCAGCAAATTCAAAACAAATTGACTAGAAACTGAAGAAGTGACATTAACTTAGACACTAATTTTGTGTAATCTAATATGGTTGATAGACCAAAGGAAGTGACAGAGTAGAAGATGAGATTATATGGAAGGGTACAATTGGCTGGTCAAATGAAGACAAGTAATAACAAACCATCTTGACTCACTACAAGTCACAATTTGATTTTGATGTTTCGGATGACAAGAATGATGAGCAAGTTACTGTTTATAGCAGTCCAAGCCCAAGGATGATCTGGAATCAAACGATTAGCAATCTCACAACCTTAGATACAACAAGGGGGTCATTTCACAATCAAATGGTCAAGCTACAGAGCAATTAATTTCCAGTCAGGAAATCCACACAAGTACTGAACCCCTGGGGACAATATATCAGTTAAGGTTTCCACAGAGCAAATTTGATGATTTGGCCGACAGATACAGGTTAAGTAATAGAATGAAGCAAGAACAAAAAATGTTTAGGAAGATGGCAAAATTAACTGACTAGGTACCTTCCATATGCTTGCTAATTCTGATCATCGGCTTGCGCTATTGAAAACTGGAAACTAGAGACATGGAATCTCCAGCATGTAAAACTTCCATCGGTCACGTTGTAGAGGTGGAAGAGGAAGAATTTGGGTATGCAATGCATCTAGTGGTGAGCTCAGTGCTGCCCATGACAATGCAAGCCGCGATTGAGCTTGGAGTTTTTGAGATGATAGCCAAAGAAGGCCGAGGAGCCAAGGTGTCTGCTTCAGAGATTGCAGCTCAGATAGAGACAAAGAACCCAGATGCACCCAAGATGCTGGACCGCATCTTTAGGCTTCTGGCCACCCACCAGGTGCTTGACTGCTCCGTCGATGGTTTAGTGAGATTCTACAGCTTGAATTCAATATCCAGGTACTTTGTGCCGAACGAAGATGGCGTTTCCCTTAGTCCTGTCATGGCCTTGTTACAAGATGAGGTTTTCTTGGCCAGCTGGTAATTTGTCTAACTCCTTTTGCTTTTAATTCTACTAAAATTGCTCTCTAGATAGAAATTGCAAGTCGGAGAATTTCAAGCGGAGACCTATTCTTCTCTAATTTCCATACTAATATACGAGTTTATTGACTTTATCTAATCATATTATTCAATGTTTAAGATTAATAACGTTCTTGGTTCCTATGGTAAGAAGTTTTGTTTAATTTGGTCCATGTTGTATAAATTTACTTAATAGGGTCTCTATGGTTTCGTATGATTGGTTAGTGAGGAAGTTTTTACGTGACCTACAATGGTATCGTACAGTTGATTTTTTATGTCAATTTTAATATGCCAAAAATTATTAAACAGATAGACCAAATTAAGCAAGTTTAACTTTCCGTAGGGATCAAAATAAACAGATTTATAAATCTTCAAATGTTAGTTAACTTTTATAACTCGGTTACTAAATGCTAATCAAACTCCTAATTCATTAATTAGGTCTCAATTGAAAGACGCTATTGTTGAAGGGAGGGGTACCCTTTGACAGGGTTCATGGGGCAAATACATTTGTGTACCCTAGCTTAAACCCAAGATTCAATCAAGTGTTCAACGCAGCAATGGTTAACCATACCACTATTGTCATTAAGAAAATCCTAAAAGCATACTCCCTCCGTTTTTTTATACTTGACGTTTTAGCCCAAAAACGTTGTTTTTTTTTAATTGACGCTCTTGACAATTGTGTCCACTTTCTTGGTGTTCTGACAAAAATGCCCTCAAACGACCCGTCATTTTCATGCTGAGCTACGCGTCATACAGGGCAAAAAGGGAAGCGAAAAATTTGGGAGGACCAAATTTGAATTGTGCGGCTGACACGGAAGAGGTGGTGTCAGAAAAATTTCAGTCCTTTCATCTTTCCTTCTCCGATTTTAAACGGACAATAAAACACGTTTGGACGACATTATCACGAAGGTGACCATATATTCGTGCCGGAAATGACGAGACGAGCAGAACGCAAGTGGTGGCGGACAGAACGCAAGTGGTGGCGGACGGAACGGACGCCGGACGCGCCGGCGCGTGGCGGCGCGTGGCCGGAGCGGCGACGGCTTCTTCCGCTTTTGGCTGCGCGTCCAGCCTCTGAATGGTACCGTCGGACCTGGGTTTTGCTCGTCTCGTCCTTGCGCTCCTTTTTGTGCCGGCGGTGAGAATGGGAAACGATGCTAGAGGGAGTATTTTTCCGGAAAGAGGGAGAAAGAAAGAAAAGAGAGAAAGAAAGAAAGGAAAGAGAGAAAAAAGGATGAAGAACAAACGATTTTTCGACACGTGGCAAACGTCACTGATTCAGTCTGCAAAATTCTTAAACTCTGTGATTTGGTTGTCGGCGACAAATAAATTAAAATGGAGGGAGTACAAAGGTTTTGAGCAGCTGAAGCAACTGGTGGATGTTGGCGGTGGCCTGGGACACACTCTCAATGCAATAACCTCCCAATATCCCCACATCAAGGGCATCAATTTCGACTTGCCCCATGTTATCGAGCATGCCCCGCCCTACCCTGGTATGTAATTTACATGAATAGTAAAAAAAGATTATCATGAATCAAGGATTATTTTTAATTAAGACTTAAATATTTACCAAAAGAGGGTATACTGAAATTGATTTAAGACTCACTGACACTCTAAAATCTCGTATTTAAAGGGTCATTTGCTTGTGATATTGCAGGTGTGGAACACGTTGTAGGGGACATGTTTGGAAGTGTTCCAAAAGGGGATGCCATATTCATGAAGGTAACATACATATATTTTTCTTTATCGTTAGATGATAATATGTAATTAAATTATGCGGGTCCTTAATTTTCTGATATGATTGAATCAGTGGATACTTCATGATTGGAGCGATGATCATTGCCTAAGGTTGTTAAAGAACTGCTACAAGTCAATACCAGATGATGGCATGGTTATTATTGTAGATATGGTTCTTCCAGTTATGGCCGAGACGAGTGGTATCGCCAAGACAATAACTGAATGTGATATGGTGATGCTGACCCAGGACCCAGGAGGGAAAGAACGAACAGAGCATGAGTTCTTGGCCTTGGCAACTGCTGCTGGATTTCGTGGTATTAGATTCCAATCTTTTGTCTGTAATTTCTGGGTTATGGAGTTCTACAAGTAAATCTCAATCTACTTGTATTGTTTCCAAATCTCAAAATATGAATAGTAAACATACGCAAAAAGGGAAAGCACCATCGGCTCTTAGAGATACATAGACTACATTATGCTTAAGTTTTATATATCTAATACAAAGGATTACTACAACTATTTATAGGAAATGAGATGCAGTAGGTGAAGATGATTTGTGCCATTGCATGCGTACTGTAGATGGTGCAATTGTCTTCAGTCCAAGATATGCATATCTTGGACTTGGTGGCCTCTGCATGTTAGGTGCCTGCATATTCAACGAAGGTGATTGTGATAGGTGGAAGGTGTTGCAGCAGGCTTGTGTTCCTGGGCTTGATGGCTTGGAGGCATGATGGCTTGGGCCTTGGGCTGGTGGGCTTGCTACAGTGTTCGATTATATTCAACAGCTTGTATTGTTCAATTTGCCATCCTGTACGTTGTTTTTTTTTCCTATTTCATTTCGTTAGTTTAATTAATGCAAATTTCCTTTAATTTCCCAAATAAATAAATTTAATCGGGCAGACTTTTATCTTATTTAGATCATGCCCACGTATAATTTACTTCATCTCATCTTTATACGCCTAATTATTAAAGATTTTGACACGTGTTTAAATGATACTACATCTAACCAAAATTATTGGTAGAAGGCACCACGAGGTCCATAACGTTATTATTTTTATTTTAGTTGGTCCCTAACATTGCTTTTTGTTCAATTTAATCCCAGACGTTAGCTCCGTTTGTCGCCCGGGGTCCCTATTGTCATAAAGGAAACAAACGGCCGTTATCTCTCAATATTTTAATATTAAATTTGAAAAAATGTACAGTACTAACCCCACGTGTCAGAAAACACTGACTTTTTAATTTTTATCCTACCAAAATCTGAAAATAATTATTTTATTAATTATTTTCAAAAAATAAATTAATAAAACTTAAGTTAAAAAAACAAAAAGAATAATTATTAAAATTTCAAATATTTAACAAAATCTGAAAATAACAGTTTTATTAATTATTTTCAAAAAATAACTTAATAAAAATTAAGTTAAAAAAACATTGCTCAAGGGAATTGCTCAAGGGAAAAAAGGGGAAGTTTAACTAGGGGAAGGAAAAGAAGGGAAAAGAAATTTTTAAACTTTCCTTTGTATGGGAAAAAATTGCTCAAGGGAATTAAAGGGAAAGGAAGGGAATATGGAGTAAATAAATTATAAAAACTTCCCCCTGCCCCACAAAAAAGTTCCTCCCAAAAGTGGGAGGAAAATGAGGGAAATTAGAAACTGAGCTTAAATTAGAAAAGAAAGTCATGGGCTTGGGCTTGGGTTATGGGATTTAAAGGGAATTTCCTTCCTTTTCCCTTGTGTATAAAAAATACAGCCATACAAGGGAATTTCTCTACAAGTTCCCTTCCTCTCCTTTCCTTTCCTTTCCCTAGTTAAACTTCCCCTTTTTTTCTTCGTACATTTTAGTTCCCATACTAAGCATAAAGTCCTTTTTGTTCCCTTCCCATTGTCAGCTCTCTAGTGCTCTGATTATTTTATTTTTCCTATTTTCCTGTTTCGCTGTTTTGAGCGGTTTCATGGTCGCGCAGCGAAGTGGTGACGTGTTCGGGGATAGTTCCTATGAGGTACCGGGAATATAAGATATTGATTTTGGATTTCGGTGCTGTTGGTGACGGGAGAACGCTGAACATGAAAGCGTTTTGGGATGCGATATATCGAATTGAGCATCTGAGAAGGAGAGGAGGCACGACACGCTTCTCTATGTACCGCCTGGGGAGTATCTAACGGCGACGGCGATGACGTTGAGAGTGTGGTGGTTGTCGTCGGCGGTAGTAAGGTTGGTGATGGTGATGATGCTGGTCGGTCGAGGGAGAATAGTGTTTGTGTTTCTGGTTGGAATAGATCGGCGGTAAGGGAAGATGGTGGTGATTGGTGCCGGCGGTGGGTGAGTGGTCGGCGATGAAAATTTTGCAGATGAATTTGGTTTCGGCTAGATTTTTATTTGATGGTTGCAATTTAATTAGATTTGGCAGAGGTAATCATTGAATGAAGAGAAATTGAATGAGGGAGATTTGGATTTGGCAGAACGATCCTTGAAATTGATTTTGCAGATTGGGTTTTGGAATTAATTAATTTTGCAATATTCTTTGTATTCTTCTGTCGCATTATGATTATTGGATTGGAAGGTCTTTTAATTTATCAAGTCACAAATTCATGTTTACTTGTATGGTTTGTTTCTAATTAAATAAATACATTTTGAAACATATATAAATTAATTAATTAAATAAAAAGATGAATAACGGAGAAGCAGATGAAGAATCGAAGCAATCCTTTCAAAAAAAAAATAATCGAAGCAAGAAGTAATATTTGAAAGATTTTGGAATTTTAATAATTTATTCTTTTTATTTTTTTAATTTATTTTTTGAAAATAAATTAACTAATTTATAAAACTAATTTTTTGATAATAAAAAGATAAAAAAGTCAGTGTTTTCTGACATGTGGGGTCGGTACTGTACACTTTTTTGAATTTAATATTAAAATATTGAGAGATAACAGCCGTTTGTCTCCGTTATAACAATAGGAACCCCGGACGACTAACGGAGTTAACGTCTGGGATTAAATTGAACAAAAAGCAACGTTAGGGACCAACTAAAATACAAATAATAACGTTAGGGACCTCGTGGTGCCTTCTATCTGAAATTATTTTGGTGTAAAAAGGCAAAACCCTTAAGGGTATGTTTGGCGTTCCGGTTCTGGTCCAAAAAATGTTGTGAGCAAAAGTGCTGTGGGAAAAGTACTTTTGCGCAAAGCAGTGTGCTGTTTGGTAAACATTTCTTAAAAGTACTGTGGGAAACGAGAAGTTGTTTTTGGTGTTTGGTAAACACTGCTTTTGAACTATAGTTTGAGTGTAAAATGACTATAAAGGGCATCAGTCATTTTTAATGTTATTTATTTACATTATTTATTTTTTAAGCAAGTATATAGGTTAATTTAATTTATCCATTTATTTATATAATGAAAGTAATATTCTAAGATGTCATTTTTATCATTGGTCAATATTTATTCTACTTATTTGAACATTATTATCATTGCTCAATATTTTCTTTAAATTTTATTGATGTATTCTAATATTTTTGAAGTAATATTGAAAACCTGTATCATTTTATTGATGTATTCTAATATTTTGAAGTAATATTTAAAACCAAGACATAATATAAGTTTTCGTGTCATAAAATAAGCATTTATCATATAGAAAGAAGATCCGGGCAAGAACTATATGTGATGTGTCTTTCAATCATCAAAATAGGATTAAAATACCCCTTCGGCCAACAAGTTTTATCATAGCTGGACTCATTAATTTTTTTATAAGATTAAATATAATTAATAAGAGGAATACATAAAATACATAGTTGATCTTTGTACATTACAGAATTTAATCAAAGTATAGTTACAAATTGATCTCTTAGAACAATTATCTACTCACAAAACCATTTATCAAATGCTACAAATTCTTGTACTTGAGTGGAGTAAACAAGTATTTTTCTGCCAAATAATTGTTGCTCCATTGCTTCAAATGAATGGCCAGGTTCAACATAATTGATTCCATTCATGAGGGAAAGCTTCCTTTCATGTGCCTTGGTAGCTACGAAATTGACTAGCAATTTGAGCATTATTTTGACAGCAACAACAAACATCATTTCGGCAGCAATTAGTACCTTATTTTGACAGTAAAAACAAGCAACATTTTGAGCAAGCAAGCAGGAAAGTGATGAGGAATTAGAGTTTTTACTCTTTGCACCCAAACTAGCAACTACAACAACAAAATACAACAATTAGTGCTCAAAATACAGCATGCCCTTGTACACATCCCATGAGACATGAATAGCAACTCCAAAAGAGGAAAAACGGCGGTCCCTCAAGGCACTACAAAAGAGGGATAAGAAAAAATCACATAAGGAAATGGTATCAGAGGCTCCCCAATTAGAAACAACAGCTAAAATATATCCAGAAATGGCATTTATGAGTTGTGAGAACTGATATCCTACAAAACCTGAATGATGATTATAAGGAACAAGAATGGTACTTGTAAGAAACAGAATAAATATTCAACGCACATACATCAGCATTACAGCTTTGAGCATTCTATAAAAATAAGCTACTAAAATTGTGAGGCCTAAAATATAAGCTCATAAAACATACAGGCCAACAAAATCAGCAGAAACGACAAAGTGGAAATGGTTTCAAGAAGTAGAATGCTCTACTTATTTACATTTCTATATTCTAGCAACAGAGAAATAATAAATAAATGTTGCCTTTACTTCCACCAAAGCAAATACCCATATTCCATAGATACTCCAGACAGTTTCAGTAACTTGGCCTAGTAAAACTTATCATGGACCAATTTTCTTCCCATGAGATGAAGTTCAAAAGTTTCATTCAATTGAAGAACAACTGGATGTCTACTGGTCATGGCCCAAAGCAGATGATAGACACTCTACCATACTAAAATAGCCCTTACTTCAACAAACAAACTGCTTAATTGCATTTTCTGTTAGTACTCTTTCTAACTTGAGAAAGAGCACCAAGCATTGCTTACCACAGACGAGATTCCAGGGGATGAAGTTCAATATTCTTGTTATACTCATGACCAGCATAATATCTAATATTCCACGTCGTTTTCCTTCTTTTTGTTCATCTTTTTGGGAAATTTAATAGTATGTGTCGCACCCCCTTTTCGTTCAAAACGAGTAAAAGTTCGGGACGGGCCACAATGCGAGACAAGCATTGGACTTGTCTTAACATCATGCAAAATGAAGTCGCCACCCTAATTTTCTAAGGTTTAGGGAACCTAATCATCATGGCATAAAAAAATAAACTAAGGTACAATGGTCTAAACCAAAGAACGATGGTTCGAGGTCGTATTTATGGACTTAGGAAGGTGTTAGGCACCCAAGTCACATCCTTTTAAAAAGGTTACCGGTATGCGAGGTATTTTGAAAACATTTTAAACATGTAGTTTGGACCTTCTAAGGTGACGTTACATCTTAGCATTTTTCGTTGGGATTTGTTATTTCTGATTGGGACCGAGGGATGGGGTTACCATTTTTTCTCGATGCTAGAGCGGACGTTCCCCCTTATCATTAGGCCATGCATGACTTAATTATTTACTACGCGATTCTATCATGGCAAACTAACATCGTACCGATTAATGTATGCACATATGTTTTGGCATGGCCTTTGAAGCCACCATGCATAGCATTTTAGCAAGAAAACAATTAATTTCATGGTATGAATGACAAAGTGATATAAACATGGTATGCATGTGCGTTGATTTTTTAATTTAGGCAATTCTATATGTCATGCATACGCAAGGGTAGTTCTAACGCATTCTAGGTGGTCATGTATTCGGTATAATCGAGGTTTTTACATTTCTAATAAACATTCAAGGAAATATTTAAAATAAACATACCTTTTCGACGAGCCCCGATCGATCCATCTCTTCAAAACCGTGGTTAGCAACAAGTAATAAATACATAGGTATAACAACCATACACGATTTTTAACTACTTAACTAATTATTACAAACCACAATTAAAATAATTATTTGACTAATTATTACAAATTGGAGGTCAGAATAATTAATCTAGCTAATTATTACAAGAAGTAAATTCTTTAATTATTACAACAAGTTGGGATAATTAATGAAAGCCTTAAACTAATTATTATAACAATCGAGATGAATAATTAAAAGCATTAATTAATTATTACAACAATTGCGATAAATAATTAAAAGCATTAATTAATTATTACATCAAGTGAAATAAATAATTAAAATTATTTGTACGAATAGTAAACAAGCATACGATTTAAACATACGATTTAATAAACATGGCATAGGAACATTTAAATAAAACACGAAAATAATGTACCTTTTGAACATACGAAAAATTTAGTGGGTCGGGCTTAGGCCCATGTTTGATTTTTGGACAACAAAAAAATGGGCTTGGAATTAATCCAAGCCCAAACCTTTTAATTTAAAACAAATGGGCTTGGCAAAGGCCAAGCCCATCACCTTTCTCTCCTTTGTTTCCCACGCCTAGCATCATATTCTTCCCTTTCTTCTTCCTCTTTTTCTTCTTCACGTCGCCCGGCACCAAGGCCGGCGACCAAAGAAACTCAACTTCCTTTTAACCACCCAAAAATGACTCAAATAAATCAATCAACATGCCAACAACTCAAACAAAGTAAAACAACAAAAAAAATTAAATCAAAACAGTAGGGATTTTAACAAGTGAATAGTAAACTTAATTAAGATGCATAACTTCCATTAATTAACTTAGACAACGATTGGTTAAATTGAAGCAAGGGAAATGAAATTGGCATGAAAACAAAGCATTTGAACCAAGTTTGAGCAATTTATCACTTCATTAAGATCATAAACGAAATTAAAAGAAAGCTAGAGTGAGAAAGCTTACCTTTCCTTTGCTACTGGAGTGGTTTGAGCTGAATAAAGAGGCAGGGACTAGAGCCGGATTGGTCCCCCCCTTTTTTAAGGGTGAAGAGTTTGAGTATTTATAGGCAAACGTTTGGCGATGGGTGATAATAATTGACATACCCCCAGGGCATTTTAGTCCTGACAGGGGGAACCCTCATCTTCAGCTACTGTAGGGCCTGCCTGGCCTCCCACTAGTCCTGCTACAGGGGGTGGTCGACGTCAGCGGGGAGGGGCCCATCCAGCATGATATGGCGCCTATTCCCACCCCCGGTAAGCACAGAAGCGGCATCTACTACACAAGCGGCATCTACTGCACAAGCGTCATCTACTCGGCGTTACCCCATGGCCCCAAGCGGCACCTATTAGAGATGACACCTCCCTATTAGATCTCCTATAAATACCCCCCTAGGTAGAGGGGGGGGGGGGGGGACTCTCTCTCACTAGAGACTCTCTCTCTCTACTCTCTACACTCTCTCACTACTCTCTCTCACTATTACTCCTACTTATACTTATACTGACTTGATCGTCGGAGTATCTGCGCCGGGGACCCCCTCCGGCGCCTTGCAGGTGTACCAGCAGCGAGGACCCACCCCCTCAGAGGAGAAGATCTCCAGGATCCTTCCTACCCCGGGTACAATCCCTCCAATTAATATCAATGGGGAAGGCGGTGCTACAGTGCGACGAGGGCAGCTGGCCGAAGGAGAGCCAAGCCTTGATCATGTGGCTGAGTGGTGAGTAAGTTTTGAAAATAATATCAAGGGAAATGATGATGATTTAAGTAGGCAAGGGCAGCTGGAGGAAAGGTGACGAGGAGGATAAACATGCATTTAATTGTGCATTAATGCATTAATTCCCACACGAACGGGATATTTTGACTCGAACTGTGGTGCGAGAAAATTCTCTTAATGCAAAAATTGAGGGAAACAAGAGGTGTGGAAAAATAAGACACGATAACTAGTATACAGTGAATAAATAAAAAGTTTGATTTAACGCATTTATTTTCTCGTTTAAAAATGTCAAACGTTCGGACGCAAAATAAATATCTTTACGACAAAAATTGAACGAAACCAAACGAGATGGCGTGAAAGAGAAAAATCGTACGTAATTATCAATTAAAGAAATTACGCGTCCGACCCATGGTCCCGGGAAACTTACTCGGGACCGATAGAAGTTCGCGTAAAGACAGTTGAAAATACGAAAAACTTAAAAAGACACAAAATGACACGGAATTTTAAACAAACTAGCCTAGGACCAAGAATTGACAGAAATTTGACCTAGACGAGCTATTAAGTGCGGTAAGTGTTAATTATGCAAAATTGTGACGAGAGAAATCCAAAATCGGGTAGCAACAGTATGTAATCCCCAATCCAATGTAAGATAAGAGCTAGGGAGATGTCATTTGATTGTTTGTAATCTCCAATCCAATGTGAAAGCTATAAAATATTATTTGTCATTATGCTTCCATTTTACAAGATTGATAAGCAAGGAGTGAAAACGGGGCCAACTTTAACAGGGATCAAGATTGAAATTAAAGGGCATAACATGTCCTACAATAGCAATTGAAAGAGCCTAGTTTACGGATGATGATATATGTGCAACTTGCTATACAATCAAATTAAAGTTGTAATTTGAGGGAACCGGTTTGTTAAAACAGAACTTGAATTAATTACGAATGAGAGGATAATAAGAACAATCGATCTCACGAATCACAAGCACGCTCACTCAACCCCTACCAAGAATTAGGTGTTTAGCTACTAGACATAATAATTAAAGAAGAGAAGAAACAATTCAAGAACATGAAACTAAATTAAATCTGTGATATTCTAATTGAATATCACAGTGCAAAGTGTTTACAACCAGAAGTTGGAAGAAGGAAGATGGAAGATGGAAGATGTCGTAATTGATAGCCTTCCCTAGCCTTTAACAAGGCTAGAGTCCCCGCCCCTTACGTTTCTTTCCAAATTCCAAACTTCAAAAAGATATGAGATAACACTAAATCTCAATTATTCAAATTCGAAATAAAATAAAATAAATACTAAAATAGATAGATTGTTTTGTTCAAATAGAGGATAATCCCTAAAAGGATGCAATCTTGGATCACGACTGATCTTCTCTATCTGTCTCCAGCTGTCAAATCCACTCTTTTAGCTCAAAATCCCGTGACTCCTAGCACATCACGTTTCTTGGCAATCTTGGCAATCTTAGCTAAGATTATTTTGTCTTAGCTAAGATTGGTCGTTTGTCAGATTTTTGCTCCAGAGATAGCTTTTCTCTTATTTCCTACAGTGCAAATCCAGCTGTCATCCACACTCCAGCAATAGCGTTCCAAGACTCCTAGCTCTGCATGTCTTTAGATCGGCAGTCTTAGGCAAGATTGCGCCCAAGATTGCTAGTTTGTGCTGAAAGTTGATATTTCCTTCATTTCCTTTAAAAGCAGATAGATTGATGTGAAAGGCACCATTTTCACCATAAACAAGGTGGTTTAAGATGGTAAAAATGCATGGAAATAGACGTCAATCAAACCTCACCACACTTAAACGATGCTTGCCCCCAAGCATACTGGACTCTTAACTAAGACAACAAAGAAAGACTCAAAACTAGGAAAACAAAAGAAACACACAATGGCAAATCTTCTGAACAGAATACCCTTAACCAGTCCCTTTACACCTTCATACCTATAACAGTCAGCATACTTCTCAATGGATCCCAACCCTTATGAACACGGTCTATTCAACACCCCAAACATCCGAATTCCACATGACCATAACATCTTTTCATTCCACAATAGACTCAACAAGACAAGACATCCACCTACTTGGGTGTTCTCCCCTTAATTCAACTGCTCAACATCATCATTCAATTACCTTGTCTGAAAATTTTCTATGCCAGTATTGCTACAAGTTTCTTGAATATTAATGCTTAGTGAGGGAGAAATATCAAGACAAATATACAATTTTATTTTCATTGCTCTTGCTGAAAGTTTCTTGAGTATTTCCACTTGGTGAGGCAGAAATATCAAGACATTTTTTTCATTTTTTTTTAAGAGCATGCAATTTACTGGGCATAAAAGTAGTTCTCTGCGTTAGAGCAATTCAACACAACACAAGGCAACAAACTCCTTTATCCACTTAGCAGTTTTCCTTAAGGGAATATTAAATATATTTGGTAGAAGCTTGCCTATTTGTTAAGTCTGCTACACAATGCTAGACCTCATGATCATGTACAAGATGGATGCTTAATGGATACCAGGACCCATACCCTTACTGGTGTTGAATATGTTAACCCATTGAATTACCTTGTTCAAAAGTTACGGGGTCACAAGGTGAAGGATGCTAAAGGTCAAGGTTAAGACATTAAGAAAAAGGCCTTAAGCATAGTCTAGATTTTGCCGACACTCAAACAAAACACAAAACACACATGCCTAAAAACACACATTAAAGACAACAAAAATCATGCATCAGACTCTGCTAGACAATCTAGGCCAACTATCTTAGCCTAGATTCACAAAAAATTTCATGCAAGAAAAGAAAATCACACAAAAGCACATAAAAAACATGTATATTCAGACAAATAACCTAAAAACACCCTCACCACACTTAGAAGACACATTGTCCTCAATGTGTAAATGAGAGCTAAAATAAAAATAAAAAGACACAATAAATGGAAAAAGAAAAGAAAAGAAAAGACACGACCTGGGGGCTGCATTCACTGTGTTGCGGGAGGTCTTGGAGGACAGAGGTCCATGCTGGAGTAGAGATAGTTGCTGAAGGGGTTGTTTGTTCTAGTTCTGAAAAAATGTCTTAGCTAAGACACTGACTATGACAACTGTCGAAGCTATGATTTTTCCTTTGATTTTGAATGCACTCCTCACGCTGCAGCAACTCTGGAAACAAGTGTAAAAGATGTGGATCAATGAAATACCTCTGAACTTATTCACAAAAAATCAAAAGAAAAATAAAAAAATAATAAAAACACATGGGTTGCCTCCCATGCAACACCCTTATTTATCGTCTTGGACTCGACATTGCAATGGATTTTTCATCAAGAAACTTTTCCAAACTCACACCATGCACTGAGCTTGTCAGGACCTTTGGGTGGTATCCTTTTGACAGCCCCTAAATGTGTAAATTTGAATGGATCGGGGGGGTGTTCAAGGTCAAAATTTAGTTGTTCCTGCATCACAAATGGTGAGTTATGGCTACTGTGAATAGTAGGAAACAACTTGCGAAGACGGTCAATCCACCAGTCCATGGCTTTAGGTGGCTAGATGGCAGAACTGAATCTTGGCCAAGATTGCGGCCAAGACAGCTTTTAAGCTCAATTTCTGGTGCCTGCACACTTGAGAGTGAAATGTTAGGATGATCTTTTGGTAATTCATCAGTAGCATGTCCAAGGACGTCCACAAAGTTAACACCATGCATTTTATTAGGATCTTCAATGACATTATGCATGTTAAACTCTATTGTTTCATCACCAAATTCTAAGGTAAGAATTCCTGGATGTACATCAATTTTAGCCCTTGCTGTTCTTAGGAATAACCTTCCTAAAATAACATCAGTGGTGCTAGAAGGGATGTTAGTGTTCATTTTAACAATGTAAAAATCAACAGGATAAATGAAATCATTAACCTGTATAAGTACATCCTCTACCACACCTTTCGGATGTATTACTGACCCATCGGCAAGTTCGATCACCACTCTAGTGTCCTTCATTGTACCCATCTGTAATGTCTCATACTCACCTAGAGACATCACATTGATTCCAGCTCCCAAATCACAGAGAGCTCTCTCCATAGTTTTATTGCCTATCTTACATAGGATTGCAAAAGTTCCTTCGTCCTCACACTTCTCGGGGAGCTTAGCCTGTAAAACTGCAGAAACATTATGGTTAAGATTAATCCTTTCAACACCTGCAAGTTTTCTCTTATTAGTACAAAGTTCTTTCAAAAATTTAGCATAAGAAGGAACTTTAGCAATTAAATTAAGCATAGGAATGTTTACTGCAATTTTGCCAAAAATATTCATAAAATCCTTAGCCTCATCTAATTTCTTTTGCTTGGAAGACTTGGGAGGATAGGGGGGTGGAATCTCCACTGTTTCCTGGGGTCTTGAACTCTGCTCATCAGTCTTGGCCACTGGCTTGGCCAAGATTGGTTGTTTCTTTTCTGTCTCGGCTGGAATATCAGTCTTACTCTCAGTCTTACCCAAGATTGGTTCCGGCTGAGACTCTGCCTGGATTTCTTCATCTACATCATCATCTTCCTCCTCATCTTCCTCATACAACATCCTCATATCCTTGTCCGACTTTGCACCTTCCCTTTCCGGCAGTATACTTCCACTCCTGAGATTGATAACACACACACTGTACCTAGGGTTATCTTCGGTGGTGGAAGGTAATTTGCCACCTGTCCCTAGTTGCTAGATTTGTTGAGTGAGTTGGCCCATTTGCTTCTGCATCTCAACATTCTGCTTCTGAATCTTTATGAATTTAGTTCTCTTGAGGCTTTACATTGTTTCAGTTTTGGTTGTGATGAAGCCTCTTACGAATACAAGATTATTGTTGAGGGATCTCAATCACAGAACTTCTCGTTCCAAATTCTTTGTTCTTTTCTTACGAAAGAATTCCTGGGAAATTCTGCCAAATAACCAATATGGTGAAGTACTCGTGTGGAGAATCCATTGTCGTAGTGATTAGAGTTGTTAATTCATGCTCATAAACTATCGGGTTCCTTATACAGTAATGGTTATTCTTTTCAGATTGCTCCTCTTTAACAGAAGGGAATCTTGTTGTATATAACTTCTTCCTCGTCGATCGAATCTTATGCTAGGATGTATGACTCGAACAACGACGAATATATGTTGGAACATTTGTAAGTTCTAAGAAAGACTAACCTCTTTTGTGTTGCAGCAACTTATTATATACTAGGTATTATATATCAAAATACATATATTAAAGGAATGCACTATTTTTCATACATATCGAACTACGGAATAAAAGAATGTTGTAAGAACGAAATGATTTTCGTATCAATATTTAGGAACGATTAAGAATCATCACTTACTTCAGTTTCTTCATAAGTACTCTTCCGGTGCATTGAGAAAATATGATGCTTTCATGGAATCCAAGTCACTGAAATCACAAGATGGACCCTTGTTCTGCAGTAATAGCTAGAAGAAAGATCATCAGCCGTCGAAAGTTGGGCAAACCTTGAGAAATTCGTATCCTCTCGAATCCAGTTCGAAGCACAACTGCTCACTGTTGTTGTTGTTGCTGCTCCAAGATCAACCCCTTCATTAGAAACGTAAGAGCCTTTAGTGGGAATCAAATCATTCAAATCATTGCTTGGCTTTTCTGTAGACATGCTTGATGGGCAGTTGTAGTAAAATACCACATCATCTGTGGCCAATAGTTGGACAAAGCTTTCAAAATCCTCCTGATGAGCTCGATCCGAATCAACTTCGCTCACAATTAATGTTGCTTCCACACAACCAGGAGAAGGATAGAAAGATCCAACCACTTTATCACAACCTTAAAAACTCAAGCAATGAAGAAATTGTTTTGCATCATCATCATTCTCTTTTGCTGCCATAGAGGTTGTCTGACCAATGTCTTCCACTTGCAAAAGAGCTGCCTTTGGTGGGTTTTCGCTAGCCTCACGAACCCAATTGGAAAAACAACCACTCATGAAAAGCAACCAACTCGATAATCATCGGAGAGCTGGGCAAGGCCTCCCGAGTCCTCCTGAACTCAATCTGAATCAGCTTCGCTCATGAATATTGTTGCTTCTCCACAACTAGAAGAAGGATCAAGAGATTCACCCACTACTCCACAACCTTCAAAATTCAAGCAATCAAGATATTTTCCTGCATCATCACCATTCTCTTCTGCTACCGCAAACCCCGTCTCACCAATATCTTCCATGCGCATAAGGGCTGCCTTTGGTGGTTTTTCTTTGGCCATACAAACCCTCATTCGCTTGACATCCATCTTTATGATTCCATGCCATGGATCATGAGATTTTTTCTTTTCTGCCCAATCTTGCATCTTTAGTACCAATATTGATCAGCTCACAAACCACAATTTTCTCAGACAAAGAAGAACTATATTCGATCATGCCCCAACAACCTCTCTGGACAGACCCAATTTTCTTGAAAGTGAATCTTCTCTTTGAGCCAGTGATGCGCAAGTCTTCAACTTTAACTTCAAAACTTTCAACCAAATTCTACTCGTGCAAGTACCGGTCTCGTTTGCAATCTTGCGCTGATTTCTTGAATTGGTATTTGTTTCCTTCTTCAAGGGAGTGAAGAAAAACAAGCCTCTTGTAGATCTTCCATGGCTCCTCGGAGTAAAGAACGCAATCAAGAACCATCACGCTGTCAAAAGGATGCCCTTGTCTTCCACGGACTTTGTTGAACCGATAATAGCCTACCAACTATTCTTTGCTGGGTCTCAATCGGAATCCTGTAAGAAATCAGATTTCTTGCATGCTTTCTTGTTTTATTTCCTTGATCGAGTTAGAAAAAAACAAACGGATGGACCAAAGATATTAGTTTCTCTCTGAAATTAAGATTCCAACAAAAGTGATAATACAAATAAATATACGAGGGGCAGTTTTGACTTTTCATACTGAGGACCATCCCGGTAAGTATCAGAGCACTTGCTTCGATAAGTTCAGGCCATACGTATACTAATAAACTCGAGGGCATTCACGACATCTCCTTGTAAAGGACGATTAAATCGGGCACTGATAGAGTGGGGGCACGGGGGGGTGGGTGGGGGGGGGAGGTGTGTAACATTTAGAATGTTTATCCCATGTGGCCAACACAGACCAATCATTATTACACATGCCTATCCCGCTTTGGCCCACCACCTTATTGATGCGAATCCTCACACATACCTTAGCACATCATGCGTCTTACGCTTGAAGCGCAAGAGATGACGACTAAGGAAGCACGAGAGATGGCGAGTATACTTTGAGCATATAATGGGGAAGCTTTCCTGGACAGATTATGCTAAGCAAGATTCGAGGACGAATCTTTCCGAAGAGGGAGGGAATGATACGATCCCAAGATGTATCACGCGACTACATGGACAAAAGCGTCAAGACATGATGGAGCAGATGGAGTCCGATCAGGGATCAGAAAGTCTTGATGGAAACCTCTGTGTTTTTTTTATTGTGTCCAAATTTTAAGACGTTTGGACGAGTGGAGCATCCAAAAGCTCAAGCCAACATTCTCGTTGACAGTAGTCCTACGTAGACAAGGATTCCCAGACGCATCAGGCAACTTCGATTGAACCTAGACGACGCTGTACATGTCGTAATCGTACGATCGACTACTCATGGGAAACTTTGGGATGTTAGCTTTCGTTTGGGACAAGTTTCAGACCATTTGGCCCAGTGGTTTGAAAGTTATGGATGTCGACATTTCGGTGTGCAGTCTATACGTGAGACAACATACAACTTGAAGTTTCGGCCCAAACCTTGGCCCGATGATGGAGAACTCGACATGAGCTGCTGGAATGTATTTAATTATATTTATATTTACTTTAATTAGTTGATTAGTTAATTAGTTAATTAGTTAATTGATTAATTAGTTAATTAAGTTATTTTCCTTAATTATAACTCCTACTTCTATTCCTATTAGGGTTTGCTTGTAAACTCTTTATAAGGAGCCGTTTAGCTCCATTATTGAGTGGCTGTTATTTTGATAAAATTGAGACTTCTCTCTTCAATCTCTGCCCATTGTTCATCAATTGAACCTTGTTCCTTCTCAAGTCCGCAATACTCGAGTCGTCAAACAAGTAAAACCGAAATTGCATTATTGTGTCGTTTGTCTTAGTGCGATTCTCACAATCGTTGGGTTTAGTCCTAAGAATCTGATACAAGATCCTTGACATGAAATCGACTAGAATTCTTAGCATTCAGTTGGTGAGGTAATCTACGTTCGCACGAGTCAAGTTCTCTATTCCGCAATGAAATCCTTCTTTGAACAACGATCAGATTTGGTGCTACGCATCCTAAGCAACTAGGATCGTATCAGTTGGTAGTGGAGCATAAGGCGTTCAAAGATTGGTAAGTATCTTTAATTGTGTTTTTAGTTTTCATTGCTGAAATCGGTATTCCCTTCTACTCCATTCAAAACCTATTTCTTTGCTGTGCTTGGTTCGTTATATGTGCAAATTTCTAGCAGTGTCGAAATTGAATTTTAATACATAGCTATTGAAATCCAAATTTTTTTAGAAAGGTCTCGTTGGAAAGCTGCACCTGTTAGGTTTCCGAATCAAAAAGAATCAAGTGATTCGGACACCGGAGTCAAAAGCTATATCCGATTTACTAAATTGTGTTTTCTGTCAAATTCTGCACAATTTTTGTCAAGTCGAAATTGAATTTGTATATATAGCTATTGAGGTCCGATTTTGGTGAAAAAGGATCCGTTGGAAAGTTGTGTTTGTTGGGCTTCCGAATAAAAAAGAATCAGTCGATTCGAAGTTCAGAGTAAAAAGTTGTGATCAAAACACTAAACTGTGTTCATAGTAAAAAAAAAAAGTCAGATTTATCAAGGAAGCGAATTGAAGTGCGATTGGATATTAAAATCAGAACTGAAATTGAATTTGTTTGAGTCCTTTCGAGTCAATTTGAGCTTTCTTTGATTCCTTGAAATTGCCTTCTACTCTAATTGTTATTTGATTGATTGGTTGTTCTTACAATTACTCAAATATCAAGTGTCACCATTCTTTTCAGTGTTAGTTGTCTTTGAGAGTCTTCTTGGAAGCCTTTTTCTTGAACTCTTGAGTCTTATTAACACTTGAACAATTGCAGGAATTATTTGAGTGAATTTTGTGAGAGCATTAGAGAGTTCAAACACGAGAGTAAACACGTGAGGGAGTGCTAGGATTAGTGCAATTTTATGTTTCTTTTCGTGTTGTGAATTTACAGGAATTACAGAATGTCTTACACGTCCGAGAGGCGAGATTATGAGGAT
This sequence comes from Viola odorata, assembly GCA_963691705.1. Taxonomy (NCBI): domain Eukaryota; kingdom Viridiplantae; phylum Streptophyta; class Magnoliopsida; order Malpighiales; family Violaceae; genus Viola; species Viola odorata. The sequence goes on along the minus strand of OY829543.1, from coordinate 7,688,240 downwards.
GATGCCTATATGAGGCAAAGGCAGTATGATAGGTGTGAAAGGAGGAAGATCTCGGTTGGTTTGAGAGATAAGGCCGAGACATATAACAAAGGTGAGTCAAGGGTAAGACTTTTGCCTTTTGAAGCAGTGTACAATCCGAATGCTTACTTGGATTGGGAGCGAGATGTACAATCTATTTTTTGCTACCATGATTATTCGAAAAGGAAGAAACTAGAGCTAGCAGCAGCTGCGTTTAGTGGAGACGTTAGATGTTGGTGGGAAAAGACCAATCGCAAGCGTACCTCTCTCATGGGTTTTCCAGTTCAGAATTGGGAGGAGATGAAGCATATTATGAGACACCGTTTTGTCCCTACTCACTTCAGTCGTGAGCTTCTCTGAAAGTTGGAGACCTTGACACAAAGAAATAAGAGTGTTGAAGAGTACTTTAATGAGATGGAGATCGCTTTGGAGAGAGCACAAGTCAAGGAGACCAAAAAGGAGACGATGGCAAGATTCTTCGAAGGCCTCAATCGAGAGATAACTGATCCACTGCATTACACTGAGTTCTTCTACTTAGAGGATATGTTACAAACAACGATCAGTATAGAGAAGCAAAGGAAGAAGAGGTCTTTTTATCCTAGTATCAGGCCTACTAAGTCAAAGGAGAAAGATGAGGAGCAAAAGCGAGTTGTGAAAGCTTATGTCAAGTCTGAAATCATAAGGGATATTGAGAGAAAGAGAGGAGAGTTGAGTACTAAAAAGAAAGAGAGAAATAACGAGGAAACCAACCCCCATGAAAAGAGTGAGCATGGGAAAAGAGAAAGTGAGGAAAACAACCCGCATGAAAGGAGTGAGCATGCGTTAGTTGGCATTGATACAAAAGGAGAGGAGAGTGATTATGCCATAGGGAGAGGAGTAAGGAACACACTTGGTGTGTACAAAATCTGTTTTGGCGCAAGCCACCAAAAACTGAAATTTTGGCCATTGCGCATTGAGTTCACTAACCCTAACCCATTTGCTTTCCTTTCTAGTGTTGTTTTACCTCATGTGCAGAGAAAGAATAGAGTATTGGCAGAAGAGGAGCCTCTTACCTTACTGCCAAGAGGAGGGAAAGAGCCTTGTGCAACCATGGTGCCTATTTCGGCAAACCCTAACCGAAAGGGTATGGTACGGTTTTCTTTTCCTAAGTCTAATTTGGTTGAGTATACTAACCTTCTTGATTTGTATAAATCTGATTTTAAATTAATTGATGATGGTTATATGCAAGAACCAAAGGTCAAGTCATATACCTTTAAAATTTACTCGCGAAAGCGAAAACAGTTTGGTATGTTGGCTAGACCGAGAGACATGGATTGTGTTGTCTCTAACACAAATTTAATTGGATTCTCACATGTTTTTACATTAGATAACTATTCTTCCAAGTGTGAATTTCATGAAAATTTTGTGTTTAAGTTGACAGGATTTGGAGGAGCTCTTTTCAGACGCAATCACTTATATCGGTCGCATGATCTTTTGTGAAATTTTGATGAGCATAATGTGTTTGATGATTGTTTGATGAGCTGCTGTGATTTAATTAATATTACTGGTTTAATTTATAGGAATGATATGTCTTCACATGATGTTCATTTGAGTCTTATTAGTAGTATTGATAAAAAGTCACTTAGTGAAAAATCGCTTGAGGTTACACCTAGGGTTAATCTTTATGCTAATGATTCTGATTTTTGTGAAGTCTATAAAGGTTATTTATTTGACACAAAATATATGTTTTGTATGCATAAAGGATACCATAGCAAGCATGAGCGCTTAATTTGGTTGTGTAGTTCGTTACACGATTTGACTGTGTATTGGTCATATGATGCTGGTTTGATACATCAATATAGCGCAACTATTACTAACATATTCTTTAAGGATGTTATGCTTTCACATGTTGTTCCTTGGAGTATTGTTAGTAATCACAGGGAGGAGTCACTTAGTGACTCATGGATGGAATTGTGGAGGAGGCCGAGCGCGAAGATGCTAATTGAGACATCTTGTCAACCAAAATTCAGAGTTTCAAGCAATGTGGATCCATGGACACTTGAGTCTTCATGGCATGTTTCGGTTTGTAAGTATGAGTTTACATGGAAGCAATGCTTTCAATTTATTTTATTTACTAACTTTCTTTCCGTACATTCTACTGTTTTGGGATTATTGCTTAAACTCATATATGGTTTCATTCATATAATATTATTCGGTTTAATGTTGCTGCCTTTGAGTGTATTATTTAGTATAAGTGGCAGCAATGAGATCGAAGTAATGCGGATAGCCCATGGACAAGCCTATCGCTATGGTGTGCGCTTGGGTGTCAAGATGGCAACTTGGGGAAACCATGGAAGGATGAGTGGATCCTTCAAGATAAGATCTTGGGTTTGGCAGTGCTTACGCCGGAGACGGTCCCTAAACCAAGTTCAAGCAAGAGTAGCCGCTTGGAGCAATCATCTTACTCGACGCTTTGACATGTTCAAAGACATTGCTGCCAAGTTGAATTTACAAGGTTGGTATGGTTGGATTTGTGCTTACTTTGATATTACTAACTTAAGGTATTGTGGTGCAGGTCTAGGTACAGATTCGAGGTCGAATCTTTTCCAAGGGAGAGGGAATGATGCGAATCCTCACACATACCTTAGCACATCATGTGTCTTACCCTTGAAGTGCAAGAGATGGCGACTAAGGAAGCACGAGAGATGGCGAGTATACTTTGAGCATATAATAGGGAAGCTTTCCTGGATAGATTATGTTAAGCAAGATTCGAGGACGAATCTTTCCGAAGAGGGAGGGAATGATACGATCCCAAGATGTATCACACGACTACATGGACAAAAGCGTCAAGACATGATGGAGCAGATGGAGTCCGATCAGGGATCATAAAGTCTTGATGGAAACCTCTATGTGTTGTTTTTATTGTGTCCAAATTTCAGGACGTTTGGACGAGTGGAGCATCCAAAAGATCAAGCCAACATTCTCGTTGACAGTAGTCCTACGCAGACAAGGATTCCCAAACGCATCAGGCAACTTCGATTGAACCTAGACGATGTTGTACATGTCGTAATCGTACGATCGACTACTCATGGGAAACTTTGGGATGTTAGCTTTCGTTTGGGATAAGTTTTAGACCATTTTGCCCAGTGGTTTGAAAGTTATGGATGTCGATATTTTGGTGCGCAGTCTATGAGTGAGACAACATACAACTTGAAGTTTCGGCCCAAACCTTGGCCCGATGATGGAGAACTCGACATGAGCTACTGGAATGTATTTAATTATATTTATATTTACTTTAATTAGTTGATTAGTTAATTAGTTAATTAGTTAATTGATTGATTAGTTAATTAAGTTATTTTCCTTAATTAGAACTCCTACTTCTATTCCTATTAGGGTTTGCTTGTAAACTCTTTATAAGGAGCCGTTTAGCTCTATTATTGAGTGGCTGTTATTTTGATAAAATTGAGACTTCTCTCTTCAATCTCTGCCCATTGTTCATCAATTGAACCTTGTTCCTTCTCAAGTCCGCAATACTCGATTCGTCAAACAAGTAAAACCGAAATTGCATTATTGTGTCGTTTGTCTTAGTGCGATTCTCACAATCGTTGGGTTTAGTCCTAAGAATATGATACAAGATCCTTGACGTGAAATCGACTAGAACTCTTAGCATTCAGTTGGCGAGGTAGTCTACGTTCGCACGAGTCAAGTTCTCTATTCCGCATTGAAATCCTTCTTTGAACAACGATCAGATTTGGTGCTACGCATCCTAAGCAACTAGGATCGTATCACTTATGACCGTTTAAAGTGAACAGATTCCATTCTCCACTTTTTTACTTTTAAACACCATCATTACAATTTACATCATTACCTAGTATTATATTAAAAGGGAAAGATTCCAATTCCCACGAAGAGGAGTATAAAAATAGCCTCTTCCTCGTTCAAGGAGGGACACACACTCATACAAGCAACCACACTATACAAGTTAAATCACCATCTCACCTAGCTCCTCCATACTAGTATCCAGAAACAGTGTTATCAGAACTGGACCGAACCAGCCGGTCTGACCGTTTCAACCACGAAATTTTAGGTTTTCGGTTCGATTCAGCTATATGATCCGATATGCATGCGAACCGAGTTCGACCGGTCGAACCAGCCAATTTTTACACAACCGGCGATCCGGCCGGTTCAACGTCAACCCGACTGGTTCAATGCTTCTTCTCCAAAACGGCGTCGTTTTGGTATTTTATTTGAAAATTTTGATGGGCCGGCCCATCAGAATATGAAAATTTACCGGTTCGATTAACTAAGATTGAATGGTTCGATATGTGAACGGTTCAAAACGGTCCAATGGGTCAATCCAGTCAAACCAGGAATTTTTTATTTTCGATTCGTTGTCCGGTCCGATTCTGATAACTATGGCCAGAAACCTCAAACTTTACCCTACCCGGTAGCTTTCATATACTATTTTACTGATTTGATCGTCAGAGCTTTTACGCCGGAGACCTCCTCTGACGCTTTGTAAGTGATCGTGAAAGCAGAATAGTCACTCGAGTCTCACCACCGACCAATAGATTTACAGAATTACTCCTACCAAGTATTCATACTTATCAAAAAGAATTGGGAAAGACATTTAGACTACTGATTTACTGAGAAAGGTAAGAAAAGAAAGAAACTTTGTAAAGGACGGCGACAGGATTAGAGATGTCAGGATGAAAAATAGAAAGGGATATTGCAAAAAATGGTACATGTACAATCATTTTTTGATTGATTTCATACCTCGGTTGTATTCTGCATTTAAAAGATACATGTACAATAACAAAATGTCACATTTGGTACCTCAACCTCACGCCGTCCAACAATCACCGTTAACTTTCCTACGTGGCACGCCACGTCGGATATGGCTGATGTGGCATGCCACGTAGGACAGATCTGACCCGGTTCTTTTTCCATGGGTCAGATAAGTGGGTTTTCCAACCGGGCTAGAAATGACGTCATTTTTGGGTATGAAACGACGCGTCGTTCATCAGTCATCTCAGCTGATTAAAATGAGCGTCGCATCGTTCATTTTAACGAGCAACGCGTCGTTTATTTGAAGCTTTACTTTCTCATCGCGATCGATCCCATCTCATCTGGTTCTCAATCGCGTTCTCCCTTCTCCCAACCCTAACTGCGCTCTCACCAACCACTCACCACTCGCGCTCCCTCTCTACTTCTTTGATTCAAACTGACCCAAACCCTGTGATTACAAACCCAATATTCCAATCCAAATGACGTGCTTGTTGGTTTGCGGGTCGTGGACGTTCCTTTCGCGTGAAGCGAAGACAGTGACAGGTTGGTTTTAAATTTGTAGTGATTTTTTAATTACTAGTTTAGGTTAGAAATGATGTAATTGTTGATATACATTAGGTATCTTATGGTATGCTAGCAATGATGCAATCGTTGATGGGTGTTGTTGTGTTCCAGACTTTAGAACCAAATTTTAGGGTTTGTTTAATTGTTGTCTTTAAATGGTACCTGTACTGACGTGTATTTATCTTGGAATATTAAATTAATATGTTATTGTCTGTATATATGTAGTTTAGCTGTTGTCTTTCAAAGATTCGTTATTCCTCATTGACTTTATTTTGTATCTATGTTGGTGTGGCCAGGGAAAATGACAACCTTTACATTTTATATTGGTGGGAAATTGATTACAGTGGGGGGTGGGTGGTTGTATGCTGGTGGGACAGTTATTAAAGAAACAGTTGATGTTGACACTGTATCATACTTTACCTTATTAGATAAGTGTAGTGAATTAGGATACAAGAATATTAGCAAGTTATGGTATGATGCATATTGTGCAGGCATGAGGTTGATGAAAAAATTAAAAGTGCTTGATGGTGACAATACATTTGGTGTTTTTCTTGATTATGCACTTGAGAATAAGGCTGTTAATTTATATGTAGAGCATGGTGATGGTATGCATCCTTATTTTGATGACCTAAACCCCACCACCATGTGTAATAAGTTGGGAATTTCAGAACATGGACATAGGGTTGTTGGTGGGTTCAGTAAGGGTGAAAGTGTTATTGATGGGTCCAGTAAGGGTAAAAGTGTTGTTGATGATGACTCTGACGACAGTGAATTTGATGGATATCATACCGAGCAAGGGGAAAATGAGTATGAATGTGATGATATTGGGGACCAAGAGTTAGAGCCTACGGTAGATGAATATTGGATCAATATTCCTTATTGGTCTGCTGACGATGATGAGGAGTTGAGGATGGCTCGGGAAAAGAGAGAAAGATTCAAGAAAAGGGGTCAAAATAAAAAATCAAAATTCAAGAAAATAAGGGAGGTGAGAGAAAGTATGGAGGGACCAGTAGAGGATGTAGGTCCAAGTGGGGTTAGTGGTCCTGGTGTGAGAAAAAAGAGAGGGGGAAATGCAAGGGTTAGGTTCAATTTTGGCGGGAATGCCGAAGATTTAGTGGAGGAGATTAGGAGGGAAATGAACAGAAGAGAAAAAGCCCGCATTACAAGAAATGCAGCTGTTGAGGAGAACAATGAGGTCCATTTTAGCAATGACTCCGAGGGAAGTTTCTTGACCTCCAGCAGTGATAGTGAGGCTGAAAATGGCAAGAGAATTCCCACAAGAAGGCCTCGGTTCTTAGCAGGTGAGCATAATCCCCATTTTCAGGTTTGTATGGTTTTTCCAAACAAGAGAGAGTTTAAGAAAGTTGTGGTGTAACATGCCATATTCAATAGGGGAGATGTGAGTTATGTGCAAGATGATAAAAGAAGGTGTAGGGTTCAATGCAAGAGTGGTGATTGTGAGTGGAAGATTTTATGCTTAATCGATGGTTAAAACGTTTGTAGGTCACCACACGTGTGTGAGATAATTCTACATTTCTTGTCTCAGTTTTAAAAATCTTGCGGAGTGGTTTATGAAAGATCTCAGGAAAGTTACATTGAAGCTTACTGTAGCAGAAATGAAAGACCATTTCAATGGTCAAACTAGGATAAAGGTGTCACGGGGGCAATGTAGACATGCCAAGCAGAAGGTGGTTGAGCATTACATTGGTGATCCTCTGAAGAAATTTGCTAAGTTGGAAGACTACGTTGAGGCGCTTAGAAGTAGTAATCTTGGCAGTACGGTTGTTTTAGAGGCACCAGATGGAGTTTTCAAGAGAATGTATGTGTGTTTTGATGGTGTGAGGAAAGGATTCACTTTTGCATGCAGGAAGAAAATTAGCATAGATGGTTATTTTCTGAAGGGTCCATTCAAGGGTGAAATTCTGGCAGCAGTAGGGAGGGATCCGAATGACCAGATCTATCCAATCGCTTGGGCTGTGGTGGGTTATGAGTGCAAAAAATCATGGAAATGGTTATTGGAATTGCTCATGTTGGATTTGGATGTTGCTGGAGACAACTTTGTCTATGTTGTTGATGGTGAACCTGTTGTTGCAAGAGGGGAATGATACACATTCATGTCTGATCAACAGAAGGTACTAAATTTTAAATTTCTTAACACCTGCTTTGTCTTTTATTAAACTCATGAATAGATTTTTCTGAATTTATAAAAATGTACGTTTGTAAGGATTGCTTTCTGCCATCAATGAATTAATGCCCTCAGCTGTTAGTAGAAGATGTGTCAGGCATATCTTTGCTAAGTGGAGAAAAACACACTGCAGTGAGAATTTGCACAAGTAGTTTTGGATCACCTGCGAGGTATTAACTTCATCAGAATTTCTTGATGAATTGGAGGTTTTAGGAGGTATGTCCACCACAGCAATGTCTGACTTTCTGTTTGTTCCTCCAACTTACTGGTGCAAATCCTTCCAAAATACTTCATGTTCTGATGTTGTAGATAACAACATGAGTGAGACTTTTAACAACATGATTATATATTCTAGGTACAAATCCATTGTCAAACTCTTTGAAACCATTTGTAAAATTATTTTCAAAAGGTTTAAAGAGAGAAAGAGGTTTGTCAATAAGTTTAAAGATGGTTTTGGTCCCAACATTTGGAAAAATATTAATCATAACATGGAAGAGAGTGGGATATTTTAGGTGGATAGTAATGGATTTGAAGTGCACCTAGATGAGGACACCAGCTGGGTGGTGAGCTTGGAAAAATTTAGTTGTACATATAGGATGTGGGAATTAATGGGTATACCGTGTGCACATGCAATGTGTGTCATTGCTCATGAGGGTCACAACTTGGATGTTAGATGTTATGTGTCCAAGTGGTATAGTCGAGAAATGTTTGAATTGGCATACAAAAACCCAATCCTACATGTGCATTCTAAGAAGTTTTGGCCAAGAGTAGCAGTTACTTCAATTAGGCCTCCTTCATTTGTCAAATTTCCTGGGAGACCAAAGAAGATAAGGAGGAAGGAAGGTTGGGAGCCAACACAATGTGGGACAAAAATGAGTCATAAAGGAAGGAAGATGACTTGCACTTTCTGCAAGAAGCCTGGACACTATTCTAGTACCTACCCAGACAATCAAGAAAACCAGGTGCCACTTATACTGTGTTGTTATATTGGCTAAAACATATGTGGTAATTGGTAATTTAAAAAATGCAAGTTGATGAACCACAACAAGCAAATGTTGCTGGTCCAGAATAAGGATAGGCTGCTCGTTTTGGTCCAGAACAAGGATCAGATCAAAACACTACCAGGAAGCGAAGGAAGAGAATATGCTCATTTTGCAAAATGGAGGGCCACTAGGCCAAGCGCCACTACGCATTATAATTTCTCCTAGCTCAAGTCCGTCTGAGTCAGTGAGTCTCATATATATAGATAGTTTGTTACTTACATAAAACCATGCCTCGCAATGCTTCATACGTATTCGTTTCGCCTCTTTATGCTTATGCACTTCACGTGTATAAGTCTTACTCGTCTCATCCATCTCAAGCTACGTTTATGCGTTTCACACACATAGGTATTTGTTCCGCAAAGCCACATGTTACTTGTGCTTGAAATCTCACGTATGAGATCCCATGTCACATTTCCTCCCCCACTTCAATCATCGATGTCCTCATCGATCTATCTCCATGGGTTGACTCGCACTTCCTTACATTCGTCAAGTATGCAATGCAAGGTTCAAGACAATCTTTAAGGGGATGCTTCCTTTTTATTTCTTGACCGTTATTACTCGTTCAATTTTCCACCGCCTGAATCAACCTTCCACATCACATGGTTGTTATATTCAGACTCGTACTCGCATTATGTCCAACTTGATTTGTGTATTCTATTAACCATTTCATGGACTAGAAACACTAGCTACCCATACTATGGACTAAGGACTAGCTACCTAGAGTACATACTAGGAACTCTAGCTACCCATACTATGGATTAGGGACTTTAGTTGCCCAAAGTACGGACTAGGAACTCTAGCTACCCATCGTATGCATTAATAGTCTCACTCCTCAAATCTATATAACCGATGATACTTTCGTATCCAAAATCGCCTCATGGTTCCGCATAGTAGGGTTCCACCTTTTCCTCGAGGTTCTAAGATGACTTACAGGCACCTTACCACGTCTATTGTCTCAAGCTTCCCACTCATTGACATTCTAACATTATAAGTATGATCTCTCTTCGAAAGGTTCTTCACGTTTATAACGTAACATTCATTGTGGTTGTCGTGATGACATAGATTGGTCTCATCTTTATCTCAATAGAACTCGTATTGGGTCTTATTGTTTGATCACTCGATACGTGTTTCTTCTGAACACGAGCCACCGTATTGTCATCTAGAGTACTCGACCTCCAGGTTCGACTTGTTGAGGTCATATCGACATTTTGCTCATAATATTGGACCAACGTTTTACTAGCATTCATAGGTTAACAATTTCCGTCAAAACGAATTCGAACAATAAAAAGGTATTCAACTTACGCTCAAGCTATTCTCTACTCGCGCGTATACGCCCGACTAAGGCAAGGCCTCGATTCTCACGGCCATCGCCAAGGTCGCTCGTGTTTGTCTCGTAGTAAGGCTTCTTTTGTCCTCGGTCACGCCCTCTCGTGCCTCTCGGCAACAGTCGATTATGTCATTGGCCGAGCCATCTCATCTCGGTCTATGCTTGCCCTTCGTCTAAGGCAAGGCCTTCATCCGATCTCGAACATTTAGATAGAACTTCCGCAGCAACACTCCTCAATTATACTGGCACAATTTTCTAACTCAGTGCACCTGACTTTAAAAGACTTTGCAATCGCAAAGAAACTGAAATTTAGCTCTGCTACCAACTGTCGTGGCCCGTGCGGCGCCATCTCACAACCTGAATCTAGCCTCGACCCTTTCTTAACAACGCACTACTAGCTTTCAACCCTGACTTAACTAGAAGTGGTCATCATAGCAGCGCCCATTCCATAACTCAGAACACTCGTTCGTACGCCTATGCCATATTTACACAAGAGAAGCTCACTTAAATAAGCATACTCTTCTATCTTGCTCAGGGAATGCACCAAAGTCTCAGTGCCTATGTTAAGGATCTGAGGACCATTTGCAAATGTTATAACCACTACACCATATTGCAAATATTAAACAAAGTTACTATAAGTAAATGTCGAAGAGTATACCACTTTCAGAATTATATATATATATACTCTTCTTTCGACCCGCCTAACGCCATAAACCCTAATAACTGGACTGTTCAATCCGAAAAACCCTAGCCTCCTCCTCCCCTCCTCGATTTCGTAGCAAAGATGGTATTTTCTCTAAACTACGTGTGCTTTCTACTTGTACATCGTGTTTGATGTTGTTATTGAATTTCTTCTTCTTGTTGCTGTTGCAGACAGGAGAAGCTGTGAACCCAAGAGCTTACCCCCTTGCTGATGCCCAGCTCACAATAACGATTATGGATCTTGTTCAACAAGCAGCTAACTACAAGCAGCTCAAAAAGGGGGCGAATGAAGGTACTTACTATAATCCTATGGATGTATGTGGTTTTAGCTTGTAATCTGTTGCTGATGTTGGTTTTTGGTTTTTGACTTGTGTTTTCAATTTCAGCAACTAAGACGCTTAACAGGGGTATCTCTGAGTTTGTTGTCATGGCTGCCGATACTGAGCCACTTGAGATTCTTCTCCATCTTCCCTTGCTTGCTGAGGACAAGGTTAAAGTTCTAGCTTTCTTTTTGTTGTCGTTGCCTGCTCAAATGGTTTTATCGTGTTTGTAGTTGAGGTTATATGAACTATCGTTTGAATTTGCCACTCTTTTATTTGGCAGAACGTCCCCTATGTGTTTGTTCCTTCAAAGCAAGCACTTGGCCGAGCTTGTGGAGTAACCAGACCTGTCATTGCTTGCTCGGTGACTACAAACGAAGGAAGCCAGTTGAAGCCCCAGATTTTACAACTCAAGGTACTTTACCTTTTGAAGTGCTTATGCAGTTCGAATGTTAACTTTGTGGTTTTATTAGGTTCAGGATTCTGATACTTTGCATGTGGAATGCAGGATGCCATTGAGAAGCTCTTGATCTGAATTATATGGAATATATATATTCGGTGTGATGGGCCTCGTGGAGCATTAGTTGTTGTTCCTTGAAGGCTTTGACTGATGAAGTTGTATCAATAGGGAATCAAGCACTATATGTTGATGTTTATTGAGATTCTTATCTGTGGTTTTGCTTCTCATCCAATGGGAGAAATTAGACTCTTATTGTAATGTCACAGTTTGGATTATTGCTATGTACTGGCTGTATTGCTTGTTTAATTGAGTTGTTTAGCGGCCTAATGATTACACTGAAAATGTGGGTTTATGGTTACCCTTTCCTTTAATACAATCACCCCTTTTGCTTTATGCTGCTGGATGAACAGGTTGATAAATCACTGCTTGGGATGAAGCTGTGAGGAATAGATCTATCGGCCTGCCAGCAGTAAGTCACTGTCATGGTCACTTTCTTCCTTAATAAACCTGTTCATGTGTCTATCTATTCAGACCCTCTTATTATTCGATCCACTTAGATAAGCTCAGTTTAGACAACACAGACAGAGTTCTCCAGGCTGTTATTTTATCTTTGGGTTTATCGCAGGTTGTAGTTAGGAGAAAGTTAACAGCCAACCATACAACAATAAGTTAGCACATTTTAAACCTATGTATGGCATCTGGTCCTTATATATTTTGATTCCTGGTGGCTGTTCAAATAACTAACTGGTACGTCAGTTGGAACATAGTCTAGGAAATTTCCTTCCTTGAGACTCTTTCAGTCAACACACTGTACTCATACTCAAGTTGTTAATTTATAAGTTTTCCTTTGCCTACCATTCTTTTCTGAGCATCTTTGTTGTTGACTCCTTGAATGTGAATGAAAATGACTCGTTTATTAAGAACAAGATAAATAAGATTTAAGACAAATTGTGTAAATCCTCTCAATTACTTGTAGAGAAACGATTGCTAGCATCAACCCATACATTGATTCCTTCCTTGAGACTTCTTGTTAAATATTTTCCTTTGTTTACCATTCTTTTCTGAGCATCTTTGTTATTGCTTCAACTTACAATCTGCAAATGCAAAGCTTGCGTGTGAACGAAAATAACCTGGTGAACTAGAACTAAACCACAGCCTCAATTATTAAGTACTGCAGTATAACCAACTTGCGGATAAGTTGCAGAGCTCTAAATTATAAGCAAAACTTTGTTAGAAATCCATGTTATGGTTTGGAGTGCAACAAGGTAAATAGGATTTAAGATAAAAATTGCGTGATTCCTCTCAATTATGCATAGAGAAACGGTTACTACTGCTCTCAGAACTTTTTGAATACTGGAATGTTCTTCTAACTACAATGATGTTTGTTGCTCTGCATAATGAGTAAGGGTAAATGCCCTTCAAGGTGCATGGTAGCCTATAGCAATAGATGTCTTATATTGATGGTCAAAGTTATTGCTTGGTCATTCTCCTTATGCTATCTATTTTTTCAACTATATGATTACTGTGCCCTGGACTTGGCATTTTTCCTGTATGTGCTTCTTTTTGAAGTTGAACCTCTATTGGAATGCTCTTTCTTCTGTTCCCTTTCTTTCTAGTATATTATTCATACATGATCAGAGCTGTTAATTCATTTTCCATTTCTCAGTTTTAATTACTACCTCTGACGCACTTCAACCTTCAAATTTTGTTTCTGGTAATGAAACACTTTGTGCTGGAATTTGATTTGTCGTGTACCTAGAATGATGCTGCTAACTCGTTTCCGGTCTCTGATTCATAGTAACTATTGATTAAAGTGACCTGGTATTGGCAGTCGGTAACTAATGTAGTGGACATGTGATTGACCTTCTGGTATTGATTCAATCAAATAAATCTAAAACCCTAAACCTTGTTCCTCTTGTGACCAATGTACATTATCTGTCTCATCATCTGTTTCTAAATGTATATGGTCTGTTTCATATCTTGATGGCCAACCTAGCACGAATTGTGAAATTCAGTTGGAGGTAATTGAATCTAATTCAGTCAATAAATTAAGAACCATGATGTATCAATAGATTCATTACCAAAATCTGTATGCAACATGGTCTACATCACTGGCAATCAATTCATAAGCTTGAACTAGATTTCAGCATCTCGCTCCATATCCTGCAGAATGGGATTAAAAATGGCTATATATGGTATTCTAATTCCAGGAATGATATATCTTTTTTTTTTTTTTTGGTATGAATATTAAGGAAGGGGATAAATCCTTATAAAATTTCCGCAGATTTATTGTGTTTGTAGTTTGAAAAAGAGTATATAATGCTTGCTGGAATTGATGCTTGTTTGGCCACATCTAGTGGTGGCAGGCACCAAGTGGTGTAGAAAGAGTAAGATCCCACAACTTATCTTTTGCACGGGAGAAAATAATTGATTGGCTCATCATGTTTCATTTTGTTATAGTAACATAGTCGACGGAAAAGAGAGAAAAAATGCATAGTCGACGAAATGTCAATTCAATTATATATTTGGTAATTCTTTAGGTTATTTCTTCAACATGTGTTGATGATGATATGTAATGTAACTAAGTGTAGCTAGTTTCCAGTCCACTTAGAAGCTAGCTAAGCTAGCAATGGTTCTGGTGCCTATGGAGTCAACAACATCTTTACTTTCCTCCCTCCTTTTCCTGTCATTCTTTTTGATTTTGTACAAGCTGATCATCAGATCTTCAGGTCCCAAACTGAAGTTGCCTCCCTCCCCGCCAAAACTGCCAATAATCGGAAACATTCACCAGCTGGGCAGCCTCCCGCATCGATCTTTACGAGTCCTTGCAGGAAAGTATGGTCCTGATCTAATGTTGTTGCAATTAGGTAGCAATCCAACTCTTGTTGTTTATGTTGGAAAAAATTGAAAATAAACAAAAATCGAGTCGCAAAAAATATTATCTTAAAAGAATTTATTCTTTCAGGATAAAACGATTTTTTTTTACATGAAGACACGAACAGAACAACAAAAACCAATCAATATCTAATAATCTTCCGGGAAAGAAAAAACTCTCTTTCATAACAGTTTGTTGTTATGGAAAAACAACAAGAAAGGGATGTGGAGGTTATAGGAGATGGACGTGTGTTGGTGGAACTATTTTAGAGGAGACGTGTGTTGGTGGATTGGGTGGTTGAATATGAGAGAATTACTTGGAAGTTATGTAAGGGGTAAGTGTTATCCTCAATTTTACAACAATAACCTTTGTAATATCTCAATTTTACAACAATCCCCCACGTATTATAAAGGTTGAAGGTAGAAATTTCTGATTAATATATAAAGTATAACTTTTCGAATCTAGTGTCTTTTAGACTATAAACCAGACCTAGATAAATAAATTTTATCCTTACAGAGTGATTACATTGCATTTCATCATGTTTTTACTATCAATTTACTTGTTATTTGGGCAGTAAACCTACTGATTTATCCTTGTATTTCCCATATCTTAGCAGTTCTGGTCTGGAGACAATTTATAGAAGAATCTGATCTGGGAGCGCTGAAGCTGTTTTCCCGAGTCTTGGCCTAGCGCTTGGCCAAGACTCCGGCCAAGACTCATCCGCGAAAGAGGAATCATGAGCAGCAGCGTTGGGCCTTGCGAGCTGGCAAATCACAGCTGTCCAGTGACAAAGAGAAGGATCAAGAAGATATTTATTTAAGAATCCTATTAAGGATCTCCTTCCATCTTTGTATATTTTAAATTCCTATTTTTATTCAAAACAAATCAGGATAATTATTTAGGAGATTATTTAGGAGATTATTTAGGAGATTGTGTTGGAGAAGGACAGAGGAGTTTTAGCTTACTTATAGCTGAACTTGTCCTCCTCTTCTAGAGACGCTTCTTACTCTCTCTTCTTCTTCCCCAATTCGACATTGATATACTTTGCTCCTGAATTTAATTATTTGAATCCACGGATTTATTTTATTTATGCAAGCAAGTATTTTTATAATTCATTCATGAGTACATCTAGCTAATCACCATTCTTGGTAAAAGCTTGAGGGCTATGTTTCTTATATTTCGTGAGATCTAATTACTCTTAATAATCTCTATTTTTGTAATTATTTATTTTCTGGTTTCTTTACTTCCTTGTTTAAGTTTAGAACTGACAATTCAGATTTTATCCTGGGAGACCCAGTTAAATGAATAATACAACTCAGACCCGATTGACAACCGTGGGCCTCGACTGACAACCGAGGGTAAACTTGAGTTGGGTGTTGTCTTATCCACAGCAGCA
The DNA here is from genome assembly GCA_963691705.1 of Viola odorata. Classification (NCBI taxonomy): domain Eukaryota; kingdom Viridiplantae; phylum Streptophyta; class Magnoliopsida; order Malpighiales; family Violaceae; genus Viola; species Viola odorata. The sequence goes on along the minus strand of OY829543.1, from coordinate 7,672,583 downwards.
CTGTAGATACCGAGATGAACACCATTGAATCAGTGATCGAATCATAAGAACATAGCTTGTTCATGCTCTTACCGGGAACCTTCTTTTTACTGTTTTCAATCTTTGACCCCTGTCTTGGCCAAACCTTTGACCAAGACTGTTTTGAACTATTTAATTGCTTTTGCTTTTGTTTCAATTTTCAGAATCAACCAACCAAACTCAGTGACGAGGAAGTCAACCAAGAACTACAAATCCCCCGAAGTCTCTGTGGACGATCCTCTTACCACCATCTACAAGTTCCTTGTGGACAAGTGTTGATACCCAAATTTTGACGCCATTTTAATCAATTTTAGCATTTCTGTCATTTATTTAATTTACTGTCATTTTTACTTGATTTACAGTCATCTGTAGTTAGTTTACTATCGCTAGCATTTTTAGGTGTTTCGTTGCATTTTTGCATCGTCAGCTTTCGAAATCGCATTTTCAATTTTTCGGCATGCATTTTCATTATTATTATTAATATTATTTTTAGCCTAAAAAAATCACGTTTTAGACTATCCGGCAGTCGTATGCTAGTTTTTCTGCATTTTTGGTCATCTCACGAATTTTAGGATTTTTAGGGTTTTAGCGCATTTTTTAGTATTTTTATTATTTTATTAATATTTTTATTCGAGCTTTTATTGGACCCGAGTAAGTCTGCTCGAACCACAGCTTGACTTTTAAATGTTTTCCATCAACTAGTTGCTAGCTTTTTTTCTGCTCGCAACGGTATACAACGTTTCGTGTAATTTTCGGCGTAACGTTTTTATTTTTCCGTTCCCGCGTTTCGCGCTTTTGAACGCGAAAATAAACGCGTCAAACTCGAAATTTTCATGCTTCGCTGTATACGGTTAAAACCGTCATAATTTTCTCTACGCGCTGGTACCCTCGGATCGAAAAGTCCGAGCGTTTGCTCGCAGGACTCAGCTCGAGACCATTTAAATAAATTAAAGGGCATTTTAATCACAACCGTTGATCTGGTCAACTCAAGAAAAGTCAACCAGATCAACGGTTGACAAATTAAAGGGGCATGGTGCATGGCACACGCGAACGGCCATGGACGTGCGTGAACAGGGGAGCGAGCCACCGAGCTGCTCGCTCCCGTCCCCTCGGCCGTTACCTGTCCCCTTGGCCATCATCACAACGCCCCTAGCCCAGCCACCTCACGGCCGTAGCCCCGCCAGCGTGAACAACACCACCACGCGCAGCTCCTTCTCCCTCTCCTCCACGCGATTTTCTCCTATAAATAGGAGCTCCCATTCAACGTAAAAAAGGCACCAAAATCGCAAGAAACCCTTGCTCCTTCTCCCTCTTGATCAGCTTGCTCATATTGAGCGACAATCGTCCAGTTCAAAGTTTGAAACGTGAGCTTTCTCTCTCTAGCTCATCTTCGGTTTTTCTGCGCAAGTTTTCTTTAATTTCGTTTGGCTTGATTTTGAGCAAATAAATTGATTGTTTTTGTGCTATTAATTCACATACGTAATGTAGATTAAATACATGCTTTCAATTTTGAAAATCGTTGGCTAGATTGTTCGAATTGATTAGTTTTCGATAATTAACGGTTCGGTCGTTTTTTCGAAATTAAATTTTGTACGAGTCAAACTCAAAATCGAGGTTTATACGGTCGGAAAGTCGTCGAAGAGACGAACATTTCGGTACGTCCATTTTTCAAAACGGCCAAGTGTGGCCGGAGTTGGGTCGCCGGCAGTAGCTCCGGCGACCAAGGGAGGGGGTGATGAATAGTGCCATGCCTATTCATCACACGGCGCCGTTTTGGCCCCCCTCCCAAGTTTTCAAAGTTTTCAATTAGGTCCCTCCGATTTTTAATTCTTTCCGAAATTTCAAATCGCAAGTTTTTCGTAAAAATAATTCGTACGCATCGTACGTTAATTTCTCGTATTATCAACTGTTTAATTTTCTGCACTTATCAACTGTTTAATTTTCTGCACTTATCAACTGTTTAATTTTCTGCACGTATCAACTGTTTAATTTTCTGCACTTATCAACTGTTTTAATTCTTAGCACTTTAAATTTCCGCACTTTATTTTCTGCAATTTAAAAATTCAGTTATTTATTTTTACCGCCTACATGGACGGTCGCACTTTAATTTCCGCAATATCAACTGCTTTAATTTTTCGCAAAACTGCTGGAAATCCTTCCGCAATATCAACTGTTTTATTTTCTGCAAATATCAATTGTTTTATTTTCCGCAATATCAACTGCTTTAATTTTTCGCACAACTGCTGGAAATCCTTCCGCAAATATCAACTGCTTTATTTTCTGCAAATATCAATTGTTTTATTTTTCGCAAATATCAACTCTCTACTTTCTGCAAATTATCCAACTGTTAAATTCTCGTATGCTTAAAATCAATCATTTTTCGCATGCAATCAACGTAGATATTAAATTCTCCCATGCGTAAAATCAATCATTCTTCGCATGCAATCACGTAGATGTTAGATTCTCACATGCTTAAAATCAATCATTTTTCGCATGCAATCAACGTAGATATTAAATTCTCCCATGCGTAAAATCAATCATTCTTCGCATGCAATCACGTAGATGTTAGATTCTCACATGCTTAAAATCAATCATTTTTCGCATGCAATCAACGTAGCATTTTAATTCTCACATGCTTAAAATCAATCATTTTTCGCATGCAATTACGTAGCACTGTTAAAATTCTCACATGCGTAAAATCAATCATTTTTCGCATGCAATCACCATAGCATTTAAATTCTCGTATGTGTAAAATCAATCATTTTTCGCATACGATCAACCCAACATTTAAATTTCGTATGCGTAAAATCAATCATTTATCGCATGCAAATCAGCTCAGCATTTAAATTCTCGTATGCGTAAAATCCATCATTTTTCGCATACAAACAACTGTCATCATTTTTGTCAAACCCAGCATCTCACTTTCGTATACGCAAAATTCATCATTTCTCGTATGCAATCAACTGTCATTTAAATTTTCGCACTCATAAAATTGTTTACTTCTTTCTCAAGCTATCACTAATACTCTCACTTTGTAGGTTTTAAATTCTAGCTTCGCTCGAAAGTACGCCTTTCGATTCCCTTTATTTATTCAGCGCTTTTTTCGTAAAATAGCAGTCGTACGCATGATATATAGAACTGTTAGAATTAAAATCAACCCACATGAACAACGTGTTTAAAGAGTCGCTTCAAATGCCATATTCATGTGATTTTAAATTCTCGCATATATTGACTGCATGTACATGGGGACTTTCGATCCCACATCAGTTTTCCACTTCAAAAACCAATCATTTAAAATTGGTACTCTGTTAGCAATCCATGATAGGTTCACATAGCAATCAATCTAATCATGCATGGCCCGATGATGAAATAAGAGGGCGCTCATTCAGTCTTACAGAAAATTCAGTCCCATCACGTTACGGTCAAGAATAATAGACTGATCTTGATAAACGGTAACCCCGTCCGAAAGATCTTTTTTTATTATTTTTGAACGGTCCCGATTGTGGAAAAGGCTAAAGTGACGATTCCTCTGAGGGCCCCCTTTTTCAAAATAAAACGCATTTTCATCAAAACACCTTTTAAACACCTCTCTCATCAACCGGTAACCGTTTTCGGATGTGACTCGGGTGCCTAACACCTTCCCGAGACCATAATACGACCCCGAACCTTTTGTCTGGGGTCCAGACCCCTTTTTTGTGCCTTTAGTTTTTTTTACTTATTATATTTCCTATGCCATGACGATTAAGGTTCCTTAAAGCCTAGCAACCAAATTAGGGTGGCGACTTCATTGCATGTTGCGAGGCGTCTGTCTACGCTGAGCATTGTAAGGTCCCAAATTTCGTTGCACACTCGCGAGTTTTTAATTTTCGTGGGGGCGCGACAGTTTGGCGACTTCACTGGGGAATTTTTGGGTCGGAGCCGGTTTTGTCTTTTTTAGAGAGGTGTTTATGTGTTTATTTATTTGCTTTGATCAATTGCTGATCTGTTCATTTATTTGCTTTATCAATTGTCATATGCATATCATAGCGCCCTACACCCAGGGGACCAATACCAAAATAGGAGGGTAGTAGTGACGCCCTAGGACACATGTCCTAGGTAGTGTTCACCAATCCCAACTCGGATGAACCCCTAAAGCCAGTTGAAAGGATTACTCGATTTCGTAAGGAATCGGGGACGCCAGACGACACTTTAGGGACCTTTTCATGGTATCATCCGGGAACCATTCAAGCCAGTTAGAGGTGTCGGAATCAAAGCCCCAGCACGTGCATCATAATTATAACTGTTTATCGTGGCTCTATTTATCTTATTAGCATACTGACGTGGTTTTGTTTGTTATACGAACTGCGAATGTCTCGCACACACCGTTTACTTAGCACTTAAAATTTCGATGTTTGTCCTACAGGGCCCATTTTGCTCATTCACCATGACAGCACCTACGTTACTTTCATTTGATATTTTCGGGGGACGAAGCTTCGACGATCAAGCTGCCCGAGGAGATCTGTTAGAACGGGGATTCGCCCCTGACATCACCACTAAAATCAAAGTAGAGGTTGTAGACTTTGATTTGACTAGGATTCGGATGTTAAGGAATGAGCTGACTGAAGACGAAGAGACTCAGTTTGAGGGTAGTTATGGAAAGCTACTGACCCTAGTGGATGTCAAGGCCGATTGGGGTTGTATCAGGGCAGCTCTGAAGTTCTGGGATTCCTACTATCATTGCTTCTCTTTTGACAAGGGAGTGGACTTAACTCCTACACTCGAGGAGTACTCAACTTTGATGTGCTTCACATCACCCATATCAATCATCTACCAGAATGTCCGACTTGACTCTGCAAGTGTAAAAATAAGACTCGACAAGCTATTAGGAATCCCTACTCGTGTCAAGGAGGGTGACTACGTTTGGTGTTGGTCGGATATCGAGGCACGATTTCAGCTATCAAATGGAGCTAGGCGCTTAAGGATTCTGGCCTTCGCCATTGTAGGATTCGTCTTTTTTCCGAGGATAAGAAACGCCATCGACTCTTCAGCAGCCAACATCTTTTACGAGATGGAGGTAAATGCCATCAATCCTACAACAGCCATCTTGGCCGAGACCTTTCGTTCCTTAGACTCCTGCCGAAGGAAGGGGAAAGGGAGGCTCACCTGCTGCGCCCAGCTACTGACAGTATGGTTGATCAGCCACTTCAAGCAAATTCCTGATCAATCCATCTTCTTCGAGAGCTACATCAGGTCGTGCCCTCTGCTCAGAGTTATCAATGCAATGACCACAGATAAATGGGAGATGGAAAATAAAGACGTCTGGATCAACCGATTCATCAACCTCTCAGAGGAAGACTTCAGTTGGCATGCCAAGTGGCTACGAACCTCCGATCCTATCGTCTGCTGTGGACCCCTACCTTGGGTTCCTCTAATCGGAGCTTGGGGATGTGCTCACTACTGCCCTGCCCTCGTACTCAGGCAGTTTTGCATCACCCAGATCATTCCAGTAACATTCGGCATGACGAAAATGGATCTACCACACACCAGAGAGAATCAGAACATCCAGTTGTACGCCCTAGACTGGGCCAACCCCTTTTGTCTCAAAGGACGTGTCGCCCCTGCCGCAACAATACCGCAATATCCACAGTGGAGGTTGCAGCGAGTCAACGGCAATGTCTTGCCTCACCCAGAAAATCAGAAACCGATAGAAGAGGAAGGAGAATCGCAAGTAAGTGGAGGAATGGATGCCATGGCTTACGCGCAAGTGGTAGAACAAATGCGAGCAGCGCAGGAAGAGCAAGATCTAATGACAGAGGAAAGAGATACTGCCGAAGCACGTCAATGCTATGCAGAAGTCCAGAAGAATGAGGTACACCGGCGTCATAGGGATTTTGTCCGGATACAAGCAGTAAAACAGAAGGTGGCCCTCAGGGCCTTCAACGAACACTTGAGCAGCGAAACCCGCAAGAAAGAAGCTTCGAGTGCCATAATCCAAGACAAGGATTCAACGATAAGGGTCTTGACTACTCGAGCAGATCTAGGAGATAGGAAGAGCCAGGCATTGCAAAACCGAATTACCGCCTTAGAAGCTGAGATAGAAATCCAGAAAGGGGAGATGGCTTCGATGGAGTACCTTTGGCAGGAGAACTCTGACGCCCAGGATTGACGCCTTTAGGGAAAGGCTCGGATATCGGCAAACCTTTTCTTTTAGCTAGGACCCCTAATTTCATCTATCTTAGCCATTTTTGATGAACTTAGGTAGTTGGCAAGTTTACCATACTTTTGTAAACACTTTAATAAAGTCGTACTCTTTCGGATATTTATTAAAATTGCCTATCTTTTTCATATCAATTATCCATCCCAAATACAACTCAAAAGACCATCGCAAAAAGAAAAAGAAAATCCCTCCGAGATAAACACAATCTTTTCACTAAAAAACCAGAAAAATCAGACCAAGCAATATATAGCCAAGTAGCCCTCGCTCATGACCCTATCCTTTTAGTTTATCACAAGAACTTCCGAGTTCATAGCATAGATCGACGTCCCTCCCCTTGGTTGGGTTCACTAGGCATCAGGCCCTACAGCGTTGAAAGCATAATGTGAAAAGAGATCCCCCTAGCATGACGGCGTTGGTTGCCCCTGCTGATTTGGGTTTCGCCGTTAGCATCTCAGATTTGCGTCATATCGTTGGAATGTATAGAGGCTTCCTTCGTATCTCGCCAACGACCAGGATATCTCGCCTCCGCGACCACCCTGAAAATATCAAATGAAAGTACAAGCCAGAAAAGCGAATGAGCAAATGTGGAGACCTCGGGATTGCACATCACCTGTGTATCTTCATTTATACTCACTATTTTTGTGTTTTTCCCTTTTTTCAGGTTCACCATAGCTCCTCGGAAGTAAGCTACTCCGCACAGGCTCCCTTTGACTAGACTTCAAAAGCGAAAAATGACTGAACCGGCCAAGACCGATGAAGCACTGACCGCTAGAATTGCTGAGTTAGAGGAGCAAGTTAGGATCACTACGGAAAGGGCCGCCAGGGCCGAAAAGGAAAGAGATGAAGCTGTCACCGAGTTTCCACTGGGTTTCGATCCCCCTTAAACAAACAGACCTTCCCCTTTACTCACCGTCGCAGGACCTTCGGTACTCCCACCCCTGTCCGGCCCCCCGGGCCGTTGGAGATGGGTTAGTCCCTTCACTGTACCCAACGCTGCAAGTCCTCCGATTAAGGCGGGTGAAGAGATCTCCCCGTCGCTTCAGCACCTTTCAATCAACCCTGCTGTGGACCCCAGCAAGAGCCAGGCCCACCCAGAGAATCCGTATCTCCCTCCTATTCCTCCGAGCACAGTTCCCGGACCTGTGGGAACTCAGCTCCTCACTTTCAACTCAGCACAACCGCAGTTCTCATCAGGACTGGCACTACCCTTCGGTTCCAACCCCATCGGGGCCGAGCAACCGAAAAATGATCGGCTAAACCTACTTGAGGAAAGGCTCCGAGCAATTGAAGGGGCTGATCCATTTGACCCTACTGGCCCTGCCGATATGTGTATGGTCCCCGGGATTGTCGTACCCCCGAAGTACAAAATCCCTGACTTCGAAAAATATACTGGGGTAGAGTGCCCAAAGACCCATCTCAGAGCATACTGCAACAAGATGGCAGAGGTAATCCACAATGAGCCGTTGTTGATTCATCTCTTCCGGGAAAGCTTGACCAAGCACGCCCTGACATGGTATATGGGGCTAGATCGAGCCAGGATCAGGACATGGAGAGACTTATCCGACGCATTCTACCGGCAATATAAGTTCAATATGGAGCTAGCACCCGACCGCGCTGATCTGCAAAACATGGAAAAGAAAGTCGGCGAGTCCGTAAAAACCTATGCTCAGAGATGGAGGGAGGTGGCCTCACGGATCTCTCCACCCTTAAGCGACAAGGAACTCCTGTCGATCTTCTTGCACACCTTCAAGGCTCCCTACTACACCTACCTGATCTCAAACCCCTCAAATAGCTTCTCCGATATGGTCCTAATTGCCGAAAGAGTCGAGCAAGGAATTAAGTCAGGACGAATCTTGCCTTCAGCATCGGAATCCGCGCCCAGGAAAGCACCTATCATAAAAAGAGACGTTGGATTTGTGGCTCCCCAAGCTCATCAGGGGCAGCCATTTCCACCACCTCCACCTTATTTATCGCCATCGCCCTACCCTCTGCCGTCATTATATCAACCTACCTACTTTCCTTTCACCTCGCCGCCTGTTGCCAATATCGCGCCTCAAAGCCCTACGCATTTCCCATCAGTACAAGCATCACAACCCATGCAACCCAAGCCATATAACCCACCAAAAAACCCAAATAACCAAAACACGACAAACAATCGGTGGAGCCGAGAGCCTCCACCTCCTCTTCCTCTTCCTGCAGGAGAAATCTACAAACATCTCTTGGCAGCCGGACAGATCGTACCGGTGCCGGCTCAGCCTCAATTGCCTCCTTACCCGAAGTGGTATGATCTCAACGCGAGGTGTGAATACCACGCTGGAGCCCCAGGTCACACTCTGGAAAACTGCTTCGCATTTAAAGCCAAAGTCCAGCACTTGATCAAGAGTGGGTGGGTATCTTTCGAAGGGTTAGCAAAAGGACCCAACACATCCACCAACCCTCTTCCCAATCATGCCCAGGGAAAGGGAGGAGTGAACGCCATCTCGGCAGGAGAAAGAAACGACCTTCTCTTTTCCGCATCAAGCTGGCCACAGGAACAACTTTTCCTGGCCCTAACTCGAGGAGGACACTTGCCATACTCGGAGAGCAATCCAAGTGGTTGCATGTACTGCGAGGAAAGCGACGATCACAAAATCCAAAACTGCAAGGTGTTCGCAGAAAGGGTGGTACAACTCTCGCATCTCGGGGTGATCCAAACCCAGAAAGCAACCCACGAGGGAAGATCCATTAACGCCATCGGAGACGGATTTCCTATCTCGCATAACGCCAAGGGAACTCCACTCCCAATCCTCCGAAAGAAGGGATCGACTTCGTCGGGCAAACGATTCTCCAAACGCCGCGACGAGGGCGATCGCGAGATTGATACTTTGGGCCAACCTTCTGGGAGATTCGATTACCTCGTCAGGTATTCGGCGCCACCCTCCTATGGTGGCCCAGCACCATCACTACCTTCTTGGGAACCCTCAGACTCCGAATCATACCCTTTACCGATGTGGTCGCTCCCTCTGTTTCCTTTGAAGGAAATCTACACAAGCCTCTTGGCAGAGGGACAGATTATGCCATCCCCACTCCCGTCTCAATCCACTCCTTACCCTAGCTGGTATGATCCAAAGGTTAGCTGCGAATATCACGCCGGAACCAGAGGACACTCCTTGGAGGATTGTTATGCCTTTAGAGAAAAGGTCGAGCACCTAACTAAACAAGGGCGAATCTCGCCCCATGGATTAGCAAAGGATCCTGCTGTGACAATGGGTCCCCTACCGCACCATAATTCGGGGATGGGCGACATTGCTTCCGTAGGAATCAACTTTCCTCGCCCTTCGATGGAAGAAACACCCAACGAAGAGTTGTTCTTCGCTCTAGCTAACAACGCTTATCTACCATTCCCGGGGAATAATCAGGCCCAATGCCTCTTCTGCCAAGGGGAAAGCAAGCATGACATCCAGGATTGTGGACTCTTTCGGCAAAAAGTCAAGCAACTCACCACATTCGGAGTCATCCAAACTAAAGGAGAAGCCCGAGGAACCATCAATGCCATCGGGGACCACTCTCCAGCACCATATTCCTTCGAATATGTGGCTCAGACAGGGGACACCTCCACAACCCCACGCAAGGTAGTGTTCACATTAGCTGTGAATACTCCTAGCCGAGACCTGCACGCGGTCCCATTCGACTACGGGTACACGGTAATCACCACCCCTCCTACAGTCACGCCAATAGGACCCACTATCGGTGAAACCTCTCATATCGGGGGCATGACCCGCACCGGGAGATGTTACATCTCGGAGGAAGTAGAGAAGCAACGACAAGCTCAAGGGAAAAACCCTGTGATTCGCGAGGAAACGATAGAGGAAACACAAGGTTTGAGCCAACCTGTAACCGCGGACGAGACGGCTGAGTTCCTCAAAATCATGAAACAGAGCGAGTTCAGCATCATCGAACAACTGAAGAAAACCCCAGCTCGCATTTCCATCATGGAGCTGATACTTACTTCAGAGGCTCATCGCCAAGCTCTCCTGAAAGTCTTGAAGCAAGCCTTCGTAACTAAGGATATCACTACAGAAGGGGTGGAAAACCTTGTCGGAAGGATTCAGGCCCTCGGCAGCATTTCCTTCTCTGAAGAAGAGATCGACCCCTCAGGAAAAGATCACAACAAGGCCCTATACATCACGGTAGAATGTAAGGGACACGTCATAGCCAAGGCCCTCATCGACAATGGGTCCGCGCTGAATGTCATGCCCAGGCACGTCCTCGAGCAACTACCGGTCGATTTCTCTCACATGAAACCTAGCGGAATGATGGCTAGGGCTTTCGATGGCATCACTCGAGAGATCATCGGAAACTTCGAATTGGACATGGTCATTGGGCCCCACACCTTCGCCCTGACATTCCAGATCATGGAAATCCAACCTGCTTACAGCATGCTACTGGGATGACCTTGGATCCACTCAGCAGGGGCAGTCCCCTCTTCTCTGCATCAGTGCCTCAAGCACGTCAAGGATAATGCCTTAGTCACGATAAAGGCGGAAGAGGCCCTGATCTTGGCTAAGCACGCCTCCGTGCCTTACATCGAAACTGCCGAAACCTTGGAGAGCTCGTTCCAAGCCTTCGAAATCGTCAACACAGACTGGATCAAGGAGGGGTCCCTTGTGGGCAAAGCCTCAAAATCTGAGACAGCCGGAACCACCCCTAAACCAATGCTGGAAGGAAGTTTCCAATTGGGAAAATGGCTCGGCGCCAAGCTACAAGGATCCAAAGGATGGTCGCCTCCGAAGAGCTTCGGAGACCGTTTTGGGTTAGGGTACCAACCGGGCAAAGCCGATTTCGTTAGAATTGCCCAAGAAAAGAAAGAAAAGCAGCTGGCTAAGCTATTCGGGCGTTCTGCGCCAGGGGGCAAGATGTCAATCCCCCATATCAGAACTACATTCCTCTTCACCGCCGAAACCATCAATGGAAATCCTGTCAAGGTATCGGACCTCCGTATCTGCACTCTAGGAGAAGAGGGATCGTCGTCTGGTTCAGCCATTTTCGTTAAGAAGTCAGGGGAGTCTGTGTGCAACTGGACCATCACCATGCTTCCGGATGTCTCTCCGTAATTACTTCTTTTAGAAAAACACATGTTTGCACGTTTTCTTACGAAAACCTTTTTGTAGGAACTCACGTTCCCCTTCTGTTAAAAATCAAATATATATGCAATTTTCATTTTACGCATCTCTTTTTTCGCATTTTTTTTATTTCAGGATGAATGTTAGTTCAGATTGTCATGATAAAACTTATGTCTTTATTGGCGAAGAAATCATCGCTACGACTGAAGACAAAGCAGAAATCTCCGACGAACTGGCCCGTTTACTGGAAAGTTCAGAAAAGGAAGTAACCCCTCATCAGGAGGAATTGGACGAAGTAAGCTTGGGGGCAAGCAATGAGAATCAAAAGTTGGTCAAGATCGGGACTACCTTGGATACGACTCAGAGAGAAAGGTTGATTTCTCTCCTCAAAGACTACTCCGACGTATTTGCATGGTCATACGCCGACATGCCAGGTCTTGATCCCGGGATAGTTGAGCATCGTATCCCATTAAAGCCCGAGTTTAGACCTGTCAAGCAAAAACTTCGGAGAATGCATCCAGACATCCTTCTGAGAATCAAAGAAGAAGTTACCAAGCAACTGGACGCGGGTTTTCTGAGAGTTGCCGAGTACCCAGAATGGATCACCAACATAGTGCCAGTGCCTAAGAAAGATGGGAAGGTTCGCATGTGCGTGGACTTTCGGGATCTCAATCGAGCCAGCCCTAAGGATGACTTCCCACTTCCCCATATCGACATCTTGGTGGATAGTGCCGCCGGAAATGACATGTTCTCCTTCATGGATGGATTTTCCGGGTACAATCAGATCAAGATGGCACCCGAGGACAGTGAAAAGACGACCTTTATCACCCCTTAGGGAACCTTCTGCTACAAAGTGATGCCCTTCGGATTAAAGAACGCAGGAGCCACGTACCAACGTGCTGCCGTCACCCTTTTCCATGACATGATGCATAAAGAGTTGGAAATCTATGTCGACGACATGATAGCCAAATCTCGCGGCGCGCAAGACCATGTAGACATCCTGAAGAAGGTATTCGAAAGGTTGAGGCAATTTCGGCTAAGGCTAAACCCAGCTAAATGCACCTTTGGAGTAACCTCCGGAAAGTTATTGGGATTCATCGTCAGTAACAAAGGCATAGAAGTGGATCCTGATAAGATAAAAGCAATTCAAGAGCTACCCGCTCCCAGCACTGAAACGGAAGTACGAAGCTTCTTAGGACGCATCAACTACATCGCGCGCTTTATCAGCCAGTTAACACTTACTTGTGAGCCGATGTTCAAAATGCTAAGGAAACACGGAGAAGCGGAATGGGACGGAGACTGTCAGAAAGCCTTCGAGAAAATCAAGACGTACCTGCAAAACCCGCCGGTACTAGTTCCCCCGACGCCAGGACGACCCTTGCTCATGTACCTAACAGTCACGGCTAGCACCATGGGCTGCATTTTGGGACAGCACGATGAGTCGGGAAGACGTGAACAAGCCATCTACTACCTCAGCAAGAAATTCAACGAGTGCGAGATGCGCTACTCCATGTTAGAACGAACATGTTGCGCCCTAGCATGGTGCGCCCGAAGACTTCGACAGTACATGTTGTATTACACGACATGGCTAATCTCTCGCATGGATCCGCTGAAGTACATCTTCGAAAAACCGTACCTATCGAGTCGCATTTGCAGATGGCAAGTCTTATTAGCTGAGCACGAGATCATCTATGTAACTCAGAAAGCGATTAAGGCAAGCGCCCTCGCCGATCACTTGTGTTGCTACCCGATTTTTGACATAAGTCATCATTACCATATCATAACATACCCACATTTTTATTTTTATCGTCCATGATTATTGTTGATTATTATTAAGTATTATTATTATTATTATCATTATCATTATTACCATTATTTATCCTGGTATTTTGTTTTATGTTTTTGTTCGTATTTTTATTCGAGCTTTTATCAGTTTATCGGACCATTAGCTCGAACTAATTACCCATAATCGCCGAACCAGCTCTTCCTCCTTATTTTTCAAACGAAATCAGACACACTCTGCTCACATCTCCCATTTTTCAAACAGAATCAGATACCCTTCGTTTTTCAAAGATCTCTCTGACATTCAAAGATCGTCTCGCTCCTACCCGTTACCTCATTAATGCACCGATCTCCCTCTCCCTTACCTTACCCTCTATAAATCCATCCCTCTGCCAAATCAATCGGGGCCTCTCGGTCAGCTTCAACCACCTCACAAATCAACCAATCTCAATCCCTGCAACAAGCCTCCCAAACTGATCCCAAATCCACCCCTAAAATCAGCCAGCAAACAACCCAAAACAGCCCTAAAATCAGCCAGCAAACAACCCAAAACAGCCCTAAAATCAACCAGCAATCAGCCCTAAATCCACCCCTAAATCCACCCAAAATCAACCAGCAATCAGCCCTAAATCCACCCCTAAAATCAGCCAGCAAACAACCCAAAACAGCCCCTAAAATCAACCAGCAATCACCCCGAAAACCACCCAAAATCAGCCCCAAATCAACCAGCAATCAGCCCCAAAAAACCATTCAAAATCAGTCCTAAAATCTACCCAAATCAGCCCCAAAATCCACCCAAAAACCCCACCCAAAATCAGAACCAACAAAACCCAGCCTCACTGCTCTACCCGCCAACAAAACCCAGCCACCACCGTCCCGATCGCCGCCGAACTCCACAGCCACTCACCCGATCGCCGCTGCTCGCCGCTGCTCCTACGCTCCCTCGCCACCACAGTAATCCCCTTTATTTTCCTGTTGCCGTGATGTTTGTTTATTTGTTTAATGGTGCAGGAAAAGATTTAAGAAGAAGGGGAAGAGGTGTTTGGGTGGAGATGATGACAGGCGGCGTTAAAGGGAGAAAGGAGATGAGATGTGATTGTAGGGTTGGGGCTGATTTTGTTATTCATTAAGTTTGGGCTTGGCCAATAGGCCGGCCCATTAGGAAGGAAGGAGGCAAAGATGGGCTGAGGGTTATTAGGCTGGCCCCTCAGGAGTTGTTTTTATTTATTTATTCGTAGTTTGCTCATATGCATGCTTGTAATATTTATTTATCCGTTTATTTGTTTATCACTTGTACTACTAATCGATTTGTGATGCAGGTACCCGCCCGAAGGAATTTTCGTTAGTTTATCCTATTTATTATACGATTGAATGCATGATTATTTAGAATTGTTAGAATTTAAAATAAACTTTTTTGCATGAGAATTAATTTATATCTATAACTCCCTTTAATAATTTCACTCAAATCGACCCTTGCTTGAACGAATTAGGCTTAGTAATTACTCAACATTTTATTTTGTTAAATGCATGAAATAAAATAGGATTATTATTAAACATCACGCTTTAATTTAATTGCATGATTATTAATTATTAAAATCCTCAAATCTTCAATAATCCCCACAAATCAAAACGAATAAAATCAATCAAAGAAAACTAAACAAAGTAGTAAATAAACGTAGGATTAATCTTTTCCAATAACTTAAGCTCCTCTAAATTTTTAGGATAGTAAATCACCGGAAATACAAATCATTTGAAAGTGGAAAGATAGTAAATGGGCCTTAAGCCCAACTCGTAGAAAATACCTCCATATTTAATCCCCCTTATCATTAGAGCTACCTTCTAAAATGAGATTTAAATCTTTAATGTTGCGTGATCGTTTAAATTTAGCAATCCCTTGATATTTACTCATGGATGTATGTTATCTTTGACGAATGTGTTATGTGCGCGGCTTCGACCCCACTTCCCAGTTTTTCTCTTTTCAACGTGTTTTCTCGCATTCATATAAATGGTATTTTGCTAGTCTATGCATGCTTAGAATCACCTAGTAAATAGGATTAATCATATGCATTTGCCCGATGATGTAGTAACTCGTCTGTGATGATAGTGATTTCGATCGCCGTGATTCGTCTATGATTTACTAGGGTCGTCGCTTTGGTGAAGATTAATAAAACGTTAGTAATTTCACCTAATCAATCTTGCATGTAATCTGATTAATTTTGAACTTGATTAAATATAATCGGAATAGGTATGCAACCAACCCTTTTACCTTTTAGAGGATAAAATGTTTATTTTCTTTTTAACAACTCAACAATAATTAGGATAAAATCAATCCAATCAACTTAAAAACTAAAGCGACGACTCCCCCCTGAGGGCCCAAATTACTTGTTTTCAACATGATTTTTAAACACCTCTTTTTAGAACCGGTAACCTTTTTAAGGATGAGATTCGGGTGCCTAACACCTTCCCGAGTCCATAATACGACCCCGAACCATCGTTCTCGGGTTTAGACCCTTTTTATTTGTGCCTTAGTTTTTATTTTATTCTCTTCTTTTTTCGGACCTTTTTTTAGGTTTCCCTAAACCTTAGAAAAATAGGGTGGCGACTTCATTGTTATGTGAATTTCTTTGCGTCCCGAATTTCGCTCGCGACGGTGCGACAGTTTGGCGACTTCACTGGGGACTAGAGGGTCGAAGCCGGAATTATTTGCTTGAGGTGTTTATTGTTATTATTTATTTGTTCATTCGCTTTGATATCAACTGTTGTATTCTCACGTGCATTTCACGCATAATGCCCTTTCGCCGGGCCTTCCCAAATAGGATTAGATTGGTATTAGTGAAGCCCTGAGGACTTGGGTCCCAGTCAGCTTTCATGAACCCTAACTCGGACTAGAACCCCTAAATGGGTGAACGCCCCGATTCTTTTGTGTTTCGGTCAGCAATCACGTATCCATTTACTGAGGGACCACTTCTTGGTATCGTCCGGGAGCCTTTCAGCCAGTTAGAAGTAGTTGGAGTTACCCAAGCATGTGCATCACAATCGCGTGTGTATTGTTCAAAGTGATTCCTTATTGCCATGATTCTCTTTTTTTTATGTATCCATTAATTTATTTCCATCCTTGTTATTATTTTATTTTGCGTATTAACATGTTTATGATATTCGATTTGCTAATACATGTTTGGTACTTGTGACAGGACCCACCTTGCTTATTCATTCGATGACTGTACCCACTATGCTTTCACTTGATACTTTTGGGAAAAAGAGTTACAATGACCAGTTGATGCACGGGAACATGTTAGAACCGGGTTTTGTTTCGGATGTCATGACCAAGGTTAGCGCGGAGAAGGTAGATTTTGATGCTACAAAGATCAAAGAATTGAGAAATGAGCTTACTGTTGATGAGAAAGTGCAATTCCAATGCAAGTATGGGAAACTGTTAATGCTAATAGATGTGAAGGTTGACCTAAGTTGCATCCGAGCGGCTCTGCAATTCTGGGACCCATGCTACCGATGTTTTTCTTTCGACAAAGGAATAGATTTGACTCCTACTCTAGAGGAGTACGCCGCATTATTATGCTTTGTTCCCCCAGTATCATGCATTTATCAGAATGTCCTTGTTAAGTCTGATAGTATCAAATCGAGTTTGGACAAATTGGTGGGAATCCCAACTCGTTGGAGGAATGAGAATTATGCGTGGGGTTGGTCGGATATCGTCAGACAATTTCATTTGTCTCAAGGGGAGCAGCGATTAAAGATCCTAGCCTTTGCCATAATGGGTTTAGTCTTACTTCCTAAGATGAAGGATTGTGTCGATTTTGAGGCGGCTAATGTGTTTCATGAGATGGAAAGGAATAAAATCAACCCTACAACGACTATTCTGGCAGAGACATTCCGCTCCTTAGACTGTTGCAGGCGAACTGGGAAAGGAAAACTCACTTGTTGCACTCAACTTTTAACAGTATGGTTGGTCAGTCACTTCAAGCAGGCACCGAACCAGTCTCTGTTTTCTCCAAGCTATCTAGGTACGGATCCCTTGGTGAAGGTCATTATGGGAGTGGGCCAAGAAGTAGCCGTGGATAAATGGAAAATGGAAGATAAAGAAACCTGGGTCGACAGATTCCTGAATCTTTCTGAAGAAAATATCGACAGACACGCCAAATGGTTGCGAGCCGCTAATCCTATTGTAAGTTGCGGGGACTTATTATGGGTCCCATTGATCGGAGCAAGGGGATGCGTGCCCTATTGCCCAGCTCTAGTCCTTGGTCAATTTTGCATCATGCAAATTATCCCCGCCACTTTCGGTATGTCAATCTCAAGTCTTCCGCACTCAGGAGAAACTGACACTCTACGCCAGTATGTGAACGAATGGCGCACTCCATTTTGCCTTGAGGGACATACTATCCCTACTCAGCCGATAAAGGAATACTCAGAATGGAGGAGGAACAGGATTAATGGAAATGTTTTGCCCCTCCCAGAAAATAGGAAGCCTATGGAAGAAGAAGGTGAACGCCATGCCAATGCGGGGGTTAACTATGTGACCCACGCCCTGTTGATGGAGCAGTTGCGGATGACAAGAGAAGAGCGAGATCAGTTGTTGACAGAAAAAGATATTTGGTTGACTGAAAAGATGGATTTAGAGCTTCAGCTACACAGATGGGAAAGGCGTCATAAGGAGCACGTGCGGGTAAACCGTGTGAACCAAAGGATAGCCCAAGAAAACTTTAGAAGGAGGTTGAAGGGAGAAGTCAATAAAAGGGAGATTTCAAGCACTTTGGTCCGAGAGAAAGATGCAATGATTGAGATTTTGACTGATCGCATCAAAGAGACAACCAGCATGGATGGAGAGAATCAAGTATTGCAAGCCCGAGTGGCCGTTTTAGAAGCTGAAGTGAAGGTGCAGAAGAAGAAGGTTGCCTTGATGGAGCAGATAGGAGAAAATTCCACCAGCAGTCAAGCCTCAAGATGTTGATTTATTTTTGTGATTCGAATGGTTGTATTTTTTTAATGGGAGCAAGTACTTGGTGGTGTTTTACTTTGGGTGTACCTTTTTCAAATGATTAGTCACATTCATATGAATGATGACTATTTCTTCTTCATGTATGGTTACCATTTGCGATTGCTTGACCCTACCTTGCTTCGATGCTTCCTTTTTATTTCCCTTCGTATTTTCGGGAATGAGTAAAAAGTTCCCTTTGTGATTTCGAGAATGAATTGGAGCTCTTCTCTTGCAAATTAGATTTGACAGCTAGAGATAGATAAAGAAGATTATTCATGATCCAAGATTGAATTTGGATTTTGGAAAAGAAACGTAAGGGGCGGGGACCCTAGTCTTGTTAAAGGCTAGGAAAGGCTGTCACTTACGGGATCCTCCATCTTCCATCTTGATCAAGGAACCATCAATATATGTTATCGGAAATGAATAGAAGCTTCCCTTTTGGATTTCGGGAATGAATAGAAGCTTCCCTAGTAACCTTCGTCAGTGTGATGATTTGAAGATTGTTTCATGTTCCTTTCCTTCCGAATCTCAAAAGTATCAAGTGAAAGATCGAAGAGGAGCCGGAGATTTGAATAAGCGGAGTGGAGTCCTCAAGGTAGCATTTCTGTCTGTTATTATTATTATTCCTAAGAATTTACACCTACCTTTTCTCTTTGTTTTCAGAAAAAGATAGCTCCTAAGAAAAGAACTATTCCTCAAAAGCTCCACGCTACCAGACTTCAAACACGGAAAATGACGGAACAAGTGGTGACGGATAAGGCATTTGAAACAAGGATAGCGGAATTGGAGGAACAACTTCGAACTACTAGAGAACGGGCCCTCCAAGCCGAAAAAGAGCGGGATGAGATAATGCATGCTAAAACCCGGAAAGATCCTGAAGGGCCAACTCTTGACTATCCTCTTGGTTTTTATCCCTCTTCCAGTCATGCGACAGGACCTATCTCTTCATCTGTTGCTGCGGGTTCGTCCATTTCTCAACCATTTTCTGGTCAAGGGGTCCAGTGGAAATGGCAAAGTCCTTTCCTTGGTTTCAACTCACTCACTACGCCAGCCGTCACAAGTACTGTTATTAGTACGTTTGGACAAGACGTTCCACCTCTTAATCCTTCTCTTGCTGATCTCACTCTCGGTTCTGGTAAAAATCAGGATCACTCTAAATTCCAGTATGTCCAACCAACTCAGAGCCACCCTACTCAATTTGCAGTACCTGAACTTTCAAGAGTTCTATTCCCTAGTGGGAATCGGACCCAACCACAGGGTTCTTTTGAGCATCCACAAACCGTTGGTTTTGTTCCCGTTAAAGCAGAAGGGCCAAGTCATGATAGGTTGAGCCTGCTAGAGGAAAGACTAAGGGCAGTGGAAGGAGCGGACCCCTTTGATCCTATGGGTCCCGCTGATATGTGCATGGTACCAGGGATCACGATGCCCCTGAACTTCAAGATTCCAGAATTTGAGAAGTATACTGGAATTGAATGCCCCAAGACTCATCTCAGGGTCTACTGTAACAAAATGTCTGAAGTGATACATAATGAGCCTCTGTTGATTCACCTATTTAGAGAAAGTTTGGCCAGACATGCTTTGACTTGGTACATGGGTTTGGATAGAATCAAGATTCGGACTTGGAGAGATTTATCTGATGCTTTCCTAAAGCAATACAAGTTTAATACAGAAGTGGCGCCTGACCGTTCCGATTTGCAGAACATGGAGAAGAAGGATAATGAATTGGTGAAAGCTTATGCTCAAAGATGGAGAGAACTAGCTGCAAGGATTTATCCCCCTTTGAATGACAAGGAGCTTGTGTCCATTTTTGTGAATACTTTCAAGTCCCCCTATTACACGTATCTGATTTCCAACCCATCTAGTAGCTTTTCCGACATGGTCTTAGTTGCTGAAAGAGTTGAACAAGGAATTAAATCAGGAAGGATCATTGTTCCCACGCCAGAGGTAACACCTAAGAAAACGCCCATCCCGAAGAAAGATGTCAGCTTTGTTTCCCCCCAGCCAACTCATCAAAAACCTTTTCCGCCACCTCCACCTTATTCCTCGCCACCACCATACCCTTTCCCATCACCACCACCACCACCATCACTATATCAATCTACCTTCTTCCCATCAATGCCTGTTGCCAACGTAGCTCCTCAATACCCAGCATCATTTCCACCTTTCCCATCACCTCCACCACAAATGCCACAGCAACCTACACAACCCAGACTATATAACCCACCAAAAAACCCAAGCAACCAAAACAATCGCTGGAACCATGAACCATTACCACCTCTTCCTGTTCCTTTGGGGGAAATCTACAAACATCTTCTAGCAGCAGGGCAGATTGCACCTACTCCGATCCAACCTCTCCAACCTCCTTACCCAAAATGGTATGACCCAAATGCTAGATGCACGTACCATGCTGGAGCCCCAGGACACACTCTAGAGAATTGTACTGCTTTTAAGGGAAAGGTTCATCATCTGATCAAGTGTGGATGGATCTCTTTCGAAGGGTTAGCCAAAGGACCTAACACGACTACCAACCCTCTTCCAAACCATGCCCTAGGTGGTGGAGGAGTGAATGCTATTTCTGTGGAAGAAGTTGTTAACCGTTCCCTTTCAGTATTGGGATTACCCCGAAAGGAGCTTTTTCATGTGCTAGCCCAAGGAGGGTATCTTCAACGCTCCGAAAATAGCAGCTGCCTATTTTGCCCGGGGGCAAGAAAACATGGAGTCCAAGATTGTGCAGTTTTCTTACAGAAGGTGGAACAGTTGATGGATTTTGGGATTATTCAGATTGAGAAGAAGACCTATGTGGCGGAAGAGGTTGGTGTCATTGAGGACGGTTTTTCTTCTCCTTATTCCTTTGAGTATGTATCCCAAACGGGCGCCTCCACCATGGCTCCGCCCAAGTTAGTCTTCAAGTTTGCCCAGAATATCCCTACCAAAGATTTGCATGCCGTCCCTTTCAATTACGGGTACGAAGTTGTTACTACCCCTCCTTTTGTTGCGCCAACAGGGCCAGTAATGGGTGAAACTTCTAATATTGGGGGCATGACTCGGAGCGGAAGGTGTTATGTCTCTGAAGAAGTTGAGCTACAAAGGCAAGCCAAAGGAAAAAGTTTGATGTTACCTGAGAAGATAGCTGAAAAAGTACAAGAATCGAACAAACCAGTGTCTGAGGATGACGCCACTGAATTTTTGAAGATCATGAAGCAAAGTGAATTCAGTATCATTGAGCAGCTGAAGAAAACCCCAGCCCGTATCTCTATCATGGAGCTAATCCTTACTTCAGAGCCACATCGCCGAGCCCTCTTAAAGGTGTTGAATGAAGCCTTTGTAACTAAGGATATTACTGTAGAAGGAGTGGGGAACCTGATTGGGAGAATTCAAGCTGTGAGTAGCATTACCTTTTCCGAAGAAGAGATGGACCCGGCCGGGACCGGTCATAACAAAGCTCTCTACATCACGGTAGAATGCAAAGGCCATGTTGTAGCAAAAGCCTTGATTGATAATGGGTCTGCACTGAATGTCTTACCTAAACATGTCCTGGAACAGCTGCCAGTTGACATATCTCATATGAAGCCGAGTGGGATGATGGCTAGAGCTTTTGATGGTACTATCCGAGAAATCATTGGAAACATTGATCTAGATGTGGTTATTGGCCCCCATACCTTCACTTTAACCTTCCAAGTAATGGAAATCCGACCTGCTTATAGTATGCTTCTGGGACGACCATGGATCCACTCAGCAGGAGCTGTTCCTTCTTCCTTACACCAATGCATCAAGTATGTGATGGATGGTGTCCTCATCACGGTAAAGGCAGAGGAAGCTTTGATTTTGGCTAAGCATTCTTCTGTGCCCTACATCGAGACTACTGAAACTTTGGAGAGTTCATTCCAAGCTTTTGAGATCGTGAATGCTGATTGGATAAGAGAAGGATCCCCCATTCCTGAGCCTAAGATCTCTAAAGCTGCTATAATGACTGCCAAGGTGATGCTGAAAGATGGCTTCCAGTTTGAAAAGGGGCTCAGAGTCAAGTTACAAGGATCGAAGAGCTTCGGAGACCGTTTCGGTTTGGGATACAAGCCAAGCAAGGCCGATTTTGATAGGGTCTCTAAGGAAAAGAAAGAGAGGCGTCTCGCTAAGTTGTTTGGGCATGACGTGCCAAACATGAAGATGGCTATCCCTCACATCAGGGTAACGTTCCCTTTTGCAGCTGAAGTCATCAACCCTGGTTCTGTCATGATCAAAACGACTTCGGACTTCCACATTTGTACTCTTGGAGAAGAAGAACCGTCTCACAGTTCATTCATTTCCGTGAAGAAGTCTGGGGAGCTAGTGTGCAACTGGACCGCTACCGTGCTTCCCGATGTCTCTATGTAATTTCTTTTTTTCAAGACATGCATCCATGGCTTTTAAATTTCCCTAAACGGAGAAAACTCTTTTGTAGAGCTTATGCTCCCTTTTATCGTATTAATATAATTACGCGGTTTCCTTTCCAAATATCTTTTGTCTTTTGTATTTTTATTTTCAGGATAAATATTAATTCGGATTGTCTTGATATACCCTATGTCTTTACTGGTGAAGAGATTATCGCCGCAACAGAGGATGAGTTTGAGATTCCGCATAAGTTAGCCCGTTTGGTAGAGAATTCTGAGAGGAAGATAGTCCCTCACCAGGAGGAGTTGGAAGAGATAAACTTGGGGGCAAGCAATAATGATCAGAAGGCTGTCAAAATCGGAACAACCTTGAATTCTGTTCAGAAAGAGAGGTTGATTTTACTTCTCAAAGAGTACGTGGACGTGTTCGCATGGTCATATGAAGATATGCCGGGTCTTGACCCTAATATAGTGGAGCACCGTATTCCGTTGAAGTCCGAGTACAAGCCTGTAAAACAGAAACTCCGAAGGATGCACCCTGATGTTCTTTTGAAGATAAAAGAAGAAGTCACAAAACAGCTAGATGCGGGTTTCCTAAGAGTTGCTGAATACCCGGAATGGGTCGCCAATATCGTGCCAGTACCGAAGAAGGATGGGAAAGTTCGCATGTGTGTGGATTTCCGTGATCTTAATCGAGCAAGTCCCAAAGATGACTTCCCCCTTCCTCATATTGATGTCCTAGTAGACAGTGCCGCCCATAATGGCATGTTCTCCTTCATGGATGGATTTTCAGGGTACAATCAGATTAAGATGGCTCCTGAAGATAGCGAGAAAACGACCTTCATCACACCTTGGGGAACCTTTTGCTACAAAGTGATGCCCTTCGGTTTGAAGAATGCAGGTGCCACTTACCAGCGTGCCGCTGTTACTTTGTTTCATGACATGATGCATAAAGAAGTTGAGATATATGTCGATGACATGATAGCCAAGTCTTGCGAGGCACAAAATCATGTTGACGTCCTAAAGAAAGTATTTGAAAGGTTGAGGCAGTTTCAGTTACGCTTGAATCCGGCCAAATGTACTTTTGGAGTGACATCAGGGAAGTTATTAGGGTTTATCGTCAGTAACAGAGGTATAGAAGTAGATCCCGACAAGGTGAAGGCGATTCAAGAGTTACCTTCTCCCAAAACCGAGAAGGAAGTACGGAGTTTCCTAGGGCGTATTAACTATATTGCCCGCTTCATTAGTCAGTTGACACTTACCTGCGAGCCGATGTTCAGAATGCTGAGAAAGAATGGAGACGCAGAATGGGACGAGGGTTGCCAAAAAGCTTTTGAGAAGATCAAGGCGTATTTACAGAATCCTCCGGTGTTGATCCCTCCGACGCAAGGACGCCCTTTACTTATGTATTTAACAGTCACAACTAGTGCCATGGGTTGTGTTTTGGGGCAACATGATGAATCTGGGAGGCGTGAGCAAGCCATTTACTATCTGAGTAAGAAATTCAATGAATGTGAGATGCGTTATTCCATGTTAGAACGGACTTGTTGCGCTTTAGCATGGAGTGCTCGAAGACTCAGGCATTATATGTTATATTACACAACGTGGTTGATTTCCCGCATGGATCCTTTGAAGTATATTTTTGAGAAACCATACTTGTCGAGTAGAATTTGTAGATGGCAGGTCTTGTTGGCAGAATACGAGATCGTGTATCTGACTCAAAAGGCGGTTAAAGCAAGTGCTCTCGCCGATCACTTGGCTGACCATGCTATGGATGAATACGAACCACTAAAGTTTGATTTTCCGGATGAAGATATAGTGGTGATTGACGCTGAGCTTAAGGAAAATACGGAGAAAGATGAGTGGTGGACCATGTTCTTCGATGGTGCGGTGAACCTTTCAGGAAAAGGAGTGGGCGCTGTGATCATTGCACCAGATGGCCGACAATTCCCCGTGGCTTGCAGATTGAATTTCCCATGTACAAATAACATTGCTGAGTATGAAGCATGCATCAATGGATTAATGGCGGCAACCGATTTGAAGGTGAAAAGATTGGAGATTTTTGGAGACTCCGCTCTTGTCATTTATCAAGCGCAAGATTTGTGGCAAACTAGAGATTCAAAGCTGATACCTTACCAAAAATTGCTCACCAAGCTTATAGATGAGTTCGAAGAAACTAAGTTTAATCGGATTGATCGAGAGAAGAATCGTTTTGCAGATGCATTAGCTACTCTAGCTTCTATGTTCAAACTGGAATGCGGGGTAATGCTCCAACCACTAAGAGTAGAAGTGAGAGAGACTCCAGCATGTTGTGCTGCCTTAGAAGATGAGCCTGATGGGAAGCCGTGGTTCCACGATCTGGTGCAATTCATCAAATATCGAGAATACCCACCGGGAGCAGCTCAGAGTGATAAGAAAACTCTTCAGCGTTTGGCTTTAGACTTCTACCTCGATGGTGAAGTTTTGTATAAAAGGAGAGCAGATGGTGCCTTGATTCGTTGTGTTACTGTTCATGAAGCTAAGAAGATCATGACTGCAACCCATGAAGGAGTTTGCGGCACGCATGCCAGTGGACACATGATGGTGAGACAGATCATGAGACGAGGTTACTTTTGGCTCACTATGGAGCGAGATTGCATCGATTACGTCAGAAAATGTCACAAATGTCAGATTTACGCTGATCACATCCATGTACCTCCTACCCCTCTTTTTAACATGACATCCCCTTGGCCTTTCGCAATGTGGGGAATTGACATCATCGGTCAGATTCATCCGAAAGCTTCCAACGGTCACCGATTCATCCTTGTTGCGATTGATTATTTCACAAAGTGGGTTGAAGCTACATCCTACCCGAACATCACTCAGAAGACAACCATGCGGTTCATCGAGAAAAACATCATTTGTCGCTATGGGGTCCCTGAAACAATCATTACAGATAATGGCACCAATTTAAATGGGAAGCTAATCGACAATCTTTGCAAACAATGGAAGATCAAACACCGAAACTCTTCGCCTTACCGTCCAAAGATGAATGGCGCGGTCGAAGCAGCAAACAAGAACTTGAAGAAGATCATTCAGAAGATGGTAGTTACCTACAAGGATTGGCATGACATGCTTCCTTTTGCTTTGCACGCTTATCGGATCGCCATTCGTACTTCTACGGGAGCAACTCCTTACTCCTTAGTCTACGGCATGGAAGCAGTGATTCCACTCGAGGTGGAAATTCCTTCTCTTAGAATCTGGGCAGAATCAGAAGTGGAAGAGTCTGATTGGGCGAGAGTAAGGTATGAACAACTGAATCTAATTTCAGAGAAACGACTGACAGCAATGTGTCATGCTCAATTATATCAAAAAAGGATGGCAAATGCATATAACAAGAAAGTGCGACCTCGTGAGTTCAAAACCGGAGATTTAGTATTGAAGAAGATTCTTCCTCATCAGGAGGACAGTCGAGGGAAGTGGGCCCCTAAGTATGAAGGCCCATATGTGGTCAAGCACGCATTCTCTGGAAATGCTCTAAGGCTTACTAATATGGATGGCGATGATTTACTGAGACCAGTGAACGCTGAATCTGTCAAGATGTACTTCGCATAGAAAGCTGTAGACAACGCCCCCCTTCGATCAAAAGACATAAGGGATTTGTCATGACAAGACATTTAATATTTATTCTGAATTAATAAAATGAGCATTTTTCTAAAAAAACTTGCATATTTAAAACTCTCATCTTAACCCTTGAGGCGACAAAAAGGAAGCATGGTACCAACGGTCAAGGGGAATAGTTCGAATTATAAAGGCTGCCTTCAGCCGTATTTCACTAATCAATGTTAAGTTTTGCAGGAAGTCTAACCTTTGTTTTGCAGAGGTACCTTTTAAGCATCCGAGTGGAGCCACCAGCTTCTGAGTAGAGCTGGATTTAAGTTTATGCATCGCGATATTCGAGGGGAGACGTCCGAGTGAATCCGCATTTTACTTTTTCTAAGACATCCGAGTGGAGTCATCAGTATCCGAGTTGGAACTGAGTTTTTCTTTTTAGGCATCCGAGTGGAGCCATCAGAGTCTGAGTAGAGCTGAATTTTTCAACATCCGAGTGGGGTTGTCGGCTTCTGAGTAGAACCGTATTTCAAGACGTCCGAGTGGAGTCATCAGTATCCGAGTGGAGCTGAATTTGCAAGGCATCCGAGTGGAGCCACCAGCGTCTGAGCAGAGCTGGATTTACGTTTATGCATCGCAGTATTCGAGGGGAGACGTCCGAGTGAAGCTGCATTTTACATTCTTGCAAGGCATCTGAGTAGAGCCATCAGCATCCGAGGGGAGCTAAGTTTATTTTTCCACAAATTAAATTGTTGCGTCTACATCTGATCGAAAAGAGGTAAATTTACATTTAAGCAATTTATATTTCTGCGAAGTGTCCGAGTAAAGGTACGTCCACATTTTCGGGTGAGGTCATTTCCTTTGTTTTTTTAACCCTGCATTTCAAACATTCGTGGTACTGGGGCAACCGTCTTTACTGCTCATCAAAAATTTAAAGTTACACTTTATTTTTGATAAGACAGTAAAGAGGGGGCAACTGTTGCTACCCGATTTTTGACATAAGTCATCATTACCATATCATAACATACCCACATTTTTATTTTTATCGTCCATGATTATTGTTGATTATTATTAAGTATTATTATTATTATTATCATTATCATTATTACCATTATTTATCCTGGTATTTTGTTTTATGTTTTTGTTCGTATTTTTATTCGAGCTTTTATCAGTTTATCGGACCATTAGCTCGAACTAATTACCCATAATCGCCGAACCAGCTCTTCCTCCTTATTTTTCAAACGAAATCAGACACACTCTGCTCACATCTCCCATTTTTCAAACAGAATCAGATACCCTTCGTTTTTCAAAGATCTCTCTGACATTCAAAGATCGTCTCGCTCCTACCCGTTACCTCATTAATGCACCGATCTCCCTCTCCCTTACCTTACCCTCTATAAATCCATCCCTCTGCCAAATCAATCGGGGCCTCTCGGTCAGCTTCAACCACCTCACAAATCAACCAATCTCAATCCCTGCAACAAGCCTCCCAAACTGATCCCAAATCCACCCCTAAAATCAGCCAGCAAACAACCCAAAACAGCCCTAAAATCAGCCAGCAAACAACCCAAAACAGCCCTAAAATCAACCAGCAATCAGCCCTAAATCCACCCCTAAATCCACCCAAAATCAACCAGCAATCAGCCCTAAATCCACCCCTAAAATCAGCCAGCAAACAACCCAAAACAGCCCCTAAAATCAACCAGCAATCACCCCGAAAACCACCCAAAATCAGCCCCAAATCAACCAGCAATCAGCCCCAAAAAACCATTCAAAATCAGTCCTAAAATCTACCCAAATCAGCCCCAAAATCCACCCAAAAACCCCACCCAAAATCAGAACCAACAAAACCCAGCCTCACTGCTCTACCCGCCAACAAAACCCAGCCACCACCGTCCCGATCGCCGCCGAACTCCACAGCCACTCACCCGATCGCCGCTGCTCGCCGCTGCTCCTACGCTCCCTCGCCACCACAGTAATCCCCTTTATTTTCCTGTTGCCGTGATGTTTGTTTATTTGTTTAATGGTGCAGGAAAAGATTTAAGAAGAAGGGGAAGAGGTGTTTGGGTGGAGATGATGACAGGCGGCGTTAAAGGGAGAAAGGAGATGAGATGTGATTGTAGGGTTGGGGCTGATTTTGTTATTCATTAAGTTTGGGCTTGGCCAATAGGCCGGCCCATTAGGAAGGAAGGAGGCAAAGATGGGCTGAGGGTTATTAGGCTGGCCCCTCAGGAGTTGTTTTTATTTATTTATTCGTAGTTTGCTCATATGCATGCTTGTAATATTTATTTATCCGTTTATTTGTTTATCACTTGTACTACTAATCGATTTGTGATGCAGGTACCCGCCCGAAGGAATTTTCGTTAGTTTATCCTATTTATTATACGATTGAATGCATGATTATTTAGAATTGTTAGAATTTAAAATAAACTTTTTTGCATGAGAATTAATTTATATCTATAACTCCCTTTAATAATTTCACTCAAATCGACCCTTGCTTGAACGAATTAGGCTTAGTAATTACTCAACATTTTATTTTGTTAAATGCATGAAATAAAATAGGATTATTATTAAACATCACGCTTTAATTTAATTGCATGATTATTAATTATTAAAATCCTCAAATCTTCAATAATCCCCACAAATCAAAACGAATAAAATCAATCAAAGAAAACTAAACAAAGTAGTAAATAAACGTAGGATTAATCTTTTCCAATAACTTAAGCTCCTCTAAATTTTTAGGATAGTAAATCACCGGAAATACAAATCATTTGAAAGTGGAAAGATAGTAAATGGGCCTTAAGCCCAACTCGTAGAAAATACCTCCATATTTAATCCCCCTTATCATTAGAGCTACCTTCTAAAATGAGATTTAAATCTTTAATGTTGCGTGATCGTTTAAATTTAGCAATCCCTTGATATTTACTCATGGATGTATGTTATCTTTGACGAATGTGTTATGTGCGCGGCTTCGACCCCACTTCCCAGTTTTTCTCTTTTCAACGTGTTTTCTCGCATTCATATAAATGGTATTTTGCTAGTTTATGCATGCTTAGAATCACCTAGTAAATAGGATTAATCATATGCATTTGCCCGATGATGTAGTAACTCGTCTGTGATGATAGTGATTTCGATCGCCGTGATTCGTCTATGATTTACTAGGGTCGTCGCTTTGGTGAAGATTAATAAAACGTTAGTAATTTCACCTAATCAATCTTGCATGTAATCTGATTAATTTTGAACTTGATTAAATATAATCGGAATAGGTATGCAACCAACCCTTTTACCTTTTAGAGGATAAAATGTTTATTTTCTTTTTAACAACTCAACAATAATTAGGATAAAATCAATCCAATCAACTTAAAAACTAAAGCGACGACTCCCCCCTGAGGGCCCAAATTACTTGTTTTCAACATGATTTTTAAACACCTCTTTTTAGAACCGGTAACCTTTTTAAGGATGAGATTCGGGTGCCTAACACCTTCCCGAGTCCATAATACGACCCCGAACCATCGTTCTCGGGTTTAGACCCTTTTTATTTGTGCCTTAGTTTTTATTTTATTCTCTTCTTTTTTCGGACCTTTTTTTAGGTTTCCCTAAACCTTAGAAAAATAGGGTGGCGACTTCATTGTTATGTGAATTTCTTTGCGTCCCGAATTTCGCTCGCGACGGTGCGACAACTTGGTTGATCATGCCTCGGATGAGTATGAGTCGTTGAGCTTTGACTTCCCCGATGAGGACATCATAGCAGTTGAGGATGAAATCGCAGAGGATCTTCAAGAAGACGACTGGTGGACCATGTTCTTCGACGGCGCGGTGAACCTCTCAGGCAAGGGAGTGGGAGCCGTAGTCATAGCCCCAGACGGCCGTCAATTCCCTGTAGCATGCAAGTTGAACTTCCCCTGCACTAATAACATCGCTGAGTATGAGGCATGTATCAGTGGTCTCGCGGCAGCCATCGACCTAAAAGTAAAGAAGCTCCGGATCTTCGGCGATTCAGCACTCGTCATCTACCAAGCCCAGGACCTCTGGCAGACACGGGATTCCAAGCTCATCCCTTATCAAAGGTTACTCACTCAACTCGCGCGGGAATTCGAGGAAACCAAGTTCGACCGAGTTGACCGAGAAAAGAACCGCTTCGCAGACGCATTAGCCACCTTGGCCTCCATGTTCAAACTAGAGTGTGGAGTAATGCTTCAGCCTTTGAGGGTAGAGGTAAAGGAAACGTCGGCATGCTGTGTCACCTTGGAAGAGGAAGCCGATGGGAAGCCTTGGTTCCACGACTTAGTACAATTCATCAGAAACCGGGAACATCCATCGGGGGCAAGCCGGGTTAGCAAAAGGACCCTCCAGCGTTTAGCCCTAGAATTCTATCTCGACGGCGAAGTTTTATACAAAAGAAGAGCTGATGGAGCTTTGCTTCGCTGCGTCACCATGACCGAGGCGAAAAGAATCATAACGGAAATCCACGAAGGGGTGTGTTCCACACATGCTAGTGGGCACATGATGGCCAGACAGATAATGAGGCAAGGCTACTTTTGGCTCACCATCGAACGGGATTGCATCAACTACTTCCGGAAGTGCCATAAGTGTCAAGTTTACGCGGACCATATCCACGTACCGCCAGCCCCTCTCTTCAACATGACATCGCCTTGGCCTTTCGCAATGTGGGGAATCGACATCATCGGCCAAATTCATCCCACAGCCTCTAATGGCCATCGCTTCATCCTCGTAACGATCGACTACTTCACCAAATGGGTAGAGGCCGCCTCCTACTCCAACGTCACACAGAAGACGACCATGCGTTTCATCGAAAGAAACATCATCTGCCGTCACGGAGTCCCAGAAACCATCATCACGGACAACGGCTCCAATCTCAATGGGAAAATGATCAACGGTTTTTGCCAACATTGGAAGGTGAAGCACCGAAACTCATCTCCATATCGACCAAAAATGAATGGCACAGTTGAAGCAGCAAACAAAAACCTAAAAAAGATCATCCAAAAGATGGTAATCACTCACAAGGACTGGCATGACATGCTTCCCTTCGCATTGCATGCCTACCGGATAGCAACCCGTACATCTACAGGGGCAACTCCCTACTCATTAGTTTACGGCATGGAAGCCGTAATTCCCCTTGAAATAGAAATCCCTTCTCTCAGAATCCTGGCAGAGTCTGAAGTAGAAGAATCAGATTGGGCAAGAGTGAGGTACGAGCAGCTGAACCTCCTTCCCGAAAAGCGCTTGGCCGCTATCTGCCATGCACAATTATATCAGCAAAGAATGGCCAACGCTTATGACAGGAAAGTGCGACCTCGCAAGTTCGAGGCTGGGGATTTAGTACTGAAGAAGATTCTCCCTCATCAGGAGGCCAGTCAAGGAAAGTGGGCCCCCAAATATGAGGGCCCGTATCTAGTTAAAAGTGCATTCTCAGGGGGTGCCCTAATGCTAACCAACATGGACGGAGACGATCTCCTAAGACCGGTGAATGCCGATGCAGTCAAGATATACTACGCCTGAAGTGTCACGGGTTACACGCTCGGCCAGATCAGCGACATAGGGTTTTATCATGACAATCTAATACAAACGTTTGTTCTGAAATTAATAAAACAAGTTTTTTTCAGGAGATGCGTATGATTTTAAAACTTTGTTATCCTCTTTCGTTAAACGTGTGAGATGACAAAAGGAGGCATGGCATAGATGGCTCCCCAGGAGTAGCTCGAGACGTAAGACGCGTCCCTTAGACTAACGTCACTAATCAATTTTAAGTTTTGCAGCGGCGTATAGTCTCATCTTGGCATCACGAGAAGACCACGGAGCTTCCGCTCGTAGCGACTCTTGGAGGGCCGCAACGGGCCACCTTCAAGAGCAAATCAGGAAAGATTTTAAGGCAAACTGTCGCCATCTAAAGCGAAATTCTTTTTCCTGCAGTGCGACCAGCACAACCGGCATCGCGAACAACCGTTCTCGAAGGACTAA
This sequence comes from Viola odorata, assembly GCA_963691705.1. Classification (NCBI taxonomy): domain Eukaryota; kingdom Viridiplantae; phylum Streptophyta; class Magnoliopsida; order Malpighiales; family Violaceae; genus Viola; species Viola odorata. Next base: position 7,640,555 of record OY829543.1, on the reverse strand, counting down.
ATGCTGAACCAAAGTCACAAAGCTCATCCTAAGCCGGCCAAGTCGTCGAAACGCTAGCAAAGTCGGCTCCCATCTCCGTTCACCTATTCGGAGGAGCTCATCGCCAAAACACCGTGGTCGCACAGTGCAACATTACAGGCAACAACTCCTGGGAAAAGCACGACAAAAAGTCGTCCTCCTGGGGTCACCATCAACATACTTAATGCGGTCTTGTTCAAGAAGGTTCCGGCATCCGCACCATGATCAATACGGTGTATCCTTTAATCGAGAGACAGCCAGGCTATAAGTATCACCCACGCCAAGGCGAGAGCTGCAGCAACACATCTAAAAACAAAGCTATCATCAATCGACATCCGACCTAAGTCACGCTCAATGACCCACGAGTGGCCCGTCTAAAAGGGAGAGCTTAAAAACTTATCAATCACATTCCTTTTGCCAAAAATCATCTCGCATTTACTCCTCATTAGTTCTTGCCGCATCATTTTTTTCAGGAACTGGGTCACCCCCATTCGATGCCCGCATAAGGACGGTAAGCATGTGCCCTTGCAGCCCCGCTGCACATTACGGGAACAGAGGGTTTTCCCCTTTATCCCCAAGCAATCACGAAGCCCATCAACAAAGGTCTAGCAAGGGCCGGTAAGCAAGTATACCCAGTGCGGATCCCATTTTCCCTTCGACCGGGATCAGCGGTTCCCATAAAGCAGCTGAAAAAGAAACCAATCAGCACACCGAAGCGAAGCATCCCGGAACCGGGGACCACGTCATAGGCACCCTCGAAAAGCCGAGTTAAAAGAAGGGAGAATCCCTGAACTTATCTCTTTTTTCTTTTTAAATTAATTTCTCTGTTTGTTGTCCCCTCTGCATCTCACAGGGACCGGAAGCATCTCGCTGTCATCCGCGTGAAGCTCGTGGAAGACGCCCTTGCAGCCCCGCTGCACACCTTAGGGGAGTCCATCTTTCTTTCCCCTTTTATTTAAAATTGTTTTCATTCTTACTCGATTTGATAGCTTTAAGCCGAGTACGGTCGTCTGGCCCACTGGGGGCAACCTTAGGTTCTCATTAGAACGTTGCAAGTAGGTCATCCCCCACATCTAGCAATCAAGTCTTCTAGCAATCAAACCATTGAGCAATCAAACCCTCAATCAATCAAAAATAAAAAAAAAATCGATCAAAATCCCTCTTTAGCCCGGCTAAAACAAAAGCATACTGCTCTTATAGGCATTTTCATGCATCGCATAGGTCAGAAATATTCAATCCCTCTGTTAAATCAAGCATCTATCCAAATTACGTGCCATGCATGATATTACCTGTTTGCTCTTATATCCACGGTTTGTTCCGACGTAAGCAGTCACAAACAAATCCCGGTAAGCATTTTCGAGCCATCGCGGCGTATCCTTCATGAGTGTAAGGGCCTGACTAGATACTAGTTGAGTTCGCATAATATCCAGGGTACATGCGCAATTAGACATGGGATAGCTATGAAATGACGTGGGACTTTTACGATTTTCTCCACTTTTTTCGTTTCTTTACTCTTTCCACCATGTATGTCATCACTCCCCAAACCAACAATATCACTCATACCCCGGGAGCCAAAGAGCAGTTTCAGCTAAAATTGCCAGCCGGAAGTAAAAGCACGCCAAGTTCAAGTTCACGACGAAGGAGACTGAAAAGGGCGCCAGGAGATCGCTAAGGACTATCACCGAAGAAGCAGCAACTACGAAGGCCGAGGCCTCGAGACAGAAGGGGAAGAGATCAAGACGAAGGCCGTACTTGCTCTGCTCTGTTGCATTTTCAAGATCAAATCAAAAAAAAGGGAAGAAGAAAAAAAAAGAGAAAAGAAAAAAAAAAGGGAGAGACAAGAGAGGAAAAAAAAAAAAGAGAGGAAAAAGGGAAAAGAAAAGAAAAAAGAAATGCTCAGAGACCTTCGAAGAATAACAAACAATCGAAGAGACAAAGCAAGCACAGCCCGGGGACGACTCAGTTCGAGAAATCTCGAAGAAAACTTTCCCCAGTGAACTCGAGTAAAAAGGCCCAAGGCCAACTCGAGAAATCTCAAAGCAACCTTCCCCAGTGAACTCGAGCAAAAAAGGCCCAAGGCCAACTCGAGAAATCTCGAAGCATCCTTCCCCAGGAAAGGCCCAAGGTCCCACTCGACACACCGCAAGCAGCGAACCGCAAAGCAGCGACGACGCTCCCCCAATGAAGACTCGAGAAAAGGGCCCCTGGCCGACGGGAAAATGACATCCCCAGCAAAACATCGCCCACATCAGGGCCGATCAGCAAAACATCACCCACATCAGGGCCGATCAGCAAAACATCGCCCACATCAGGGCCAATCAGCAAAACATCGCCCACATCAGGGCCAATCAACAAAGCATCACTCATCAAAAGCCTTCCAACTCCTCGGCAAAAGCAATCTGTTCCCAAAACAAACTCCTTTCCGGACTTTTCATGTCCCTTCATTCTTTTCCGTAAAAGTCCCATCGATTATTAGAACGCCCATGCATGTGCATCTTCATTCGAAGTCTATTCACTCGGATTGACATTGCGAACTGTAAATTATGTATCATGTTAGCAGCATCTTTATGAGTGTAAAAATACTTAGCCTTGTTTCAGAGCGTGAGTGCAAACACTAATATCAGGTGAGGACTACTTACGGCTGCAAATCGTGGGAAAGTCTTGTCCTTGGGGTCGTTACCTCCTGAGCAGGACGCAGACGCATTCTAGATTCGTATCAAGGCCGTTAGCATTAGCATTCTTCTCCTCCCAGAGTGACAGCATAGTTTAGATTTCAGCATAGCATCTTCTCCTCCCAGAGTGACAGCATAGTATAATTTCCAGCATAGCATCTTCTCCTCCCAGAGTGACCTTAGTTCAAGTTTCCGCATTTCGCGTCGTCTCCTACGGGAATCGACGTTCTTTAATTTCCAGCATAGCCTCTTCTCCTCCCAGAGTGACAGCATAGTTTAATTTCCAGCATAGCATCTTCTCCTCCCAGAGTGACAGCATAGTTTAATTTCCAGCATAGCATCTTCTCCTCCCAGAGTGACCTTAGTTTAAGTTTCCGCATTTCGCGTCGTCTCCTACGGGAGTCGACGTTCTTTAGATTTCAGCATAGCATCTTCTCCTCCCAGAGTGACAGCATAGTTTAGCTTCCAGCACAGCATCTCCTCCTCCCAGAGTGACCTTAGTTTAAGTTTCCACATTTCGCGTCGTCTCCTACGGGAATCGACGTTCTTTAGATTTCAGCATAGCATCTTCTCCTCCCAGAGTGACAGCATAGTTTAGCTTCCAGCACAGCATCTCCTCATCCCAGAGTGACCTTAGTTTAAGTTTCCGCATTTCGCGTCATCTCCTACGGGAATCGACGTTCTTTTGATTTCAGCATAGCATTCTCCTCCTCCCAGAGTGACAGCATAGTGTAGCTTCCAGCGTAGCGTTTCTTCTCCTCCCAGAGTGACAACATAGCGTAGATCTACCTTTTTCAGCTTTAGCATTTCTTCCCCTCTCAGAGTGATATCCTTCACATAATTCTACATTTCTGCATAATTATTTTCTTCCTCTTAGAGTTGACATCATTAGGGCGAAACGTTCGTACATCTACGAATAGCGCGTCATCCTCCCTAGGAAACGTCTGTTGCGTGTCAGACCCCCCAGTGGAGCCGTCATTTACGTTGTCGTAAAATCACTTTTCATCCCTAGCAGAGTAGTCATCATTTACACTTCCTGCAACTTATGTTTCTCTCAATACCCGAGTAGATCTAAGCTTATATCTTTGCAGGATCAACAACCTATCTCCTCCTCCCAGAGCGACATCAAGCAATCACCTGTTAATCCCTAGTGATGACAACAGCAATTTCCTCCTCCCAGAGTGACAGCAATCAATCTCCTCCTCCCAGAGTGACGGCAAGTAATCACCTTTTACCCCCAGTGGTAGCATCAATCAAACTACCTCCTCCCAGAGCGACATCATCACTGTAGGTTTGAGGTAAGACCAGTTGTGTCGCCAAAATTCGGATATATATAGGGGCGGCTGTCTTTACTGCTTATCAAATCCTTCGATAAGACAGTAAAGAGCGGGCAACTGTTGATACCCAAATTTTGACGCCATTTTTAATCAATTTTAGCATTTCTGTCATTTATTTAATTTACTGTCATTTTTACTTGATTTACAGTCATCTGTAGTTAGTTTACTATCGCTAGCATTTTTAGGTGTTTCGTTGCATTTTTGCATCGTCAGCTTTCGAAATCGCATTTTCAATTTTTCGGCATGCATTTTCATTATTATTATTAATATTATTTTTAGCCTAAAAAAATCACGTTTTAGACTATCCGGCAGTCGTATGCTAGTTTTTCTGCATTTTTGGTCATCTCACGAATTTTAGGATTTTTAGGGTTTTAGCGCATTTTTTAGTATTTTTATTATTTTATTAATATTTTTATTCGAGCTTTTATTGGACCCGAGTAAGTCTGCTCGAACCACAGCTTGACTTTTAAATGTTTTCCATCAACTAGTTGCTAGCTTTTTTTCTGCTCGCAACGGTATACAACGTTTCGTGTAATTTTCGGCGTAACATTTTTATTTTTCCGTTCCCGCGTTTCGCGCTTTTGAACGCGAAAATAAACGCGTCAAACTCGAAATTTTCATGCTTCGCTGTATACGGTTAAAACCGTCATAATTTTCTCTACGCGCTGGTACCCTCGGATCGAAAAGTCCGAGCGTTTGCTCGCAGGACTCAGCTCGAGACCATTTAAATAAATTAAAGGGCATTTTAATCACAACCGTTGATCTGGTCAACTCAAGAAAAGTCAACCAGATCAACGGTTGACAAATTAAAGGGGCATGGTGCATGGCACACGCGAACGGCCATGGACGTGCGTGAACAGGGGAGCGAGCCACCGAGCTGCTCGCTCCCGTCCCCTCGGCCGTTACCTGTCCCCTTGGCCATCATCACAACGCCCCTAGCCCAGCCACCTCACGGCCGTAGCCCCGCCAGCGTGAACAACACCACCACGCGCAGCTCCTTCTCCCTCTCCTCCACGCGATTTTCTCCTATAAATAGGAGCTCCCATTCAACGTAAAAAAGGCACCAAAATCGCAAGAAACCCTTGCTCCTTCTCCCTCTTGATCAGCTTGCTCATATTGAGCGACAATCGTCCAGTTCAAAGTTTGAAACGTGAGCTTTCTCTCTCTAGCTCATCTTCGGTTTTTCTGCGCAAGTTTTCTTTAATTTCGTTTGGCTTGATTTTGAGCAAATAAATTGATTGTTTTTGTGCTATTAATTCACATACGTAATGTAGATTAAATACATGCTTTCAATTTTGAAAATCGTTGGCTAGATTGTTCGAATTGATTAGTTTTCGATAATTAACGGTTCGGTCGTTTTTTCGAAATTAAATTTTGTACGAGTCAAACTCAAAATCGAGGTTTATACGGTCGGAAAGTCGTCGAAGAGACGAACATTTCGGTACGTCCATTTTTCAAAACGGCCAAGTGTGGCCGGAGTTGGGTCGCCGGCAGTAGCTCCGGCGACCAAGGGAGGGGGTGATGAATAGTGCCATGCCTATTCATCACACGGCGCCGTTTTGGCCCCCCTCCCAAGTTTTCAAAGTTTTCAATTAGGTCCCTCCGATTTTTAATTCTTTCCGAAATTTCAAATCGCAAGTTTTTCGTAAAAATAATTCGTACGCATCGTACGTTAATTTCTCGTATTATCAACTGTTTAATTTTCTGCACTTATCAACTGTTTAATTTTCTGCACTTATCAACTGTTTAATTTTCTGCACGTATCAACTGTTTAATTTTCTGCACTTATCAACTGTTTTAATTCTTAGCACTTTAAATTTCCGCACTTTATTTTCTGCAATTTAAAAATTCAGTTATTTATTTTTACCGCCTACATGGACGGTCGCACTTTAATTTCCGCAATATCAACTGCTTTAATTTTTCGCAAAACTGCTGGAAATCCTTCCGCAATATCAACTGTTTTATTTTCTGCAAATATCAATTGTTTTATTTTCCGCAATATCAACTGCTTTAATTTTTCGCACAACTGCTGGAAATCCTTCCGCAAATATCAACTGCTTTATTTTCTGCAAATATCAATTGTTTTATTTTTCGCAAATATCAACTCTCTACTTTCTGCAAATTATCCAACTGTTAAATTCTCGTATGCTTAAAATCAATCATTTTTCGCATGCAATCAACGTAGATATTAAATTCTCCCATGCGTAAAATCAATCATTCTTCGCATGCAATCACGTAGATGTTAGATTCTCACATGCTTAAAATCAATCATTTTTCGCATGCAATCAACGTAGATATTAAATTCTCCCATGCGTAAAATCAATCATTCTTCGCATGCAATCACGTAGATGTTAGATTCTCACATGCTTAAAATCAATCATTTTTCGCATGCAATCAACGTAGCATTTTAATTCTCACATGCTTAAAATCAATCATTTTTCGCATGCAATCACGTAGCACTGTTAAAATTCTCACATGCGTAAAATCAATCATTTTTCGCATGCAATCACCATAGCATTTAAATTCTCGTATGTGTAAAATCAATCATTTTTCGCATACGATCAACCCAACATTTAAATTTCGTATGCGTAAAATCAATCATTTATCGCATGCAAATCAGCTCAGCATTTAAATTCTCGTATGCGTAAAATCCATCATTTTTCGCATACAAACAACTGTCATCATTTTTGTCAAACCCAGCATCTCACTTTCGTATACGCAAAATTCATCATTTCTCGTATGCAATCAACTGTCATTTAAATTTTCGCACTCATAAAATTGTTTACTTCTTTCTCAAGCTATCACTAATACTCTCACTTTGTAGGTTTTAAATTCAAGCTTCGCTCGAAAGTACGCCTTTCGATTCCCTTTATTTATTCAGCGCTTTTTTCGTAAAATAGCAGTCGTACGCATGATATATAGAACTGTTAGAATTAAAATCAACCCACATGAACAACGTGTTTAAAGAGTCGCTTCAAATGCCATATTCATGTGATTTTAAATTCTCGCATATATTGACTGCATGTACATGGGGACTTTCGATCCCACATCAGTTTTCCACTTCAAAAACCAATCATTTAAAATTGGTACTCTGTTAGCAATCCATGATAGGTTCACATAGCAATCAATCTAATCATGCATGGCCCGATGATGAAATAAGAGGGCGCTCATTCAGTCTTACAGAAAATTCAGTCCCATCACGTTACGGTCAAGAATAATAGACTGATCTTGATAAACGGTAACCCCGTCCGAAAGATCTTTTTTATTATTTTTGAACGGTCCCGATTGTGGAAAAGGCTAAAGTGACGATTCCTCTGAGGGCCCCCTTTTTCAAAATAAAACGCATTTTCATCAAAACACCTTTTAAACACCTCTCTCATCAACCGGTAACCGTTTTCGGATGTGACTCGGGTGCCTAACACCTTCCCGAGACCATAATACGACCCCGAACCTATTGTCTGGGGTCCAGACCCCTTTTTTGTGCCTTTAGTTTTTTTTACTTATTATATTTCCTATGCCATGACGATTAAGGTTCCCTAAAGCCTAGCAACCAAATTAGGGTGGCGACTTCATTGCATGTTGCGAGGCGTCTGTCTACGCTGAGCATTGTAAGGTCCCAAATTTCGTTGCACACTCGCGAGTTTTTAATTTTCGTGGGGGCGCGACAACAAGTGATAAGTTGTATTTCTATCCCTTTTTCATATCTATTATACACTTATATTTGACGTGCTCGACACGTGATCACAGAGATAATGGTGAAGTTTAAAACTTCTATGAACCATTAGCTCTTTTGCAAGGTAGGGAATTTATTTATCATGTTGTACCTCTACAATTCTTGTTGTTAACGCGATTGTGCGCGTTTTGGCCATGCGCGTGCCTGGATGTTAATGAATGCTCTAGAGATTATGTCACAATCTCATAAGAGCGGCCCCACTCCACATTTATATATGTGATTTCATCAAGTATACCCGCAATCAATACACCACCCATAAAGGATATGAAATCATTAAGAGTTCAAAACTCATCCTCTCAATCAACGCAATCTAACACTTCTCACATCATAGGAGCGACAATCAATTTGTGTTAGCAGAATTAACAAGTGACTTATTATTACACATATGAATCTTCTTCATGGGATCTCCAATCACAAAAGTTGGGTTCCCATCACTATTAATTTCACAAATCTGCTCAAGTCTCATTCCCCTTGATGTTTAGTCAGAGGATCAACCAAATACATTTCTGACATTTTATAGCCAACGAAAATAATCTCATCATTTAACAATAGCTTAACCACATATGCAAGCCTTAGCTTGACAATCACAATGTATCGATACATAGGTGTTATACCCAATAGAATTCTTACATGTTGTAGAATTTCATCCAAAAAATTATTAACATCACCAGTGAATCATCAAATTACATCACTAGTGAATTTTATCTCATTTAAATATAAAATTCAATTATCATCATTGTATTCTCTAATACAGCGGAAACTCAAATTATATACGATACCACAATTCATGCTACCCCTCAAGTACGTCATTAAAGAGTACTGGAAAAACTTGACATCAAAATGTCCAATTGTTGAGAAAAATCTCAACACAAAGTTCATGTTATCCTATCACATCTCTTATCATTTATTTATTTGCCCATTCTCACACTTGTGATATCATTGCTGCCATAAACTCACAAAAGTATTAGTATACTTCATAGCATTTTTTTTAAATAAATAAAATAATTATTATAATATTCGGACCCCCACATTTGTGAATATTATTCTACTTGTTTATGTATAAAAATCAATTCTACCAGATAAATATATTTGACACTTTCTTAGTTCCACGAGAATTAAGAGTGAGAGTAAATATCTTTTTGAAAGTACCAACACTTAATAAATTTACATCACCTGAAATAATACTTTCACAAAAATATATATGGAATAACACTTATCAATGTGTTCACATATATACTAGCAACGTATACAATGGCATGGAAACAGACAACTTGAATACAATTTGAGCAACTGGCTACTAATTAATATCAAGAAATGCATACGTTGGTTTATCCAAGAAATAAATAATTAGGCCACGGTTTCTCCTTCCTAATTCCAATATAAACAAAAAGATCCTATTTCTGATTTCTAAATTTTTATGGGTAAACGTGTCCTCTTTTTTAGAATCTTATTTATTTATTAAGAAATCTCACAAGAACTAAAAAAAATCATGGCAATGATTATAAAAATTATGATACATATATATAAATAAAACCAAGAAAGATATATTTATCTGTGAGATGACGATATACATGGCATGGAATCAGATAATTATTTCAACTACAAAGTATCAACTCAATTGGTTTCCGGTATGTAATAGATAAAAACCGATTTCGTATGCCACAGACTAACAATTGCCCAAACCTCACATCCACAAAACCATAATAGGTCTTAATTAATTGAATTGAAATCACAAAAGAGACTTATTTTATGAGCAGGTGATATTCCCATAAAGCTAAAAGTAAACCAGATTTAAATTCCTTTAGATTGTTGGAAAATTTTGAGAATAAATAAAGATCGAGTAGCGAAAAATGCTGTCCTAAGAAATTTATTCCTCTAGGATAAAATGATCTTTTCTGACATAAAGTCAGGACCATAACAGCAAGAACCAATCATCATCTAATCATCTTTCAGGAAAAAAAAGGCTCTCTTTTATAACAGTTTGTTGTTATGGAAAAATAAGAAAGGGATGTGGAGCTTATAGGAGATGGACGTGTGTTGGTGAAGCTATTTTAAAGGAGACGTGTGTTGGTGAAGTGGGTGGTTGAAGATGAGAGAATTACTTGGAAGTTCTGCAAGGAGTAAGTGTTCTCATCAATTTTACAACAATAACTTTTGTAATACCTCAATTTTACAACAATTTCGTCAGTAGAGGTAGCTCAAGAAATGTTCAAAGAACCGCAACATTGCTTTCTCTAACAAGCCTAGAACAACTGCCGTAAAATTCTTAGCTTATGGAGGCGTAAATCCTTCATTCTCTCCTTATGGGGAATTCTGGAGACAAGTTAGAAAGATTTGTGTTGTTGAGCTTCTGAGCGTTAAAAGGGTGCAATCGTTTTAGTTCGTAAGGGAAGAAGCAACAGCAAATTTGATTGATAAAATTCGTGGCACGTGTCTCGATGGAGCAAGTTCTGTTAATCTAATTGAGATGCTCGTTGCTGCTTCGAGCAACATAGTTTCAAGATGTGTTTTTGGTCGAAAGGCTGAAGAGGGAGGAGGTGGTAGTAGGAGCAAGTATGGAGAATTGACAAGGAAGGTGTTGATCCAGTTTACAGCTTTAAGCATCGGGGATATGTTTCGATCCTTGGAATGGATGGATTATCTTACTGGCTTGATCCCACAGTTGAAGTCAACCGCGAAAGCACTGGATGATCTATCTGAAGATGTGGTTGCAGAACACAAGAATTCAGGTATTCATAATGTAGATCATGACCAGTATGGTAAGAAAGATTTTGTCGATATTCTGCTCCAAGTTCAGAACGGTGGCGATCTTGATATCCCGCTTACTCAAGACAACATCAAAGCAATTCTATTGGTACTTTCTCTTCAATATTGTCATCAATTAATCAAGAACATTTTGATTCATATCTTTGAGAGACTTCATAAATCTTAATCTTCTCTACAAAAATTCAGGACATGTTTGTGCAGGAACGGATACTAGTTCCGCAACAATGGAATGCTTGATGGCAGAGCTTGTCAGGAATCCTGATATCATGAAGAAAGCGCAAGAAGAGGTACGAACAATCGTTGGGAAGAAAACGAAGGTCGAAACAGATGATATCGACAAGATGAGCTACTTGAAATGTATGCTTAAAGAGACTCTAAGATTGCATCATCCTATTCCTCTACTGCTCCCAAGAATGACATCTACAAGTGTGGAATGGGGACCCTATCACATTCCTGCAAACACTACAGTTCTTTTTAATGGTTTCGCAATTCATACGGACCCTGAATTATGGGACATGCCAGAGGAGTTTCTACCGGAAAGGTTCGAAAACAAGAAGTTTGATTTCCAAGGTCAGGATTTCCGATTCATCCCGTTCGGTGGTGGGACCTGGAGCCGCATTCGGAGTAGCTTCAATCACATATTTGGTTGCCAATCTTTTATATTGGTTTGATTGGAAATTGCCATGTGATACAAATCCACAAGATTTAGACATGAGTGAGGTGAACGGGCTAACTGTCTCTAAGAAAATACCACTCAATGTTGGGTTGGGACTAGGGGTGGCAAAAATCTACCCATACCCAACTAATTTAAGTGGGTATGAGTGTTAAATGGGTTAGTGCAATTTTTAAATAGATAGAAATGGGTAATATACCCATTTAAACTAAAATATGTGGGTTTTATTGGGTTGGGTAATGGGTACCCAATGGGTACCAATTAAACCAAAACCAACCCTATCCCTCCCCTTCTCCTCTCTCTCTCATCTTTTTTATTTTTTATTTTTAAATAGATTCAATTTTCTTAATTTATATAATGAACAAAATAAATTAAAAACTATAACAACTTAATCTCTATCTCAAGATAAGTAATTCTATATCCACTTTTCTTATTTTTTTTTAAGTTTTAAAAAATGGGTTTTATACTTAAAAGCATGAAAAAATCATGGATAATTCAAAATTATTTAAATATATTTTAAATTAATTTAAAATTTTCATAACTATTCTTATAATTAATAGTAAGTTTTTTTTTTCTTTTTTCTTTTTTTATTTTTTATTTTTTATTTTTTAAAAAAATTATAATATTATTATGATAACGAGATATTCTTTCTACTGCATGCATATTTCTAATCGGAATATTAGAAGTACTGGATTGAAATGTAGTACTTTAATTAATTTAAAATGACATGCATATATATTAATCTATGTAAGGGGTGGGAATCGGTCGGTAGTTCGGTATACCGACCGAAATATTTCGATATTCGGTCTACTGAATGACCAAAAATAATTACCATACCGTACCGAACTAAATTTCGGTACTGTACCGAAATACCGAATTTAATTCGGTACGGTATTTCGATATACCAAAATACCAAACTTAATTCTTCATGAGTTAATAAAATGCAAAAGAATTTATAAAATTAAAATCAGTATATATATATATATATATATTTATTGCAACAATAAAAAGAAACAGTGGAGTAATGCATACTCCTTAATAAAGCAACAGTGGAGTATGCATGCAGTGGCCAACACGGATGGATTGGAGTATGCATGTAGTGGCCAACACTAGATTAATCTAGTGTTGTACACAAGTTTTAAATTAATAACTAGCATAAATAATTTATAAATTAATAACTAGGAGTACTATGTTAATTTAATCAATCAATTTATTTATACAATAAAAATAAATAAATTAAATTTTACTTTTATTATTATTTAATATTTATTCTATTTATTATATATATATAATTTAAAATTATTTATTTTAGTAAAATAAAATTTGAGCCTAAACGGTCAAACCCGAGCCTAAACGGTCAAACTCGAGCCTAAATGATAAAATTCGAGTCTAAATGGTCAAACCCGAGCCTAAACGGTCAAACCCGAGCCTAAACGGTCAAACTCGAGCCTAAATGATCAAACCTGAGTCTAAACGATCAAACCCGAACCTAAATGGTTAAACATAGTATTTTTAATTTTACTTAATAAAAAATTATATTTATTAAGTGTGTATGATTTAAATGAGTATAAATGGGTATAAATGGGTGGGTATGATTAAATGGTATAAATGGGTATGGGTACCTATTTAAAAAATTATATGGGTAATAAACCCATACCCATTTAGTCATTACCCATACCCACCCATACCCACGCCACCCCTAGTTGGGACCATTCTACTCTTCTTGATGTTTTAGTCCCTCGACTTTTTAAAATTTCCTAATTAAGTGCCTGTATTTTATTTAGTTTGCCCATTTTACCTGAATTATGATTTTTTTTATTCTGAATGTAACTTTTCCAGTTGTCCTACATGGCATTAGTTAGTTACGTCACAAAAAGTTAATTCGTCAATGCCAACTTGAATTTTTTATTTGTTATAATAAATAAAATTTTAAAAAAAAGAAGCAATTAAGAAAAACAATAAATTAAAAAAGCCAGGATAATTTATAGAATTATGAAAATACTGGAAATAATTTTTTTTAATTCTTGGACTGAAAATTGAGCACAGGTTATTGAAATGAGATTTGCCAGAATATTTGGCCATTGCATATGATTGATACTCTAGTTCAATGATTAGCCATTGCATAATCCATCTGATTCTTAGCGGTTTTACGATATTAATTCGACAATCATATGAAGCAATTATTTATGGAGCGTACTTTTGAGTTTAAGTCCGCACGGTTTTTAAAAAAACCTCATTCCATTAGAAGATCAACATCGAATAAAGTACCACCAAGCCCACCATCTGAGCCTGACAATTTCTCTCTCGAACAAAGTCCTTCGTAGTCCTCATCAGGACCCACCGACCTCAAGTTTCTTTCATAGAATCACCGAACTTCATGTTCGGCTTTGAACTGAGTAAACCCCACTAATTTGGCCCATCAACTTAGTTCACCCCGGAAATTCATTGTGTGCCGTCAACATCATTTGAGTATTTTAGCTACCATTTGTTGAAAAAATAAAAACCAAACGGTATTTTTTAATGGAATCATATTGTCCGTTTTGAACATAATATCTCATTTCATTAGAAGATCAATTTCTTCTATATTTATTTTTTATTTCTTTTTTTAATGTGAAATTTTATTCGCACACCCCAACACACATTTTAGTGGATTAATCATGTGAGAATATTATTAGCCCTGACTCATTAAGTTTAGCGATACGTATTTCATACCTCTAGTGATCATGTATGAAAGGAAAAAAATAAAAGAGCATCAATCTTGACAATGGCAGCTATATACTATTTCAAATAGAGTTTCTGGTTCTGTTTTTGAATCTACATTGTCTATTTCATATCTTGGTGGACAACCTAGCACGAATTATAAAATTCAGTTTGGAGTAATGAATCTAATTCGGTCTATAAATTAGAAACGGTTTATGTTTTGATTCATTACCAAAATCTGAATGCAACATGGTCCACCTCACTGGCAATCAATTCTTGAGAGATTGAACTAGATTTCACTGTATCGCTCCATATGCCTTAGAAGAGTTAGTTTAAAATTTACGTTGATATTCTAAGATTTTATGTTCGAACCTTAAAATGGTTGTTGTTTTAAAATTTATGAGGTACCATTTAGGTCGGTCTTCATACTCTAATACAATAGAACGTGAATTAATCTCACCTGAAAAGAGATGTGGAACACTACATTATATGGGGGAAAAATGTCACAAAATGGGAATTAAAAATAGTTATATTTAGTATTCTTTTATATATATATATATATATATATATCTTTTGTTTGGTATGGATATTAAGGGAAGGAATAACTCTTTATCAAATTTTCACATATTGCAGAGTTAATAATTATTACTATTAATAATAATTGTGCTTGTACTTTGAGAAAGAGAGTTGGTCATATCATATGTATACGAATCATCCAAATTCTAGTTTGACAAATCTCACGGTGCATTGGTGCTATCAGTAACAGACTTTGTCAAGTCAGGTGACTGACTTGAGATAAAGTCGCCGGAGACATTTGACTAGCTTTTTTTCTAACGGTGCGGTCTCAGCAGTCCATTGTCATGGTTAGACCATTTTTCTTTCCAATTTAATTATAAGAATAAACATGTAATTTTAGTAATTTTAATTAAACCTGTTTTTTTTTATCAATACCTTCTCTATACCACCAGAAGAAAATTAATTTCATTCTAACATAATTATATCTTCAAAAGAGTGACTTTTTTTTATAGAATTTTCTTTATTCTCTAAACTCGATACACGTCACATCTCAACACTTATATCACAAAACAAACGGCTTGAAAATGTCTACACATAATTAAACTCTTCACTTCTAATTAAATTATAATTTGATTAAAAAATTAGTAATTTTTTTTATTATTCCCTCCTAACTAGCCAATTTTGACATGTTCAAAGGGAAGCAACAGAAACAGACAGGAGGACGTCGAAACCAAAATTCTTTGATTGACAAAACAAACCAATAGTCAAATATACCCATACTATAGTATATCTATAGTCATTCTTCCACCACTAAACTAACTCTTAAAATCCTTAATCCAAAATAAAATATTATTGCCTTTTTCTTTCTTAGCATTTTAAGATTTAAAACATGTTCGTATATCAACACTATCGACCTCTCACTATTTATTAATCCACGTTTAGTGAGAGGTTAAAAATGTAATCTAAACATTAGATTACATCAAGTGTTTTATACTTGGTAAGTCTATCCATTGTAGAAATGCTTCATTATTTCCAAGCAAGTGTGGCGATGACAAAAATTACAAGTACAACATGATACTTTAACTATATTCATGTCTTAGAATTCTTGTTTTGACATTACAACTTACAAGGCAGGCGGAAAGTGATCGGTTTATTGTTGCTTGCCACAGTCAATTATTTGTATTTTTTATCGTCAAAGCTTATCTGGAGTAAAACGATTCCTTCCCCTTTCTACCTTTCATTCACGTGGGATTTCCTTTTCTAACACGTTCCCACATATGTTTTCTCTCTCTTGTCCGGTCAAAACCACAGCAATTATTTTAAACTCGTTTCTTCTTCTCTTTATAATCAAACTTAAATGCGTTAAAATTAATTATATTCGTTAAATCTTTTATTTTTTATTTTAAAATAAGTGTGTCAATCCAGAAAAATTCTCGTTAATAAGAAAAAATTTCTTTTATTTTTTCGAATATAATTTCATTCTAACACTATTAAATTTTTAAAAAAAAGATGATTCTCTCAATGTAAATTTGTTCGTTTCTTAAAAAAAAATTAGGTTGTTAATAAGAATCTTAATCGCAGGCAACGCTGCCTCCCACTTTGATTAGATTTGACCATGTCAATTAAATAAACGGATTTTTCAAAATAACCTTCCTATAAAATTATAATAATAATAATAATTGCGAGCTTAATTCAAGATCTAAAAAATTGTCAGTGATGAGATAGTTTTTGACCATTGGATCTTGTATCCTTATCAGTCAACAACACAGGAAAGAATTTTTAGTATTCATACTATTAATAACATATAATTGAATAAAAAGATCCTCAAACAAACCAAATCAAAACAGCATCAGCTTCCAATCGCAAAGATCGCTCTCAATTCTCACCTTTACTCATTTAATTAAAATTAAAATTAAAACCTATCACAAAAAAAAAACTAAAAGAAAATACAAAATGGCCACTAGAGATTCCAAAAATCCCTCATTTACCTACTAAACTTTATAGTTGAACGAATTGGCCACCCAATTTTTTAAAGTTCACTAAATTGATCACTTCGTTTATGGAACTCGCACATTGATTAACATAACTAGGTTACGTGCTTCATTACTCGGGAAAGGAAAGCCAATAATTGTTCAACTAACCCCAAATTAAGCACGTAGGCCTCACATTTATAACGATTTATTATGGGTAGTGAATGATCAATTATTGGATTTCATTTCTTAGGTAACGGAGCATGTGGTTAACATGTAATACCATTTAACTTAACCCAATTTTACTAACCAATATATGGAGCCCATGAATAGTGTGACCAATTTGGTGAGTTTTAAAAAATTGGAAGACCAATTCATCGAAATATAAAGTAAGTGATCCTTATTTTTGCCGTAAAATTGAAATCTAAAGTGGGCCCATACCCAGTTGTAATTGTTCGTCCCATGACCAGTCCCATTCCACGCTCACACCCAATACATGTGCAGTGTGAAATGTAAACTGGAAAACTCCCTGGTGGCATTCCCGTAAATACATCCCTAGACCAATATATCTCGCCGTGTATCCCTGACTTTTTCTGTTCTGACTCACATCAACCGCCAACCCATGGCATTCCCGTAAATCACTCGCCTAATCAGCTCAATAAATTAAATTCTCGGAGCCTAAAAAACGCGGCGTTTTAGCTCGCCATGGCTTACCAGTTAGTCGACACTACCTTAACTTTGATTGAGAGTTAATTAACCAAGGTTAGCTTTCCGATTTTTATTTATAAGGGCATGAAAGTGAGAGAAAAAAAAAAGAAACTCGCTCCAATCGATCAAGATTTTCCGAGAGAGAAAAATCGGTTACAGTGATTCTCTAGAGAGATAAAGTGAGGGGGGGAGAGAGGAAAAACTAATGGCGGTCTACCTTGATGAAGAGGAGGTTTGGAAATGCCAGAAGCATCCATCGAAGCGACGCCGAACTGGAATCTGCCACGTATGCCTCCGTGAGCGCCTCTCATCTCTCTGCCCTGACTGCCACAACGCGCGCCCCTGTGCTTGCGCTGCCTCCACCTCATCCACCGTAGGCTCCGCCGGCCGCCTCGCCAATCTCATCAACAGCGAGCCGTCATTCCGCCGTTCCAGATCAGTCGCGGTTATCCCTTTCCTCTGGTCAAAGCCCCCCGTTGACCACCACTTCGCCGCTGGCCACGACGAGGATGGCCACCACAACAATCACAGCTCCTCCAGAACGATTTGGTCTCTGTTCAAGGGAGGTAGCAAGAGCAAGAGATGCAACGCCGTTTCGGAACAGGAGGCGGTGGATTTGAGAAGGAATACGGAGGAAGAGGAGGGGCAGCGGAGGATGATGAGGAAGTCAAGGTCGGTGGCTGTGACGTCAGTCTCGGGTCAGAGTGACGCGAGACCAGGGAAAGGGCGGAGCTGGTATTTTCCGAGTCCAATAAAAGCTTTCAAGCATTCAATTTCTAAGGGAATTACGGTTCAGGAAAGATCACCTATGCACAGAGGTTGAATAATTTTTCCCCCCATTTTCTAATTTTTTACTTATTTACTTTTTATTGTAAATACACAACGAAGATTACTGATTAAGTATAATTAACTGCTCTGGCTCAACAAAGTTACTGATTAATTAAAGATTTGAGTTTTCCATGTGGAAAGTGGGAATGTGTTCGTTGTCAAGTGAAAAAAATAATAAGGGATTTGATTTTTATTGATTGTGTGTTTTGAAATTTTGATGGGATGATTTGGAATTGTGATTTTGGAAGATGGATGTGCCTTGTTGGTGGTTGAGTTGAATGATTGGGTGCGATGACGATTAGCTGAGAATCTTAATCGTTGGGGTTCGGGGGCGTTAAGTAACGGCCTCAATCTCATAATGCATACTACAAATTTATGGTATTTTGGCCCACTTGCCATGTTATGTGGTTTATATAAGATTAGAGATTGAAACCAAAAACTCCATCACAAGTCTCTATCTCATAGAATGCATTAATTTCCATTTTATAGAAAATGTCGTTTTAGCATTTTAAACCTGACAAAAAAAATTGAATTTTGTTTTTTTTTTATAGTTTACAACCCTTCTAATTTAATTAGGGGTATGTTAGTAAAATTAATCAAATTTGATTAATTTTTAATTTATTAAAGTAAATTGTTTATGTAGTGTGGTGCAAGTCTCTTCCCTCACTTTTTTATTTATTTTCTCATCTCTTCTTTCTTCTTCTATCCCTTGACTTTTTTTTTTGGTGAATTTTTTCCTTTTATCTATTATTTATACATATAGATAAGGTAAATTTTTTTTTTAAAATTACTCAATTTTAAAAAATTAACTATTTAACTTTTTTCAACATCACTATCCATTTATTTAACTATTTATTCCACAAAATTTTCTTGTAACATAATTAATAGTAGTAAATATGTATTCTTTCCATTAAAATAAATTGTTTCCGATCTATAGTACCGATCACTTGCCTTTATTTATTTTTCTCATCTTCATAGTTCATATATTATTATTTTTAATTTTTAACATTTTATCATTTCTTTTATTCCTATTTATTTATTTATTTTCATTTTTAATTTATCTTTTACCTATTATTTGTACCCATATACTCCCTCCGTTTTCAAATAACTGTCGCGCACGCATACCAATATTGGCCGGATGACTCGCTATTTGATCCCAAAAAAATCCGTACTTTTTTTGTGGAAGTACATTAATCCCAAACATATTAATAATATCTCATTTTCAGCTTTCATATATACATTTTCCTGCTCCCGACAATTTTTATTTTAAAATTATTATCAAACGATATTTAATTTAAAAAACGTATTGGATAATTATTGGAGTAGTACATTAATTTTAGAAATTGTAGAAGCAAAGATTTTCAATTACCAAAGAAATAGGAATTCAATTTTTATTATAAGGTGCAAGGCAACTGCAACATGGTTGATGTCAGCACTCGGCGGCGCCGGATGTTCAGTGTTTATAATTAGATTGGTTTGTTCCTTCCATTGATTCTCAGTCTACGGGTAATGTACCCAACCCAGTGATTACTTAACCCAAATCAATTGCTAATTAATTGGAGCAAAAACAAATTATGTCTTTTAAAAAAATAGTGCTAAGATGGATTTGGGTTCATGCATGAGACACCAAATTAAAAATCAAACTGATAGAATAAGGTCGCCGGCGCCGGACTAATAAACTAAATCAAAGTTAACTATAAGAATCAAACTAATCCAAAATTGGTTAAAATAATAAAAAGACTTTATCAAATGCTTCCCTTATTTATATTTAATTTAAAGACGCGAGAACGGTGAATTAATGAAAGAAAACAAACCAAATTAAGGACTCTTATCCAAAATTATGCCTCCCAACATACCTTCTAATATTGTGAACGGTCTATTTCTCACTTTTTTCCTTTCCTCTTAAACCCTTAAACCCTTAAACCCAAACATATTTCATTAAGGTCTTATGATTAGAAAATGAATTATTGACAAATCCATAATTATATGATTGCTGGAGACTGGCAGGGAAGTTTGTGCAATTTCAAGAAACAGCCAAACAAACCAGTACAGTACAATTCTTGAAAAGATTCAACGACATGCTGCAAGGCTGATAAAAAACCCAGGATTGAGACCGATACAAGGATCACAACTTTATTCTTTGGCGAGAGATTATTTCTTCTTTAGATCTTTTGTTATTATATCCTTTGGCACATTCCCACAATTATTACCTACTTTTGTGCACGAGATTAGAAACGTCCTTTCCCTAATAACCAACTACTCGAGCATTACACTTAAAAGTCATGATTCGTCAGTAAAAATCTAGTTTTTTCATAATTTATTGGCTGTCATATTCCCTGGAGCTGAAGCTATGTGACTATGTCCTTGTTATATCACCCGAACCAAAAGCGTACAACATCCGGTTACAATTGAAGTGTAAAAGGGTAATGAAAAGAAGCAAATCGTGCACGAATGGGTTTCACTAAAATTGGAGTTTTGGCAGAGAATAGGACACACCACTTTTGAGGTGCAATGAACAATGAACATGCAGCTGGATCTGGATGTGTTCCCCCCCACCACAGCCGACCCATTAACAAACTTGTAATTTATCAATAATCTTCTCATATCATTATGATTAATTCATTATCATCCCTATCTTATTTTGTCTTTGCAACTATCTCGCCCTTCTACCCTTTGCTGTACTTTTTGTCTTGTCCTTAAATCAACAACATTTCAATTCCTGATGAGCTATAAATTTTATTTAAGCCCAGCTCTTGATTTCTTTTGTTCACTTTCACATAAACAAAGAATATAGATATAGATCAATTAGATGTTATGAAAGAACAAGAAATTTTTGTTACCAAGTTGTGAAAGTCCCAGAAACATGTCTGTTTACATTGGGACCCATGTGGGAACAACTCATGTGGTACACGTGACGGTGTCGTTTCCAATTTGGTCGCACGTAACAAACTTTAACCTTTTATGCCTTCCAAATTCTAAATTGCTCACTTTCCCGTCGGAAAAAATGCCTCCGACATTAAATGTTGTCGTCTATCAAGATTGGCTGAGTTAAAGTTGTAAAAAAATTGTTTTATTTTTAATTAAAATTTTAAGTTTAAATTTTAATAATGAAAAAAATTATAATAAGAAAATTATTACTCTTTAAAGATGGATAAAATACGAATAAAATTAATTTCAATCGAGAAAATCGGGCAACTAAAAACAAGTTTTTTTTCGTGTGACTTTCAGTCAGTAAAAGAAGCTCAGTTTTGGAATTTTATTGCTTGGGGACGTGCGAATTTGTGCCGTCCATGCGACTCTGTCCTTAAATCTGAGATCTGATTGGCTGCAGATTGCGACAGACATACGCACACGAATGCAAAATCAATCCAATGTCCAAATATCCGAACAAAGTCCAAACAATGCAATCTCACTGCCCATATCATCATTGCTTACTACTCCGATTCCGAAAAATTAAGATCACAACTCTCAATCGGTAACGTATGGATAAACTAGAAAAATCTAATCAAAATACTCCGTCGACTACTCAAAACGTACGATAGTTATTTTGAAACAAGATTTTCTTTGTTTGAAAATAAGATTAAGTGACTAATTAAGAAGACGCTTAAATTGAAACAGGGGAGTACTTCCTATGTTTTAATTTAAGTGTCAATTTACATACTTAATTTTTGTTTTGTTGTGAATATTGAATTTATTCAATTTAAATCTAAAACACACAAAAGTAATGGAGTAAGAAAGATAAAAATAACACTTTGTTTTTAACGTGAAAAATTTTTACAGATAAAAAATTATGGATAAACTTTAGAAAATTGCGCTGAATAATACAAAATAGTCCCTCCAGATATTTTAATTGACATTGGGCCTGGTTTTAGGGAATTCTACTTTGCCTAACTTATGGCTAACAAAATGAGCCGTAGACTGAGACCAAAGTCCCAAAATCAGCTTCCCTTCTTTTTTCCATCACATTCAACGTCGGGTGACTTGTAATTTCTTTCATGAATGACAAATTAATAGTTTCAGAGGTAAGTAAGTAAAAACAACAACAAATGACCATGAGAATGAGTGAGGCGTCTGTTATTTAGGATCATAGAAAATCGCTTTAAATATTTAATAAAAAAATCTAGAAGGAGTACGAGACAAGAGAAAATCACTTGTACGGAAACTCTAAATGTGGCCACTGAAACCGTACCATAGTTTATTGGCCATGTGCTTTGCCCAACGACTCTCCACTCAACATAGACCTCACCCCTTTACTTTTAACTTAAAATTATTACAATAGAAACGAAAAATTGTTCATTCTTAATTTAGGTTTTGAATTCGAGGTTGTTAATAATAAAGTAAAACCAAAGTAAACTCGATCTCTTAGAAATCTGTTAGTGCTGAAACAAAAATATTCTACTGCCATTAAGGACAAGGGAAGGGGGAAGACACCCAAGTAGATTGGACAAGAAAACGTATTATCCTGCACATATACGTGTGTGGTACATAAGAAACCTAATGTTCGATCTCTATCAAATATCAGTGGAGTGATCTCAAACTCTAAATTTAGTCGGTAGCCTATCAAATCAGAAAGAAAGAAAAGTTTAATTTGTTGTTTTGACTTTAGTATCGATCCTAATCAAATGAATATAAATGCTTTCTATATCTATTAAATTGATAAATATTCTATTATTTATTCTTTTAATTTAATAAAATTATCAATATTAAATACCCAAGAAAAAAATCTCTAATTATGATTTTCTACTTTATTATAATTATGTAACTGCTACAAGATCAACAATTCTATAAACTTGGGCTTCTGTTGCTGACATATTGGACGTGGGTGCTCATCAAATTTATAATTTAGTATAATTTTTCATTTTGGTGATAAATCAAATTCGTAAATTGCTCCATAAGAACTTTTTTCTGCGATGATATGACCATTACGATCTAACCAATAATTGTGTGTTAGTGTTAGTGTTAGTGTTAGCGTTTAGTGCTTTAAGTTTTTTCACACTCGGCCCTAATGTTGAGGCTTGAACTATGTGGTTAATCTCCCCTGTGAGTTGCGGCCTTGCCCCAACTCCAAACATGCGTGTCCAGTCCACTAAACTTTGGGCTATTGAAGGTAAACTAAAAAGTTATACCGTATGTTGGGCCAATCTCCAACAGAAGTAAAAATACATCTCAGGTAGGCAACACCCAAGGTATCTTTAGGGAGATTGAGCAGAATACGATCAGGAGCTTAAGAAAACCAAGAATAGTATATATTGAGATCGAATATCAAGTTGATTAGATCACTCGTAACATAATTGACCTCTCTAAGACTTTTTTCCTTTCCCTGTCAGGTCCATGCTGTTTTGGGCCTAAAGGCCACGAACATCAAACCCAATGCCACCGATGAGTCTAAAAGGCACACATGGAAGGTCGAAGACAGGTCATTTACCAAATTCATGATTACTCTCTCCCTTTAGCCATAGGAGTTAGGACGGACCACTACTAACAAACGCGTCAAGCGCAAGTCAAGAATCTCAAGTTACACATTTTAAAAGTAGCCTCAAGATTCTTTCTTCATATCTAATCCATGGAGGTTATGAATTCGATTTCGATAAGCATCTCGAATATCGTAAATTTCAACATGTTATGTCAGAATAATTAACAATGAAATAGATATACTAAAAGGAATTAGTACATTTTATTTCGCATATTTACCGGGAGAGGAACTTTGCAATGTACTTTTTATCTCACACGGCTCACTCCTACAGTCTTAGGGTTCATGTGCTAGATTCTATTCTAGATGGTCCTGGTGTTTGGCTTCTGAATGATTTAGTAAGAGTGTCACATGTGCGTTAATTAATCCCACTCTTTATGGCTTTGCCATCCAATTTGTACCCAAAAATAAAAAAGAATTGCTTTTTTTATTATCTAACGTTTAAAATAAAATTTAAGTCCAACTTAAAAGAAAAGGTCTGTAGAGTTAACTAAGGAACTTATCAAAATATTATAAACAAATACTACAAATTTAGCATTTAGAGATTTAAAATCAACATTTAAAACCATCCAAAATTACGGTTTGTATTATTTATTCACTATGAAGTGCAAACATTTCATTTTTTATACGATGTCCGTGTCGGGTTCGTTTTTAATATCGGTATTTGACGGACACCCACACGACACGTGTTTGACTCACTACTTACTGTGTCCTATTTTTTGTCATAATTTAAGCAATTATTAGTGCCAAAAAGATGTTTAATTACCGTAAATTATAGTAGTTGCTAAAAGTATTTATAAAACTATAAATATTTTAATTTCGCGATATATTTATCATTTTTATTTTTGCGCATTGTCGTGTTGTGCATCTACGTCGTGTTGGATGTTGTGTCCGTGTAAAGTAGGGACTTATATTGGAAGGTGTCATAGCTAGATAATGCAATATATATATTTAGGAAGAATGGTTTGGTGTGATTTCGGGTAATTTAAAGCTTGGATGAAATATAATGAAGAAAATAAAAACAGTCCCACCACTCGCAAACCAAAATGGTGAGTGGGATGATAGACATTGGTCCCACTCCACTTCCCACCAACGGAATGGAATGGAAGAGACGATCGAGTCTACTCTTTGCATGTGACTTCCCACTATACACATACATTCTCATAATTGCATGCTTCAGCTATTGCTGTTGCTCCTTACTATTTATAGGTTTAATCAAGTACCTCGCCCCATTTTTTGAACAGATCGATACATGAAAGTCCAAAATCCAGATTCGAACAAGCTGTAATTTCTTAATTTCCTGTCCTGAATTCTAATCAGAATTTCTCATGAAATTACAATTACATTTAATTAGGTGCAAATGGTCTCTGCCATACCATCTCAGTCTTGTGCAGGCTGCAAATCACATCTCTGGTACCAGAAGGTAAATGGTCTCTGCCATACCATAGGTGAATATTCATCGAAAAAATTACATTTAGGTTTCTCATCTAAACACATCTAATTGGATCGATCTAATTAGGCGTGACTAAATGAAACACTCGAACTATTGCGCACGCTCGCGCATATATATATATATATATATATATATATAATGAACTAATTAATTAAAGTAGATATTTATAGTGCATGACAAAATGAGAGTCCTGGTTGGAGGGCACTAATTTTCCATATAGTTTAATTGAGTATATATCACATGCGGAGGCTGAAAAACCTTGTGTAGCTAGAGGGCACAATGGAATTGGAGGGTATGATTTACGAGTAGTAAAGTGTGTACTGATATTGGCAAGACAATAATCGCAATTAACACACTTCAATTTCTATATATTATCAACACATCGGACGTCAGTGGAACTTAACGGAAACCTAAGTAGATCAGGGTGATGCTCCAATTCCAGAGTGTACTCCTAGTCAGCTAACACACTCCAATTACATTAATTCCAGAAACCTAATCAGATTAACAGATAACTGTAGCATAAGAAACATAATTTTGTAAATATCTTTTAAATTGGTTATATTATTCGTTATCATTACAAAATATTAAGAATCGAACTCATAATCTACGTTATAAAACTGTATACACTAATGTCTTTAGAGTTCCTTTTGGTTTCTGTTAGCTTTCTAACTTAATTAAAAGCAGAAGTTTATGAGAATTATAGATCATCCTCCCAAAACATGCTCAAAGATACTCGGTTAAACATGCATCCATTAGCCAAAACTAATAAAAAATATCCCATTTAATTACCAAATGTGTGCTCTACCAACTTAATTAGATCATGCATTATAGTCACATACATATAAACTACTAGTAGTTGTTTGCTCTCCTTAATTAAAAGATCAAATCGGGTATGTATCACTCAAAAAGTATTAGTAGAGTATGACGAAAATTTGGTGAACAAAACTAATTGTGGAGAACAGCAAAAAGCACACTAATGCACCTATACTCCATCAAATCACTTTGCTGTGTGCATGCTTGTTTGCGCTATGTGTGGTCATGTGGTGCATAAACCTGCTACTCTTTTCAAACTAATCCAAAATTCCTTTTTGGAAACGCGCTTTTGGACCCCAACCCCATCCCTATAAATACCTACATTTTGCTCTCCCTCAACCATCCAAACTCAAACCGTTTCATTATAGCTTACCATGGCTACTCACAAGTTTCTTTTTTCATCTCTTTTTGTTTTGTTTTTGGGTTTAGGCATTTGTTCTGCCAGGAATCTCCTCACCATTGAAGTGGGTGGTTATGGAAGCGGCCATGGTGGTGGTGCTGGTGCCGGCGGCTCTGTGGGTGTTGGCATTGGAGGTTATGGCGGAGGAGGTGGCTCAGGCGGTGGAGGTGGTTCTGGGTATGCAGGTGTAGGGGAGCATGGAATTGTTGGTTCTTATGCTGGTGGTTCTGGTGGTGGAGAAGGTGGTGGTTCTGGTTATGGTGGTGTTGCTGGCCATGGTGCTGGCGGAGGTGGTGCTGGAGGCGGAGGTGGTGGTGCTTCTGCTGGAGGCTATGGTACTGGAGGTTCAGGGTATGGTGGAGGTCAGGGAGGTGGCTCTGGAGGAGGGTATGGAGGAGGTAGTGAAGGAGGATATGGAGGTGGAGGTGGCACTGGCGGTGGCGGAGGAGGAGGATCTGCTGGAGGTGCTCATGGTGGTGGAAGTGGAGAAGGCGCAGGTCATGGAGGTGGAGCTGGCGGAGGCTCTGGTGGTGGTGCGTATGGTGGGGTAGGCGGTGGGGGAGGCACCGGCGGTGGAGGAGGTGGTGGAGGTGGAGTTGGAGGAGAAGGAGCCGCCCACGGAGGTGGTTATGGTGGTGGAAGTGGAGAAGGAGCAGGTCATGGAGGTGGAGCTGGTGGAGCTGGCGGTGGTGGAGGCGGAGGAGGTGGAAGTGGTGGTGGTGGTGGAGGCGGTGGGGGATCAGGAGCAGGAGGAGCCCACGGAGGAGGTTATGGAGGTGGTAGTGGAGAAGGAGCTGGTCATGGGGGTGGAGCTGCAGGGGGCTATGGCAGCTATGGTGGTGGTGGAGGAGGTGGGAGTGGCGGAGGAGGTGGTGGTGGTTACGCTGCAGGAGGTGAGCATGAAACTGGGTATGGAAGTGGTAGTGGAAGTGGTGAAGGTGGTGGCCACGGCGGCTATGCTCCTTGAAAATAGCATCTTCTCCCGTTGCTACATGGTATCTTTATCTTGCATGCACACATCTCCTTGCCTAATTTACTAAGGGAAATAAGTAAAAGGGGATGGTTAATTCTATGATTTTATAAGCTACTGCTTTTAATTTATGTCAAGTGTACGAAAGAGTACTGATGGTTGGTTTCTTTCATGTTTGTATTTCTTTCAAGTTTGTATCAATTCGAAGTAATGTATGATTTCTTCTCCTATTGTATTTTGGGTTTGTGCATTTCTGGTCTACTTCAATTGTGCGAATACGTTCAACCATTTCGGTACAGCTCAGTAAATTTTAAAGATACTTCTAGTCGAAAACCATGGTTAAAGCAAAATCCATGTCCTGCTTTCCATCGGTTGCCATCCCTAGCCATATCTCAGCGTCAGGCAACCTGGATACAACCGAGCGCAGCAGCTGCAAAGCTCGACTGAGTAAACAATCCCTAGAAATGGACTACAATCAAAAGGGGCCAAAAATAGCCAACATGTGATTTGAGAGCTAAAATACCAACTAACAGAATATTTGTACTTGAAAATATATATATATATATCAGATTATACCAATGAGGTCACAGAAGCTTATATAGCTCAATAATACTCCTAGGTCGGATCATTTGATTCAAATCCTAACTATTTACCGCGATAACAAAAAACGATATATATATATCAAGCTATGATGACCAACAACTAACCAAAAGAGGGAGGAAAACACACAAAGCTGTTCAGCGCGAAACTCCCAGACGCCCCACAGATCTTATATATATATCAAGCTATGATGACCAACAACTAACCAAAAGAGGGAGGAAAACACACAAAGCTGTTCAGCGCGAAACTCCCAGACGCCTCACAGATCTGCGGCGAAAAGCAGGAGGACTCTCTCTTTTACAATGCGACCTTACCCCTCTTTTACAAGGTGACCTTAACATAGCCTCAAGCTGTGCCCTCCTCTTTGCACCAGGGACATTGTTGAGTTGTCTTCTAGCTTCTTTATATTCATTATTCTTATTGACCCTTGATGACCTTCGGTGACTTACCTGGCTCTCCATTACCAGATGACCTCGAGGGTTGTCACGTTTACCTATGAGGAAAAAAAACAAGTGATCTCAGTTCAAGTACTGCAATCAATTTAGGAACTACAGTTTTTGAAAGAACAATGCCCTTTTACCTGGAAGAAGATTCATCTCTGGACTAGGCGATCTAGATGGTGTTGCGGGATAAATATCATCAGAACCAATTATATCAGCAACATGATTACTGTTACTTTCTGTAACAAAAGGCAGAGAACATAATTCCCCAGATTGCGAAACTTCAGCACTAGCTCCAAGTGGCCTGTCACTACCAATTGCATCAGTATGATTGGAGTTATTCTCTTCAACAGAAGGCATAATACATAATCCCTCAACATCCACCATGTGTACATCTGCGAAAGACTGAGCAGATATCTCAGCTTGAATGCCCCCAATTTCATCCCTACTTCCAGTACCCTGAACTCCTTCCATTGTTTCAGGAACCAGTAGAGGTGAAGTTCCCTCAGCAGCAACCGAAGATACACTAGGCTCACAATCTCCAATCTTTGCTGCACTGGGACATGATGTGTGATCACTATCAACATTGTCAAGAACAGACTTAGGCGAATCATTAGAAATGTGTGGATCTTCGAAAGGTTTTGGTGGTTCAATCAAACTTGAAAACCAAGGTGTACCCTCTCTGGCATAGAATAGAATGTAGGCTGGTTGGGATAGCACAAATTCCGTTCCAAACTTAATAACCTGGAAACAGGATAAAATTTCTTTCATTTTACAAAACATGAATGTATACACAACTCAGCCAACCATTATCAGGAAATAATTGTTAGACAATGAGAGCATATGGGTCTCCATTAGCGGCCAAATCTTACTAAAAGAATTATCAGGAAATAATTGAATGTGGAATTTGTTACCCGAGAGTCATCCAACTTGTGCCACGTGTCTGGAGATGACCGTATGTAGCAGAAGTAATGCCCAGAAGTAGGTGAATACCCATTATGTACCACGATTGCATACAGCTGATACTTCAACTCCCCCTAATGGAAATAGAATCAATGAAAGCCTTTAGTAAATCCTCATTAAATACAAACTGCAATCTTATTATAATCAATGGATTATGCAATTTGACACTGACCTTTCCTTAAAAAAGGAAAAGAGTTAACTTTCACAATCTAAAGTTAATTTGCTATCCATGACACAGAATATAATAATTAACTAGTCATGACAAAAAGAACATATCAAACTGACATCCCCATTTTACTTTGATTACCATCCTCTTCCATTACCACATTTTTTGGCTTTCCAAATTGGTTAATATTTCCATCTAAGGATTTGTAACTTACATCACTGCATTCTCCTCTTTCACTGGCATAAGGCTTGAAGTCCAATTCTAATGGAAAGCCCACATGCTTGCCAATCTTCTCAACAGTGACCCCATCAGTTTTGAATCTCTTCAAATGCAGAGTAAAAACAGAAGGGACTCGGTCCAGCATAAGCTGCTTTGTCTTTGGCACTTTCTCCTTGCATTTCTCACATGTAGATGGTTCTATCTTTTCCACCTTGGTGAATGATTCCAAAACACTTTGAAGAGTATCTGCTTCATCGCTCATCTCCAAACTTAGGTCAATCAGCGGCTCATATGTATCTGAACGGTGATGACAATGGCAACATTGCAGCTGAAGAGAAAACACACTATTAATCTGAAGTACATAAACATCAAATTGTTAATGAACTAGAAGGTAAAGTCAGTTCCCCTCCATACTTTGCTGACAAGACGACCACCAAAAACCTGCTGCACTAAGTTCTCATCTTGCGTACATGAGCTCTCATCTCTTGGGCTCGGATCCAAACAACATCTCTCAAGTCTATCTAACAAGCTTTGAAGAAACTCATGTGCATCTTCTTGCTGGTATCGGCGGAATAGGGGTGAAATGTCTGGCATTTGTGGTTAAGATCACAGTTTGATAATAAAACAAATGCAATTCCCTTCAACTAAGAAATATACATATTATAGGAGAAATCCACAGCACAATTGAAAATATAACTTGTAGAAAATCAGTGGTCACAATAATATGAAAATGTCAAACATAAAATGCTTCAACAACTCTTTTAAACTTAGATCCCACATCTCAAAACAACAAGCTATGGTAACAGAAAATTCATAAAAAAAAGGTAATCACTAAAGATCACACAGTAAGTATGTTGCATAAAGGATACAGTCTAGATTATCGACTAGCTTTGAAGGTGAGATAACCTTTCCTGAGGAAGCCAAGGAGAGTTCAATATGTTCACGGATAGCACAAAGGACACAGAATTCGCTGCTAGCACCTGAAAGTTGCAAATTTCCAAACATTAGGCTCAAATGGTGAGATTAAGTGAAAAATCACTCCCAATTAGTTGGAAGATGGGTTGTTGTACTAAAGGCTAATGGAAGCAGAACAGAGATATTAGCTCACAAGGCACTGTGTGACTGCAAGAACGAAGAGCCTTCAAAAGCTGCACAGTATGAGTAAAACATTGCAGGATTGCATTAACGAAGCATGTATTACCAAGATTTGATAGTCCCGCGCCCTGTAAGACCAACACTAAACTTAAATTCAGAGGTAAAAAACAAACAGAATGATTAACACAAACCAGACACTTTTAGAACCCATACCACCCCAGTAGGTCCATCTTCCAGCAAAGGATCCCAAAAACCATAAAATCCATCTCCCCTGTGCTCTCTGGTATACTCCCACTGAGTCACACGCACGCCATCTTCATTCTCTTGTGAATGAGAGTCAGATAAATACATCTTATTCGATGGCCTCCAGAAGTCCCATCGACCACGATGCATGTGGTCATGATGCTCCCGAGTGCAAACATTGAAGGGATGCTTGCATTCAATATCAGGCCTTTCATGGGGTAGATGATCGAAATCACATTCAACAGAATGAACATCATCATCGCGGTCATCACCATGCCTTGATCCTGATGGGCTTGAAGAACCATCGCTTTCCTGTCCAAGATCTGTTAGCATTGATGAAGCGAAGACAATAACATCAGCACCGCGACCATCATTAGCATCAATTAGAGGCTCGGCCAGAGACTTCTCCGAGGATTGCAGATCTTGAATTGTCACTGAAGGGGCCAAAACCTTATCCGTTAGGGTTTCAGCGTTTTCAACTGAAGGGGATGAAGACCCATCGACGGATTTGACAGGCAAGACGGGAGAAGACTCGGGGAGAGAATCAGCACCACCTAGGGTTTCAATCTCTGAGGATAAAAAAGACCCGTTAGGGTTTGATGAACAAGGAACCACGAATTCGCTCTTTACAGCGTCAGATTGAGTTGAAACAGCCGCCGCATCCGAAGCAGGACAGGGCGCATCTGAACATCCCCCCTCCATCATCAGAAACCAAATGAGAAGAGGTTGTGGGTTTTTCTTTTTCTTTTTTCTTTCCTTTTCCGGAAACTACAAGCAGAGACGCGAAAAGAGAGAGTATGTGAATGTGAAAATGACGGTGAAGGGTTATGGTTTTAGAAATTGCGCGAAGATTTTGATGTTTGAAATCAAAATTTTGGAATGGGAGGGGTTAGGGTTTATGGTGGGAAGAGAGGTGAGAGGGAAAAATGGAGTTTTTAGTTTTGAAAAGGGAGGGAAAACGGGGCCGCCATTATTTTGGACAGTTTTAGAGAGACCTGTGGTTGGGCGACCGTCTGTCTTCTACCCTAAGGCCTAAGATAAATACTCACTCAGTGAGTTGACTCGCTGTCAGTTTTTTACTTTTTTGTCAACAAAAATCAGTGTTTTAAAAACCGGTCCGACCGCAAGAAGGATTTTGGGTCGGTTCAGCTTTTGGACCGGGCCTGCAATCGAACCGGAGAATCGGTCGACCCGGCTGGGTCGATATCAAAGCAAAACGACGTCGTTTTTTTTTTTTATTATTATTTATTTATTTTTATTTTTTAAAAAAAAAAAATTTTTAATTTTTTTCAACATGTAAATTTTGATGGCCCGACCCATTTCAAGCATGGGCCGGCCCATTATAGATACCGGTTCAATCCGATTCAATTATCTAAGCTCAAACGGTTAACACTATACCAACGGGTCAATCCGGTCGAACTCTGGTTGAATCCGGTTCAACGGGTCAGCCGGGTCAGTTTTTTAAACTATGACAAAAAGTGGTACTCCCTCCGGCCATTTTTATCTGACGTTTTAGCCCAAAAATAAATAAAAAAATTAATTGACGCCCTGATAAAAAACATGTATAAATAAAGTGACTTTTTTTCTAACATTATCTGCTGCCCGAGCTTCCCTTGCTGTCTTATTGACTTGCTGCCCGCCTGACCACCACTTGCTGCCTGTCTGACCAATTGCTACTTTTTCAATTTTTTTATAATTTATCTTAATTTGTGTGATTGGTATTCCCGCGTCAGTTAAATTTAAACAGAGGTAATAGTTATATAAAGCGAGTTGTAGTGGGAGCTACGTAATGTATCATTTCTCCTAGTTAGTAGTACCGACTCCTTTAAATCATAGAGAGTCTCTATTTGTACATCTAATATTTTATTTTCATATCATAAATTTAATTTATTACTATTGTTTACTATTTTTATGCATAAATTTGAATAGCTAAAGAAAAATCTCTTTATTGATTTTTATTCTTCTATCCCACATTTTTAAAATAAAAAATACTACAACAAAAACATTAATTTATGGTGTAGAAATAAATAATTATGATGTGAAAATAATGGCTCCTTAAATCGTAACCTAAACCTTGTTACTTTTATTTTCTAAACTTTCTAATTAAGAAATAAACATTTGTGTTTTTTTTAATAATAAAAAAAATCAATTAACAATTCTGATTTTTATTAACAATCGTGAAGCTTGTATAATGAAAGGATACTAGAAGCCAAAAAAGTAAAATGCAACATGTTAGATTAATAAAGTGCTAATTAATATGTAAGTATGAAATTTCAGTAAATAATTTTAGAAGTGAAGTTATAATTCCATCCCATATTTCCCAATCCTGGGGAGCCACTAACTTATAGTATCTATCTACAGATGTGAACATAGTGAGAGGGTAACATGTAGTCACGTACCATATATTTTCAAGCTTTTTTCCCCTTGAAACACAGAGCAACAACATACACTGGACTGTATAACGAAGCTACTTTTGCATCCTACAGCTAATGGTACACTTTAAACAAAACAATCGCTGTTTTAGGCAAGCAAACATAATAATACAAGTGTGCTACTGGGGGAGGACAACAAAAACAGGATCTCAAAACCAACCTGTACTACTAGTACCAGTACCACAATAATAGTAACACCAACTTATTCTTCTCCCAAAAGAATCTTTATAATATAATCGACGCATTGTACAATCTACTACGCCAACATCCGCTGTTCATGCAGCGAACCCTAATGTATTTTCCACACTGGACACTTCGATATCAGAGGATTCTGTCTTGAAAGTCATTCATTAGGCTAGACGCAAGCGAGCTGAGCCTCTTCCCAGTCTCTCCTGCAATATTCTTAAGAGAGGAGATATCTTGCTGTGCCTACAAAGAGGAGGGAAACAATTAGCTACAAACTAACCGTGGTCAATGGAGAAAGTTATCCATCTCGACAAAAAAAACCCAAGCAAAACATGAAAAAACACACCTGGAAAGAAATTCGATTGATAATGTCACTCGCGGCCAGATCAATGTTTGATTGATCAGTGCCGTTGCCGAAAAGATCAGCACTAGAAATAGATGATGAACCCTGAAATTGACATGGAAACTCCTGGAATTAATATTTAGGAAAAAGATTGTATGTATAAAGTTGCAGCTAAAAATTGTAATGATGACAATGACATCTACTTCCTCAAAGCTTACTTGTCTCAAAAGGTGGTTCACTCATGAGACAATTAAGTCGCGGATGTATGCCCATAAAAGGGACAACCAAGTAAAACAGAAAAACACAACCTGAGCTAAAGGATCTTAAAAACCAAATACAGTTCATAATTTTCTAGCTACTGATGGCAGGGAAATATTCTAGAAAAAATTATTAGGGAAAAAATGACAATGAAAGACAAGATACACTAAAGAGTTCTCAAAACGCATAACTTCAAAAGAATGCACTGTTACTTTCATTAGTGTATGACAAAGAAACTTACCGAGAACTTCTGCAATGAAGCTTGAGCTTCAACATCACCAGCTCTGCTCTGGTCACCAAAATATTGAGCCGATGATATTGATTTTGCATTTGAGAACTTTTTCCTAGCTTCTTCACTCTCCTGAATCTGATAACAGCAGAATGTAAGAGAAAACGATCCAAAGTGATTTGATAATTTCAAAAGAGAGCAAAACACGTGAAACGAAGAAACATTTTTCTGGCAGAGCTAGAAGCTTTTACACTACTAACTAATATCCTCCTCCAAGCAAGCGACAGAAAAGGTAAGGATGGTTAAAGTACACGCATCGTAATTAAAGTCTCCAACTGTTTAAGAGGAATATATGAACTATTTCTTAACGCAAACAGGATATATATGACTGTTAGCTTACATGAACTCAAAAATAAACTCAAGTTACCCGGACAATATTTCCTAAGACCACCAAAAGGTCAACCCATCATAACTTAAATAAAGGAAAAATTAAACCGCTTAGACAGCATAGCCTCATTCTGTCAGGAAAAAAAGGGCGCTCACTCACCATTAACACAATAGAAACTGACGGGTTTCAACTTCTGCAATGAACAAAGCATGCTCTCTGACAACCCAAGACCAATATTCTAGCAGGATCTATAACTGATAGCTTACATGAACTCAAAAATAAAATGAAGTTCCCCAGACAATATTATCTAATACCACCGAAAGGTCAACCCACATCATGACTTAAATAAAAGGAAAAGTTAAACCACTTAGATGGCATAGCATCATCCTGTCAGGAAAAACGAAGTGTGCTCACTCACCATAGGGACTTGCAGCAGAAACTAACGGGTTTCAACTTCTGCATTGAACAAAGCATGCTTACTGACTACGCAAGACCAAACTTTGTAGTAATATATAAACACCTATTCAATTGGATTGTGGAAACAATTTCCAACATCATTTGCCACTACTTTCAAATTACCATTGTAATGCTTTAATCACTATGATACTACTTTATACCATATGCAAAAGCAAATGAAGACAATCTAAACACATAACTTTTACAATCAGTCTTATGAATATTCTAGGTAGAGGGAACAGGCTCCAATCTTTCACCAAAAGGTGTCTCAAAAAAAAAAAACAACTCTTTCACCAGTAGGTTGCTCTGTTTTAAGGAGCCCTAAAACCAGAGTACCTTTTTTAAGGCCGTAGACAGGAATGCAATCTAAGGACTCAAGGTGAGATCTAACTCTTCCTGCTTTGGCAAGAAGTACCACTGAGCTACAAGCTCATTGGTTCCTAGACCACAATTTGCTAGGCAAGGTATTGAAAAGGGTCCACATGCCCCAGACATGTGCAAGGATATGACTTTCTGTGTGAAAGACCTTGTGAGATGGTTATGTACAGACTGACATCCCATTTTCTACAAATAGGTACCAGCAAAATAAGGAAACAAATTATATAGCTAGACGTCATTGCTTAGTGAACTGTAAATTTCCTATTAAGTCAGAAAATATAAGACCAACCTTTAAGAGTTGAAGTAGAAATAAGAGTATAGAAAGTATTGTTGAGTATTAAAAATACCACATCAAAAAAAGGAGCCATGATGGCCCATTGGCCCAGTGATAATCCTGGAGGATGTTGAGTATTAAAAATACCACATCGAAAAGAAACATCAATTAATAACTAAGTATATGGTTGAGGGAGGACAACCTTCAATAAGGCTCGAGTCTTTTGTGATTGGCCCAACCTCAACCTATCAATTTCTAACATGGTAGCGGAGCCGAAGGTGATTGGCCCAGTGATTATCCTGGAGTCCGTCCCATCCCACGTGCTAACCTTGCTGAGTCGGTTGCACGTGAGAGGATGTTAAGTATTAAAAATACCACATCAAAAAAAGGAGCCATGGTGGCCCATTGGCCCAGTGATAATCCTGGAGGATGTTGAGTATTAAAAATAACACATCGAAAAGAAACATCAATTAATAACTAAGTATATGGTTGAGGGAGGACAACCTTTAACAAGTATCATAGAGGGACGAGGGGACATGAGTACTCAGAGCATTAACCACCACTTGACCAAGCCACCAATGACTTTGTAGCTAGTGGTACTCTTTGCAAAGCTTAGGAATTGGGCTCATGTCCGAACTTCCCCAACAAACAAAAACGAAATATTTGACCAAGCCATCATAATCCAACTCCACAATACTCTAGAACACTCTCCCAAATCTCTTGTAACACAAGCTCGGGAATTATACGGAAAGCTAGTTGATGCAAGAATGGGAGATATGAAAATGAATTTGACAAAGGTAAAACTCCACTACAAATGGTGTCACTGATGAAATGAAGCCAAACATCTATTACTATCTCATACATTCCATCAGGACTGGCCAAATAAGCTCAAACTTGTGGTGATACACCCTATGTGACAAACTGACTTGCAATGCATACGTACTGTTCAGTTATGCAAACACAAATTAAATATGTAACAATTAATCAAATACATCAAAAAGTGTTGTTTGTTAAGCACTGATGGTGATGTACAGAAGAAAAGTTTAGAAGACCAAGGCTGACCTGTACGCAACTCAGTTAGAGAAGCAAAGTGCAAAAGAAATATCACTAGAAAAGACATGCAAAGTGTGTATGGCCATTTTTGTACTCAGTGCCAGGTCCACAACCAGGTTTGAGACGTTTGACAGGCATAGGCAACTTGGTAAAAATCACACACAAGAACCCTTTCAATGATATCAAATGCTAGATTTGAAGAAACTAATTGGGTGGTACTAAGTCAACTGGTTATCAATTTACTGGAGCAAACGTTAACAACCTAGTTTCCTTCTGGAACTTGTTAAAAGTAGATAATAGAATGTACCACACAGCTTACTTGCAATTTCGAGGAATTTGAGCTCCCTTTCCTCTGGAAACCACTGTCTAAACCAAATTCCGTAAAAAAACCTGAAGCCTTTGGTGGAGCAACATGGCTAATCACTTGTGTACCACCAGAGATTACTTCAGGACCTGGAACACTGTCTATATACTCAAAGCGAGAAGTATAAGACATGCCAGTTTTTGGGCTGTCAGTAGTGGAGGAAGGAACTGGAACAGTAGGCTCCTCAGGCTTCTGCTCATAAAGATTTTCACGCTGAAAATTAAGAAGATTGACTATTCAGAATACTGTGACATATGAGGTGGCCACAAACATTAAACTATGACATACTGGAACATTTCAATTCTCATGAAAATCCTAGTGCTAAGATACTTTTGTTGAACAAATTTATTATGTAAGACGAAAGAAAAAACCTACCTTAGAAGTAAGCTTTCTAGCACCAAGACCTGAAGTCTTCCCAGTTTTCCTTGCACCAAGTGGTTTCTTGACAGAACTGGTGATAACTGAAGAAGCTTTTGGTGAGACAGGAATATCGGGTGTCTCTTGCTTCACAATGGAACTTTTTTTAGGATTGTCATCAATGTTGGCATCATGTGGAAGAAGTCCATTGGATGCTTGGGGTGACTGGGAAGCAACAGGTGATGGTGGCAAGCCTGCATCCCCTGCCATGCTTTTAGCAACTTCCTTTGTAAGTATTTGCCTATACAGATCAGCAGCTCTAGATGTATACTTGGCCTCAATTTTCCCCCCATCATTCCATCCATGCTGCTTAAAAAATACTTGAGCACGGTTGTTTCCCCCAAAGGTCATCATTCTCAACTGCTCTGGAGTCCATGAATCTAAATTGGTAGACCTGCATGAATACAACAAATGAGGTTTTGTATAGGAAAAAATGCATCTCTTGAAGGAGAAACACTAAGGAAACAGAAACAAGCTAAGGAAAACACCTTAGGGCATAAAGAACACAAGAGAAAGAAACAACCTCAATATCAAACTAGTGATATGCAGTACCACCACAAATCTACATTAAGAGTTTTACACAAATAGCAGTATAACCCCCAGGCTTTGTAATTGAGTTAATTATGTGCAAAGGCACCCTCAATAGAATGGTTAATGATTCTTGTAGGCAGCAATATAAATTGTTTGAGTACAAATGTGAGAGCAATATCTATCATCAGTTAAGGAAGTAGATTCCTGGAACACCTAGCCTAATATAATAAAAAAACAAGATTGAAGAAATTATATTAAGAGTAAGTACATGCAAGTTTCATGTCATTTGCGGTATGTTCCCTTGCTTTCATACAAATGAAGAAATTTAACAAATGTTACGATAAGCA
Source organism: Viola odorata (assembly GCA_963691705.1). NCBI lineage: Eukaryota > Viridiplantae > Streptophyta > Magnoliopsida > Malpighiales > Violaceae > Viola > Viola odorata. The sequence continues at coordinate 7,602,146 of OY829543.1, read as the reverse complement.
TGGTTGCTGGTCAATTTCCACAATGTGGGTGTTCCATCTAGAGACAAAACACAGCCTCTAACCAAAAACAATTGACTCATTATCTTAAATATTCAATATCCAAGGGTCATATTGGATTCGATAGAACAACAAAGAAAATTAGATTCCAGGACAAAGAAATTAACTTAGGGTCTCTCTGCATGATCTTTGCCATAGAAAAGGTTCAGTTTTAACGATCCCAGTTCAGAGTACTAATGTCAACCCAAGCATGCACGTGCAACCAACAGATTATGATGAAGTGATTTCATAATTACATTTTCAGAGAGTTAACAGATTCAAGAACTAAAGTACATATTTGATAGCATGTAGAGGGCTGCAGTATAATGCAAGAGAATGAAGAAATTATGGTTATTTCCCCTTTGCACATTACAATATGTTTCCATAGGTACTACAGAAAACAAACACATTAAGAGTCTGGGTGCAATACAGAGTTCAATTTAGTCCTCCTCGATTAATTCATTCACTTCCCTTGTTAGATTGACAAATTTGTTCCGAAATCGAAGATGCCCAGGAAAACAAAACTCAAATCATACTGAAAAACGTAACTTATTCCTTCCATTCTTCATATCATCAAATAGCAAGGGCAATGTTTATTACAAATTTCCCTCAATCCCGATCAATTCAATCGAATAATGAAAAACTGAACCACATATGCACCAGATAGAAGAAGAATAACAAAAAAAAGAAGAAGATAGGAAGCAATTGAGAGTACCTGACGAAGCTGATGTGCACGCCGAGACTCCGGTGAACAGCAGAACAATCAATGCAGAGGAAGATCCCATAGGTGACAGATGCCCAAGTGGGGTTTTTGGCATTACAATCAAAACACATCTAGAAAAAACAAAAAATTCAACACACAAGTTCAAGACCCATAACCAAACCAAACAGATCTGCATCAGATCTACAAACGATAACCCATTTCGCAAAAACCCAAAAAAAGACCCAGGAACACAAACCTTGTTCTCTGACTTTGCCTTCAGCTTCCTGAACACAAGGTTCTTGTCGGTAAAATTTTCAGACGCCATTGCTGTTTGCTTTTTTCCCCCTTTTTTCTCTGTCTCGGACAAAAAATATTAAAATAAACAGAGAATTGCTCCTGAAGAGGTGAGGCTGTGCTGTATTTGCTTCCACCACCTCTCCTCAGGAACGATAAGTAGATTTATGCGTAAATAAAAAGAACGCACGCGCCAGAGATGAAACAGCAGAGATTTGTGTTTCTCAATTTCGTTTTCAAGTTTGCTATTACGGAAAAAAGAGAGATGGAGAGATGGCGGAACTTTTTTCGTTCCCAAAAATGCCCCTTATTTTTTGTAACAACAAATCAGTCCTTTACTCTATGAGATGTTACAGTTTAGGTCTTAAAACAAATATAAACAATTTTCTTAACCTTAGCGCACAAATCACATAATATTGAAAATATATGTAAGTATTTTTTTAAGAAAAACTAGATTAAAGGGTTTTCATTTTAAATTTTAACTATAGGGTCCCCTAATTTAAAATTATTCTCTCTAAAATAAATTATAAATAGTATTTTTAGTCACTCATTAATTGAAGAAAAATAGTAAAGATAGTCGTTTTAGGAAATTGTTCATCCATATTCACTAAGTGATTTGTCTGAATGTAAGTAGTTATTTATTTTTAAATTTCATTTTTTTTTATGAACCAATCATTTAGTGACTATAGTGAGTGTGAATAGATAATTGACAGAGTGACTACTCATTAGAATTCCCTGTTCGTTGAGTTTATTTATTAAAAATTTAATAACTATTTAATATGTATAATAAGAATTGCAGCAAAGTTTATTTTGTTTCGATCAATGACTAACTTTTTGTTATGATTTATCGTCATGATCAATGTTAACTTCGTAATCAAGTGAAGTAGGAGAAAATTTAAAGATACCTATTCAATAAAAAATAAAACTCTTTTTCTAAAATATATATAAAGCTCTTGCTTGCCACCGTGACTTCTTTTCCACCTTCCTTTTCTTTCCTTTTTATTCTAAAAAATGGTTATTTATTCATTATCATTATAATATTAAGAATCGAACCCATCATATATATTATAAAAACGACATGCACTAACTAGTTGAACTATAATATTAAATACTTCTTTAATTAGTCGCTATAAAGTTGAATCGCAAAATAAGGCATTAAAAGCCCTATAGATTTCCACTTCAACCCCTATATTTATTAAGCCTTATAATATTAACTTTATAATTTTTTCAAAATTGTAGTTTTTACCGTTATAGTGGTTAGAAATTTTAAATAATATAAAATATGGAGGAAAATATTGATAAATATGGTAGGGTTAACATCACACAAAAAATTGAAGAAGTCAACAATAATTTTTATTATATTGGCTCTTTAAAAATAAAGTACTCTCGTTAAGTAACAATTTTAATCGATAAAATAGTTGTTTTTATGATGGATGCAAATTGTAAAGCTAACTGAGATTTAGAATCTGTGTGAAGATAGGAGCTGGTACGCCCTCCATTGCTAGTAGTGCACTCCATTCGCCAAGGAGCTGTGCACAACCGTACAAAACTTATCGCTCAAACAAGTCCTCTGATCCTAAGGTGAAGGTCCGATGCTTATCGAAATCACAAGATGCAAAACTGTATACACGTCCAAAATTCCAAATACAACTCTCGGAATAATATTAATTTGAGTTAAAATTTGCAGTGATTGATTTTTCATAAAGAGAGAAAATAAATTTTATTTTAGGAGCAAATAAATGGACAAAATTGCGTTGGTTGACTTGTTGGGCTTTGTGCACCCACAGGTCCCCAACATAGGGGTTTTTGTTCGATCAGGTTCCCATTTTCAAAAACCCACCTGGCAGGTCCCCAACGTTTGCTCCGTTAGGCATGGGATGTCCCTCTAACCGAAACCCTAGCTAACGTCCGTTAAGTACCATTAAAAAAATATTTTTTCCTGAAACGTGGGCCCCATGTGTTAGATTTAATATTAAATAATTCCTTTTTAATTTTTGAAAAATCAGAAATTTTTTTACTATTTTCTAAACTAATTAATTAAATACTAAATAAATACTAAATATAATTAATTAATTAATTAACTAACAAATCAAAATCGGATCCAACCACCATCTTCAAATCAAAATCATCTCCCTCAAACTCCAGCCGCACCACCACATCATGTTTCTTTTCTTTCCTGGACAAGACAATTTGCTTTCCTCCCTTTTCTCACGTCCTTTTTTTTTTTCTTCCTAAAGGGCCACATTAAAGCAAGAAAGAAAGAACAACCCATTCTCCTTTCTTCCAACCCAGCAAACACCTAATCCTAAAAATCAAAACAACATCTCATCCTCTTCTTCTATAGCTTCCGTCGCCGACTCCCTCTCTCTTTCCAATTCAAGGCGATTCTGTAAATCAAACACAAGCCCAGCAGCAAAACAACAACAATTCCAGAAATAACAAGCAAGCACAACAAGCTTTTCTTTAAAAATTAACAGATGAGAAAATGATGAATGGGAGTTAGTAAAAATTACCATGTTTCTTGTGTTGGTGTAGCCGTCCAGTGAGAGAGAGGGACAGTCGGCGGTGATGGTGAGATGGTTGGTACTGGCGATTGGTTTGGTGATTTGTGAAGGTGTTTGTTAATGGAGGATGGAGGAGATGGTTCGGCTATGATGGAGGTGTTGTACAAAATATGGTGCGGACAAGGTATTTGTTAAAATGCCTAGCTTAGCTTTGGGTTTTTGGATTTTTATTAGGTGAAGGAAAGGAAGCGGGTGTGCTTGTGTCCGGCGAAGGAACAGAGAGGGAGATGGGTGTTCGGCGGTGGTGAGTGATGTGGTGGTGCGGCTGGAGTTTGAGGGAGATGATTTTGATTTGAAGATGGTGGTTGGATCCGATTTTGATTTGTTAGTTAATTAATTAATTAATTAATTAATTAGTTTAGAAAATAGTAAAAAAAATTCTGATTTTCCAAAAATTAAAAAGGAATTGTTTAATATTAAATTTGACACATGGGGCCCACGTTTCAGGAAAAAATATTTTTTTAATGGTACTTGATGGACGTTAACTAGGGTTTCGGTTAGAGGGACCTCCCATACCTAACGGAGCAAACATTGGGGACCTGTCAGGCGGATTTTTAAAAATGGGGACCTGATCGAACAAAAACCCCAACGTTGAGGACCTGTGGGTGCGCAAAGCCGACTTGTTGTTGTCTAGGAGTGGTGACTGAGGGGGTGCTTTGACAGAGAAAATGGTGCCTTTTTTTCCTCTAGAATGACGTAACTACCCCTCTCTCCGTGCGTTTGCGATGGCGTGAGTTGGTTGGTAGTTGTTACGTGTTACCGGCCGTTAACGGAATGAGAAGTGGTGAGATGTTGTTACTTTGTTCGTTAATCTTTCAAGAAAGAAAAATCTAAGGGTTTGTTTATTAGAGGATATTTTTCCGGAAAAAAATTCTAATTTTCAAAAAATTGAAGGAAAAAAAGGATTTTGTGTTTATTGTGAGTAGTTTTCTCATTCAAAGGAAAATTTTTGTTTCTAATTTAACACATAAAATTGGAGATGTCCAAATCCTTCTTCTCTAAATTTTAGAAATTTCTCTTCTCCAACCAAAAATACGCGTTTCTCACTTTAATGATTTTTTCTTTAACCCAAATTTACCCTTATCTCTAAATTATATTTTCATACCTACCCCTTTATATACTCTTATTTTTCTCTGCGCTCCACCATCACAGCTACAACCTCCTCAGCTCCGACAATCAAATCTACCTCACCTTCTTCTCTGACGTGCTCTCTCTCTCTTGTCGTCTCGCCTCACCTTCTCACTCTGACGGCGACGTGCTCTCTCTCTCGTCATCTCGCCTCACCTTCTCACTCTGAAGCATAACATCATTTGCGGCCTTCTCCACTGCTCATCTGCGCCTTCTCCGCTTCTCATCTACGACGCTTGCCTCTCCAATTTGAATACCTCTCCGCTCTTCCCCAAATTAAATTCATCGTTAGACCCTGAACCTTCAACTGATTCTATTACAGGCTCGAGCTTTTTTCTTACTTTCTAGGGTTTCACATTTTGTTGTGCTCAGTAATGAAGTTACCAATTTAGCTTCTTTTTATATTCAATTAATTTCATTAGATTTTTATTTCTCAATTTTGTTCCCCTGTGATGGAATTTGATTTTGATCAATTCAATGATTATGGCATAAAATAAGTTAATTAATAGGTGTAGCTGTATATGAATAGGTTTATAAATGAGCATGGATGATGTTGTTAATTTGATGTTTAATTGCACTGGGGAATAATTACTTGACAGTAGATAAAATTGTTGGAAGTTGAAGTTTAATGACATTCAAATAGTATTTACTTTCCATGTAAGAGTTGGACCAGTAGGTTAGATTACTTAGATGGCTCAAGAGGGATTTAGGATTTGGGTATAGAAATTTGTACTTGAAAATGCAATGAGAGAAATGAGTTGAGGAGTTCTTGCTGCTGAGATTCTGATTCATTTTAGGCAAGAAGATGAAACCCAATAGTAAATTTTGAGTCTTTACTACTACGTTTTAATTCTGAGTGTTTGCTTGGTTATTGGTAATTTTGTCTTTGCTTTGTATGTGATTACATTGCATTTCATCATGTTTTATTGTCCATTTACTTGTTATTTGGGCAGTAAACCTACTGATTTATCCTTGATTTCCCATATCTTTGCAGTTCTGGTCTGATGGCAAAATATTGAAGATTCTGATTTGGAAAGCTGAAGCTGATTATCGGAGTCTTGGCTTAGCGCTTGGCCAAGACACCTTCGCATTCAAAGCCAGATCGTCTTGGCCAAGACTTCGGCCAAGACTCATTCGCGATTAAGGAAGAAGCGTCAACATCCGCTTGGGCCGTCTCCTCATTGGGCCTTGCGAGCTGGCAGCAGTCCAGCGACAAAGAGAAGGCTCAAAAAGATATTATTTAAGAATCCTTTAGGGGATCTCCTTCCATCTTTGTATTTTTGTAATCTCTTATTTTCATTCAAACAATTTATTGTTGCAATCTTTTTTTAGAGATTTTCTAGGAATTAGAGTTGGAGTAGGACAGAGGAGTTGGAGGGCTATTTAGCCAAACATTGTTCCTCCTCTGTCGATCTCTCTCTCTCTTCCGGTCGGGGAACTTTCTTCTCTTTTCTCCTTCTTTGACATTGATACATTTGCTCCGGATTTAATTACATCTCGGATTTAATTTATTTATGCAATCAAATATTTTATATTTTTATCTATGAGTATGAGTAAGTAAACACTTGTTCTTGGTAAGGGTTGAGGAGCTGAAGTTCTTATGCATTCGTGAGATTAAACCGCACTTAATAATCTCTTCACTCGTATTTATTTATTTCTTGAACTTAATCGCTTACTCACTAGAGACAAAGTTTGATCATCTTTGTACTCTAGTAGAGAAGAGTTGCAGTCAGTCTAGAAGGAAAGGGAGTACCCATCGGCTAGACAAAGTGGGCGACTAGTCTCGCGCCAGATTAGAAGAAATAAGCAATCTAGGTCAAGACCAGATTGACAACATAGGGTTTCCATAGGGAGACACTTTGGCCTAGGTACTGTCTTCCCCTATACCATTGAGGAAGCGAACAACCATTCAAGACAGCAGTCAAATGGATAAACCCTTTAACCAGCAAGGTGTCCCTTGGCTAGGATTATCAGGAAAGGGAGTACCCGCCAGGTAATTTGAAGAGGAGGGAAGACAGGAGTGAACAGGAGTACCTCCACTCTATAGCAGTACTATGAACGAAGAGAGGAATACCTATGGATCTATGATCGAAGCATAAGAACGGAAGCTCTCACATCGCCCTTACCTGGAATCCCATTTTACTAGATTTATTTCAATCTTGACCCCCTGTCTTGGCCAAGCCTTTGGCCAATACTGTTTTGAACTATTTTATTACTTTCTGTTTTGTCTTTGTTTTCAGATTCTACCAAATCCAATCCAGTGACGAGGAAGTCAAACCAAGAACTACATCTCCTAGAGGTCTCTGTGGACGATCCTCTTACCATAATCTACAAGCCTTTGTAGACAGTGATAAGTTGTATTTTTACCCCCAATTCCATACCTATTTCATTATTATATTTGACGTGTTCGACGCGCGATCAAATTTTGGCGCCGTTGCCAGGGATCTCTAACGGTATTTGTAGTTTTTATTTTATTTTATTTTTGATAGTTGATGACCAGGTCCTCTTGTAGAGAAGAAGATTTATTACCATACAATCTGAATCTTACCAGGGCCGAAGCACAACTCAGGAAGATAGCCCGAAAAAAGAAAACCTCAGAAGAAGTGAATCGGAAGCCTCTAATTCCGAAACAGATTTTAGTCTAGACCACAGTCTTGGCCAATCCTCCGACCAAGACAATTTCTTTGATCCAGCTATGGCAAAAAATCAGCAAGAACCCACGATGAGGGAACTGAACAAAACAGCAGAGCAGGAAACCTTCTCCTGTATCGCTTTGCCGACAGTGGCAAATGATTGGTATATCAAGACCAATATGGTGGCCAACCTTCCCAAGTTCTACGACCATTCAAATGAAAACTCGTTCAAGCACTTGAGGAATTTACATGTCCAGTGTGACATGATGAAACCAGCTGCTGTGAACATGGAAAGAGCAAAGTTGAAAGCCTTTCCTTGTTCTCTTGAAGGGGCTACCCAAAACTGGTTTTATAGTTTGCCCCATAACACGGTCAATACATGGGCTGAGATGTCTACCCTTTTCCTCAACAAATTCTAGAATGCGGCAAAAGCAGACATAGCTAGAAAGAACATGGCAGCCATCCAACAAAGAAATAATGAGGGATTTAGTGAGTACCATCAAAGGTTCTGAGAGCTGCAGGAAGTGTGCCCTACTCATGGGGTTGCGGACCAGACGATGATCCAATACTTTTACAACGGGATGCTTCCAGCCACCAAAGAAAAAGTTGATTCAGCCGCTGGGGGAGCGTTGAAAGATTTGACGGTTACAAGAGCCAAGATGTTACTTCAGACCTTGGCAGACAACTGCCAAAACAATATTACTTCTGACAGAAATTCTATCCCTTCTAATCTTTGCTCTATTAATGTTGAACAAAAATTGGCTGAGTTAACTGACATGGTCAAGAATATTTCTGTCAACATTTCAGGTGCAATGACCACAGGGAATCCTAGTCAAGAGCAGGTAGCCCCAGTTTGTGGAATCTGCCAGCAGCAAGATCATCAAACCAATAACTGGTATATGGTGCAGCATCCTGATGACACGACACAAGTGAATGCGGTCTATGGACAAAACCAAGGCAGTATGCAAAATTTCCCCCAAGGAAGCAATCAATACTCATGGAGAGGACACCCGAATTTTAGGTGGAGAGATCCAGTCCCTCCAAATCAGAACCAAAACCAGAATGCACCTCAGCAACCACCTGTTAACTTTCAACACTTCATACCTCACCCTTCACATCTGAATCCAGGCCAAGCTCCAGGCCAAGCCTCTGTACCCCAGCTGCCGCCTGCACCTCAGCCTTTGCAAATCACTGGCCCCTCTATGGAGGATACACTTAAGAGTTTGGTTGAGATGCAGAAGAACTTGATGCAATCAATGCAGTCTAGCTTGGCGGAGATGCAGAAGTAAATTAACCAGATGGCTAATCAAGGCAAATTACCTTCTACCATTGTGAACAACCCAAAACACAATGTTAGTGCCATGAGTCTGAGGAGTGGAGTTGTGTTACCAGAGAGGGAAGGAGCGAAAACAGACGAGGAATTAAGAAAAATCCAGTCGGAAGAAGTGGATGAGGATGAGGAAGAAGAAACTGAAACGGAAGTAGTCTTGGCCAAACCTCAGGCCAAGCCTGCTGTTATCACGAAAACAGTGAAGGCAGATCCTGTCTTGGCCAAGCCTTAGACCAAGCCTGACCAGAAGGAAGAAATCATAGAAATTCCTCCACCATTTCCTCCTAGATCTTCGAAAGAGAAGAAGCAAGATGAAGCGAGAGACTTCATGGCTGTTTTTGGGAAAATAGTTGTTAATATTCCTATGTTGGACTTAATTGCAAAAGTCCCCTCTTATGCTAAATTTCTTAAAGAACTGTGCACTAATAAAAAGAAAATTGCAGGTATAGAGAGGGTGAATTTAGCTCACAATGTCTCTGCAGTGCAGCAGCTTCCAGAGAAGTGCAAGGATCAAGGGACCTTCACGATTCCATGCCAAATAGGGAACAAAATCATTTAGAAAGCCCTGTGTGATCTAGGGGCCGGCATCAACGTGATGTCCTTAAGCAAATTCGAGACCTTGAAGATAGGGACGATGAAGGAGACCGACTTGGTGATTCAGCTGGCCGACCGCACGATCATCCGACCTAAGGGAGTAGTGACTGATGTCTTGGTAATGGTGAATGATTTTATTTATCCAGTGGACTTTTATATAGTTGAAATGAATGTTCAATTACCCTCTTGCACCACTGATATTTTATTAGGAAGGCCATTCCTAAGGACATCTAAAGCAAAAATTGATTGCTACGAGGGAAGCATAATTCTTGAATTCTGTGGAAGAACAATTAAATTCAGCATTACTGATACCCTAAAACATCCTAATGATTTACATTGCGTTAATTTTTTGGATGTTTTAGATCCAATTACTGAGGAAATTGCTGACATTTATATTAACGACCCCCTTGAGTATGTTTTGAGTAGGGGAATTTCCACAAGAACTCTGAAAGAATTAGAAGACAGGACTGGAGATCAGAAGGAGCTCCAAGAAATTCTGGACAGTTTGACCAATCCAGAAGAAACAAAACTAGTCTTGGCCTCGAGTTTGGCCAAGACGCAGGCAAAGACTGCAAAAATTAGGAAGAAAACTGTAAATTGCCAATTTGTGCAGTCTGTGGTTCCTAAATTTCTACCTTCTATTGTGCAGGCACCACAGCTGGAATTGAAAGCTCTGCCAGACCATCTGAAATACGCCTATCTAGGCCTAGACGACACCCTACCCGTCATAATTTCAGCAAAACTGACGGGGGGTGAAGAAGAAAGATTGGTGGCAGTCTTGAAGATGCACAAAGAAGCGATTGGCTGGACCATGGTAGATATCAAAGGGATATCAGCCAACATCTGTACCCACAAAATTCACGTGGAAGAGGATAAGAAACCCATTCGACAACCCCAGAGGAGATTAAACCCTCCAATGATGGAAGTTGTTAAAAAAGAAATAATTAAATTGCTAGATTCAGGTGTGATTTATCCTATCTCAGATAATAATTGGGTGTCTCCTCTTCAGGTAGTCCCGAAGAAAACAGGGATTACAGTGATCAAAGGAGAAGATGGAACCCAAAGAACAACAAGAATCCAAAACGGATGGAGGGTATGCATTGACTACCGAAGGCTGAGTCAAGTCACTCGGAAGGACCATTTCTCATTGCCGTTTATCGACCAAATGGTAGAGAGACTTACTGGAAAGTCTCACTATTGCTTCTTGGACAGTTACTCGAGGTTTCATCAAATCTCCGTTGCACCCGAAGACCAAGAAAAGACGACGTTCACTTGTCCATTTGGAACGTTCGCCTACAAACGCATGCCATTTGGGCTATGCAATGCACCTGCCACCTTTCAAAGGTGCATGGTAAGTATTTTTTCTGAATATGTAGAGAAAAGCATCGAGGTGTTCATGGATGATTTTACTGTTTACGGTAATAATTTTAAACAATGCTTACATAATTTAGAAAATATTTTGAAGAGATGTGTTGATACTTGTTTAGTCTTAAACTTTGAGAAATGCCATTTTATGGTAGACCAAGGAATTGTCCTTGGTCATGTGATTTCAAAGAAAGGTATTGAGGTTGATCAAGCAAAAATTGACACTATCAAGAACTTGCCTTACCCCTCATGCTTGCGTGAGGTTAGGAGCTTTCTTGGACATGCAGGTTTTTATCGCAGGTTCATAAAAGACTTCTCAAAGGTAGCTGAACCAATGTGCAAGCTACTACAAAAGGAGGTGGAGTTCGACTTCAATGAAGGATGTCAGAAGTCATTCGATGAGCTGAAGGAGCGATTGACATCAGCACCCATTATTCAAGCACCGGACTTGAGCTTGCCATTTGAGCTGATGTGCGATGCTAGTGATGCTGCTGTGGGACCGGTTCTTGGGCAGAAGAAAGGGAAAGATCCGCACGTGATCTATTATGCATCAAAAATGCTAGATGATGCCCAAAGAAATTATACCACAACCGAAAAAGAACTCTTTGCAATAGTTTTTGCCCTGGAGAAAATTAGATCTTATTTATTGGGCACAAAAATTATTGTATTTTCTGATCATGCGGCATTGAAATATCTCTTGGTCAAGCATGAGGCCAAACCTAGACTAATCTGATGGATTCTTCTTTTGCAGGAGCACAATCTGGAAATTAAGGACAAGAGCGGCAGGGAGAACCTTGTGGCAGACCACTTGAGCCGCTGCCTAGTAGAAGGAGATCTGGAACCAGTAAGAGCAGAATTTCCTGATGAAAAATTATTTTCAGTCACACTGTCTAGGCCGGAGTCTAGGCCAAACCCTCAGCCAAACCCGCGCCCATGGTATGCTGAAATCGCGAATTACCTTACAACAGGTAAACACTATGGGGATATGACTACCTATGAGAGGGTGAAAGTCAAACATGACAGTAAATACTTTGTTTGGGATGATCCATATTTATAGAAAATAGGTACTGATCAATTACTTAGGAGGTGTGTTCCTCAAAGTGAGACTTTATCTATTCTAAATTTCTGTCATTCTCAAGCATGTGGAGGCCATTTTGGGGTGAGGAGAACATCCCTAAAAAATTTAGAGGCTGGTTTTTATTGGCCTAGTATTTTTCAGGACAGTTTCTTGTTTTGTAAAACGTGTCCTGCTTGCCAAATAGTAGGGAATATTAGTTCCCGAAATGAAATGCCTACGAACTTTATTCTTTCATGTGAAATTTTTGATTTGTGGGGCATAGACTTTATGGGACCTTTCCCTACTTCTTTTGGCAATAAATATATTCTCTTGGTTGTGGATTATGTATCTAAATGGATAGAGGAGAAAGCCACCAAGAATGATGATGCTAGGACTGTTATTTCCTTCATTAAGTCTAACATCTTGAACAGATTTGGAATTCCTAGTGGGATCATTAGTGATCGAGGAACACACTTCTGCAATAAGATTTTATCTTCTCTTTTCAGGAAATATGGCATCACACACAGAGTATCCACGGCCTACCACCCTCAATCAAACAACCAAGCAGAAGTTTTGAATCGAGAGGTGAAATCAGTCTTGGCCAAGACAGTAGGCTTAGACAGGCGCGATTGGAGCCAGCGGTTAGATGACGCATTGTGGGCCTACAGAATGGCTTACAAAGGTCCAATTGGGATGACGCCTTACAAGCTGGTCTATGGGAAGGCGTGCCACTTGCCAGTAGGGTTGCAACTCCATGAGCTAGAGGAGTTGAGAGACCAAGCCTATGACAATCAACTGATTGTCAAGATCAGAATGAAGGTTTACCATGATAAGAGAATTATTGGGAAACCTCTCCACACAGGGGAGAAGGTTCTTTTTTACAATTCACGTTTTAAATTGTTTCCTGGAAAACTAAAAACAAGATGGGAAGGCCCATTTGTCGTTACTAATATTTATCCGCATGGTGCAGTAGATATTAGAAATGAGAAAATAGGTGTCGAGCTCAAAGTGAATGGGCAAAGATTGAAGCCATTCTTCGAAAGTTTCCAGGAAGAAAAGATTTCTGAAAAGGTGGATCTGCCATCAGAGGACAAGTGAAGAAAATTCTGAGTCAATCCTAGGACTTTAAATAAGGGCGCTACAAGGGAGACAACCCTTGTTTCTTTACTTTTGTACATTTCTTTTATTCTCTTTTATTTTATTTTATTTTCTTTCTTTTTATTTCTTTTATCTCTTCTGTTCTCATTTTTCTGTTATTTTGATTTCTTCTTATTTTATTATTATTTGTGAATTTTTGTTCCTTTTGATTTCGCTGGGTTGTTTTTGTTTTTCTGGTTATTTGCAGAAAACTAAGTGCGGGGAAGAACTTTAGGTTGGCCGAGAGCTTAGTCAAACCTTGGGCCTAGACTGTTGAAGTTAGTGAGACTCTTTTGGAATAAGTGGGACACGTGTCAGCGCCGTTTTATTTTGCTTTTGAAACTGGCAGATTCAAAAAGCAATTAAAACAAAATTAATTGGGCGTGGGAAACTCAAACCGCCAACTCTGTGTATTCCCTTTACTAAAACTCTGCCACTCAACGCCCACGAAATCACGTTTTTTTCACCTAAGCTAAATCAAGAGTCCCTTTCTTCTTCCTTCTACTTTCTCCCTCACAAAACAGAAAACCCAGAAAACCCTAACCCTCCAATATGCACTATGAGCTCCCCAAATCAGTCACCTGGACTCCCCATTCCTGATGCGAGTGACGACCTCAGAGGCGCAGTGCCGCCCGTCGCTCCGACCCCGGGGATGTCCTACGTTAAGCGCCTTCTCAAGACGCTTCTCGATGAAGACTCTGCAGACACCGAGGATGACGCCGGAGCTGGTTCAGAGGACAGCGTCAGAGGCCTTGATCGGGCCGTCGTCGTGAGTGAAACGGACTCCGACGACGTTCCTCTTGCCAAGAGGATGCGACCGTCTGTGCCGCCATCGGCGGAGGCTAGGGAAGAGAGAAGAGAGAAAAGGCTCCTAAAGAAGATGGGGGCGGCCGGCGCATAAAACCTAGCTCCAATCACCACACCACCACCACCACTACCGCCTCCGGTGGAGAAACCAGCGACCGTCATCACGCCACCGAAAAAGCCCAGTTGCCGGGTGAAGCAGGTGGTGGGAAAGAAGTCGGCGAGCATCCCAATTTCGCCGAGGGTTGAGGCCGAGAAAGAAACGACAAAACCTAAGAAGCCCAGTGTCACCCCTTCTGCTGCGAAAGAGAAGAAGAAGAAGCAGAAGGTTATTGAGGATGAAGATGAAGACGAGGAAGAGATTCCAGTCTTGGCCAAGACTCCGGCCAAGACTGCCAAGGTAACCTCCTTACCCCCACTTCACACACTCAGAGGCTGGTTGAAGTTTGATACACCAGACCTCAAAACCAAATTGATTGAGAAACATGCGTGTGATATCCCTACTTTTGCCTTGCTAGATTTTACTTTTCTAGACAAAATGGCTTTAGGAGATAGGATTAGGGAGTTTGTGTATGATATTGGTTGGGTTCCTTTGATGTCCATTGATTGTGATGCATACACTGAGCTCTGTTTGGAATTTCACACTAGTTTCTGGTTTGATCAAGATTCTGTGTATGTTAGGGGTAAGGATAAGCCTGATTTGGATGCAGCTGATGTGGTTAATTTTAGGTTGTGTGGTAAATGGAGCCACTTGTCTTTAAATGCATTCAATGCTTTGTTGGGTTATGCATTTAGTGATGAGTCTGTGTATGATTATCCCACTGATTGGGATAAGAATGCTGCATTTAGAGAGGTCACTGGAGACCTTGATGCTATTTTTAATAGACACTCCAAAGCACACACTATCCAAAACCCTGCACTGAGAATGCTCCACAGAACTTTGTCTATCAACCTTTCGGGGAAGACAAAAGTTTCTGGGAATTTGGCCAAATCTGAACTCTTTTTACTTTGGTGTATGCTGCACAAGAACAAGGTCAATTTAGGTCTCTATTTGGTTCATCAATTGCATGCTTGTGAGTCCAATTCAAAACTTATTTTAGGATCTCTAATTAGTTGGTTGGCTGTGCACACTGCTGATTTGAATCTTGCCTCTGCTGATTTGCATAAATGTTGCTCCTCTAAAATATTAGATTTGAAAGCCTTCGACCAAATGGGATATTTCCATTTGGAAGGAGAATTTGTTGAGTGTAATGCAGTTTTTACACCGGTGGAGGAGCACATTTTTGGTAAGAAAAATGATGGGAAATACAGGCTTCGCCCTGTCAAAATCCCAGGAGAAGCAGCAGAAGCCAATATAACCCAGGATCTAGGCCAAGATCCTCTCATTGACGATCCAGCAGCAGATGCAGCTGATCTTGGCCAAGCTTCAGGCCAAGATCCCTCAACCAGTAACGCCTCTGACCCTCCAGCGCCACCGAATTCCACGCCAGGCAGTTGCTCATCCTTGAGCAACAAAAGATCATCATGGACCAGCTAGGCCAAGCCAAGCCCCAAGACAAACCAACTCAGGTCACTGCCACGTATAGCGCCAATGAACTGCCACGTTGGGCAAGGGCATTAGTGGCTCATCAGCAAGCAGATATGAAGGCCATGGACGCCAATCACAAGCAGACCCTTGGCGTCCTCAATGATTTCTTGGAGGGGATGCAAGCCTTGAATGCCTCCACCACTGTTGTCCAGCAAGTTGTCACGGGCCTACATCAGAAGATGGATTTCATCATGCCATTCTTCCGCAGAGCTATGCTTGCCCAACAACAACAACAGCCGCCACAGCCTTTTGCTCAACAAAATCCACACAGTTCACAGCCACCTCCAGACCAGAGTCTAGGCCAAGCTTCAGGCCAAGACTCTCAGACTCCAGCAGCATAAGCTGCTTTTGCCCCCAGGTCGTGTCTTATCCTTTTTAATTTCTATCTTTTATTTTGTCTCTCCACACAATGAGGACATTGTGTCTTTCAAGTGTGGGGAGGGTGTTTTAATTTCTTGGTTTAAATTTTTTTTTTTGTGTTTATGTTTGTTGTGAATATTGATTGAATTGTGTGATTTTGAGTCAATTTTTTGCGTTTTAATTTTTCTTTTTGTCCAGTCTTGTGAGTCTGTCATTTGCATGATTTTTTTTATTTGTATTTTTCTGCATGTTTTGAGTCTGTTTTGTGAGTGCACATCCGAACCCCTGTTTTCTTGCTTAGGCTGCTTAGTCTTTCGGTGAGTGATCGTCAGTCAAATATACTTAAATTTTTCCTGATGCCTAAATGCACAAAGTAATGTGTATAGAGCAAGTCAGGGTCGAACCACAGAGATTGAAGGACTAATTTGCTAGTGAACTAGTATGACAAGGCAATATGCAACAAATCTAACCAAAG
Source organism: Viola odorata (assembly GCA_963691705.1). Taxonomy (NCBI): domain Eukaryota; kingdom Viridiplantae; phylum Streptophyta; class Magnoliopsida; order Malpighiales; family Violaceae; genus Viola; species Viola odorata. The sequence goes on along the minus strand of OY829543.1, from coordinate 7,586,078 downwards.
TAACAATAACAAGGAGAGGGGGGGTTATGTTGATTAATAAATTAATCAACGCAGAGTAAGGGAGCTAACAAAACAGAATTGGAAAGTACTTATCTAGGGCACGAAAGTAAATCGTAATCCAGGGCAAGAAACGTAAATTGTAATCCAGAGCAAGAGATGTAAACAGATCGAATGCGGGAAAAAGTAACGAAAAGGATATTAATCAAATGAGACGAGATCTTAGCAAAAGGTGCTCCCTTGGGTTGTTTTCTAGGTCGGCTAGTCATTGGTGCAGAAGTTTTCCAGACTCATGTGCAGATCTGCTATAGGGACCGCGTTTCCACATCGCATCCCCTACTTACCTTCGTAGATAAAAGTCACCCCCCGTTTCCACATATGAGGTGACCTTGACGTTCAGCCATCCTCCCAGCTACCTTCCTTGTCATCAAAAGGTAGCCTTGACCGTCCGGCCTGTCACGGCTCGAAGTAGGGAGGCTAAATTCAGAACGCCCATGAAGGAGAGGTAAGACAGATCTAGGGCGCGATAACTTAGCTTGTCAGACTCGTATCGCATACCCTAGATAACTGTTTACCCCTAGGTGAGGCCTCTCACGCTGCCTCCCCTAGGTGCCTGCTCCAACTCCAGGGCTTCGCGTCAGTTATAACCCTGGAATATGGCGTTACTCATGCAGAAATACTAAAAGATGATCAAGCTCTTAACATTTCTAGACAAGCATGTAATGAAATCGGTAAACAGTCATGTGTCACAAGAGAATATGTTAAGCATGCATTAGACCTCTTAGCCGAACCCTAAAACCCGTGGAATACCCTTCACCAAGAAAGGGGTATTTAGCTACTCATACTATAGTATAAACAGTAGGTATATGTAATCATACAATGATAAAACAAGGAAAGTAAAAAGGGAGTAGAGTAAACCGATAGATTAATTAATAATCAAAGAGGAAAGTTGTTGACAATGGCTACTCTTCGTTGAGGAGAGGGGATGATCCCCAGAAAATAAGCACTGAAATTAATGTAAGAAATTATCCCTTGGAACAACCGTCCTTACAAAACCCTAAAACTATGCTTATATAGCCTAAGCCTAGCTAGGAGACAAAAATAGCTAAGGGGAGAGGAAGGATCAATGAGGGCGTGACAGCACACGTCCTTGCAAAAGGAATATTCTGGGATTCCTAGCACGTCTGCTATCTTCTGTAAGCGCCTGGGATTCCGTTCGGATCTCAGAAGATGCTCTCTTTGGAAGAAGGCTCAGAACTGCCGAGGCCTTGAGACAGTGCACTGGTCTGGTTCGCGTCGAGGTCTTGACAACGTTCTTTCTTCTAGACCTGGAAAATGGAATTCCTCAGAAATGCTCTAAAATAGCTTCTTTTCGGCCTTTTCCCTTCCTTGATGCTAATCTGCAAATAAGATTGAAATGAGGGTCAAATAGCAACATCGAGCCCCCGAAAGGGCTAGAAAGGAGGGTAAAACGGAGAGCATGAATCGTTCTATCAAACATCCCCACACTGCCCCTATGCTCGCCCTCGAGCATAAACAAAATTGGAAAACACCTCATTCCTAAACATACATAATCAACTTCCAACACCTAGAATTGGCATACCATCCTACAAACTACACCCAACCAGAACACATCCAGACCTAGAAAACACCTGCATAAGGCTGATAGAATAACGACCCTATCAACCAGACTTTTCCATATCTAGCCTAGTCACCAGCAGTCCTCACAAAGATGCGTATTTGCACTCATACTCAGAATAAAATATGTGTTTGGGCTAGCACTCATGAATGCAATTAACACAACACAGGCATGGTTTGCACGTCAATCTGAGTACTGTAGAACACATGCATGGGCAATCAACAATCGGGAAAACATCGCATCAGCAAGAAGAAAGAAATGGGGTCGAAGGAGTTAGAAAGGTGGAAGAGGGGAGTAGGAGATGAACAGAAGAGAAATGAGGGGAGAAAAGAAGGAAAGAAAAGAAAGAACCAGGCAAAACCTGGTTGGATCCCTTGGCTGGGAAAAAGCGAAAGGCGAGGCAGCTTTCATCGAGGGCACGAGGTGATTCGGGGGCTAGACAAGGATCTTCTTTCGGGGCCAGGAAAGTCTTCAAATTGAAGCTTTGGATGCGGATGCTTTTTCTTGGACGCTCGGTGCCTTTCTCCTCTTATTTTGAGATAAAATTATTAATATATATATATATATATATTTTTTTTAGAGTAAAGAGGAGATGACCCTTGATTTGGTTCCAGCATCGATGGTGACTTCTTTTTTGCTTCCCCACACTTGAATGTTTCAGGGGCTCGAATTGTATGAATAGTCTAGGGCTCGAAACTCTCTTTTCTTGCCCTAGACTCCTGCTTTTTGCTCTGAAGTCTTTTGCTTTTATCTTCCTTCCCCACACTTAAACTCGCCTGCTCACTTTAGGTGTCTAGTCCTCGACGTTACCCTCAACAATTGCTACCTCACCTGCCAAGGAAAAAGATCAAGAAAAGGCGAATGGTTAGGAAAGAGTATGAAAAGAAGGGGAATGTCGGGGGCTTGAAAAGAAAAGAGAGGGAGATGGAAGAAAAGAAGGAAAGAGACATTGATGCGAAGTTTTCTGTCATTTCTAAGCTTTCCCATGTCCTAACAGTGACTATACCCAGGGATATCATGCAAACTTAGACTGTGCTTTAGCTAAGCATTTTTCTAAAAAATAAAAGGCATGAAGTTCAAGTATGCTCACGGGATCAAATTATGACTACTGGTGTCATGGCCTAGATATAGATATAAGGGCTAGCAGGTCTAAAAATGCATGATCAGGCGTAGGTGCTATGGATGTCATGCTTTTTCTATGCATCGAAAGTTGAAAAACACATGCCCAAAAATGAGGGTTTGAAAATTTTCCTAGCATGGCTAAAAATAAAATCCGAAGATCATGCAATCATGCAGCAAACGTAAAAATAAACATGCAAACACACAGGCAAAATGCATAAATAACTCCCTCCCCACACTTAGGCAGCGCATTGTCCTCAATGCGGGGAGAGTATAAGAAGGAGTTCAAGAAAGATAAGTACAATACAAAGTAAAAACAGTAAATTGTTCAGTGCCCTTTTCGGGGGCTGGAGAGATGAAAATGTTCGGGGGAGGGTTACTGGGGTGGCAAATTTCTCCAGGCAACTTCAGCCGTCAAAGCCTGAAGTTCCCGCAAGATAAGTTGGAGAAGCCTCGTCTGGGTCGGGTCATAGACGATGAGAGGAGTCGGGGGCTGGCTTCCCGATGCAGTATGCTGGCCTTGTCGAGCTGCTTCTGTTTGAGGCACTTGCTTTTCGGGGGCTGGAGGAATGGCATTGGAGCGGGGGTCCCAAAGATCTGGATAGTCAAAGATACTGCCATTCTTGGTCCCGAAAACCTTCTCCGCTGCTGGGGCACAACCTGGATAAAAGCTCAACACACCACGTGAGGGACATAAATGAACCATGACATCCAAGGTTCGGATATCCAAATCCTTGAATGCCAGGGGCTCGGAAAGGTTACTAGCAGCCAAGTCAATATTACGCATTTTCACAGCAAACAGGGAGATAAGGGATCCTGTTATGCTGTCTTTTTATGCATGTTTTCCCCTCTCTTTTAGGTCTAATTTCATGTTTGATACTACTAATTTGGCTTATTTTTCAACCACTTTGTAGATTTGGACTAAAGGGAGAAACTTGCTGAAAAGCGCGCCATTTGGATGCATTTTTGCTGATCTTACATCGTCGAGCCCTAGATGCAGTTTTGTCGTCGAGACCTACCGTCGGGACCTAGACGAGATCTTATGTCTAGGCCTAGACGAAGCACGTGGATGTTTCTTTTCGGATGACGCTTGGCCGAAGATGCTAAAAAGATTCTAGCGGGATTCCATGTGCAAATCATCCAGCTCATCAGAGAATATTCCTCTATACCATTTTGTCCCCTAGTGGGGTTGTTAGGCTATATATAGAACCTTAACTTTAGGTTAAGGGGGGGCTACTCTTTAGTATACTTATCATCTTTTTAGGGTTTTCAATCATTGTAGCCACCTCTCTAACATTGGGATTTGTTCTTCCCTTATTTTTCCAGAAATTGGAGCCCCAAGCTCCAATTAGTTTTTAATCCAGATTTTCGTTTTCATCTGCACCTCTTTGCTGTTTATGTTGCTTTCTCCATCTATCTTGTGCATGATTTCCAGCATGAGTGGCTAAATCTCTTAGTCTTGGCAGGGGTGTTTTAAGGATTGCAAGAGGATAGTTGGGAGGTCAAAGTGTTCTTAAAACGTGTTCATTGTTGTATCCGCTTTCTTGCCATTTTATTGTCATTTCGTGTGAGATTTGTTGGTAGTTTGATCACCTATTTGCATGTTTCTCATGAATATTGTCATTTCCATGGTAATAACTAACGTGAGGCCATGGAATAGAGTAGGCACCTGGTCCAGAGTCACCATGTCGTTTGGTCCAATCTGGCTAGGGCAAGAAACCGGTTAGGGCAGACTTCTCAGTGTCTAGCCCTAGACGTGTCTTCTCTCCACTTCACGGGCCTGTGTGTATGACCCATAAGCGTACCTTGGGCACAGTGTCACGGCCACTCCCATAAGCGTACCTTGGGAGTGACTTCTCTTAAGAAGAGAAGTAGGGAATCTCCGTGAAAACAGGGTTCCTATAGCACGTCTATGGCGTGAACGCAGTCTATCCTTGCACCGATGACCGACTAGACCTCGACGCAATCCGCCGTCTACCCCTGCTAAGATTTCTCCTTTTATCTGATCTATTATCTTTACTTACTTTGTTATTATCTTTATTACACCTGTTAGTCTTTACCATTTTTATTGATATTCGCTTGCTTTATTTTCGTTCCCTTTTTATTTAATTATTTCGTTTGTCAAGTGTTACTTGTTATTTGCATTTTTATTCTCTGTCTCAACATCAACTGCCATCGTTGGCTAGATTCGTCTAGACCGACCAAACCCCCCCTGTGTTACTTTTATGTTTGGTGCATTTTCATCCTCATCATACATCTAGGGCAAGATAAATCTAGTCCTTCATTTTCCCTGTGGTTCGACCCTGACTTGCCGCTATTTACCTTAATTTGTGCATCTAGCCTATCAGGAACTTTATAAATATTCTATTACTTTTGACGCGCGTTTCGACGGCGCGTCAAATTTTGGCGCCGTTGCCGGGGATAGTGTTTACGGACTAATTTCTTTCTTTTACTTGTATGACCAGGAGATCTGCACCTGACCTTCTACTCTTTGACCACGAACTCACAAAGACAGAGAGAGAATTTCGAAGAAAGGCCGGAGGTGCAACCTCTCGTAGAGTACTTCCTCGTCCTGCCCTCGACAGTCAAACCTCTAGTCAGACTGGTCCCGACAATCATTTTCATCCTGACCTCGACAACCCAGCAGTTGTCTACCCCGAGATATTCACTATGGCAGATCGTCCTAATATCGACAATCCTCCGCAAACCATTGAGGACCTCAATGGTGCCCCTGAAACACCTAACACTTGTATCGTTTGGCCCACTGTTCCTCATGATTGGACGCTCAAGTCCGCAGTCATGCACCATCTACCCCTCTTCCGTGGCGTTCCAAAAGAAAATCCTCACCGCCATCTTCAGCAATTGCACTCTATCTGCGACGCCATGAAGCCAGCCAATGTCAGTATTGAGCACGCTAAGCTTCGAGCCTTCATGTGGTCTTTGAAAGATGATGCCCTAGACTGGTTCTATAATCTACCCCCAAATTCCATCAATTCTTGGGCTGAAATGTCAAAATCCTTCACCGAAAAATATTACCCATCAGAAATGGCTAATGTAACTCGCAAGAAATTGGTGTCTATAATCCAGAGGAAAGAAGAAGATTTTGGCCAGTACCATGAGCGCTACAAAAAGATGCAAGCTATGTGCCCCTCACACAACCTTACCGAGCACGCCCTCATTCAATATTTTTGTGAAGGTCTCAAAGCTCGTGACAAGGCATTGCTCAACGCCGCTGCTGGTGGTGCTATCACCAGACTCACCCCTGCTGCAGCGAAGGCCACCATAGAGTTAATGGCAAGAAATTGCATACCCGAGGAAAGCAATCATCCAGGGCAAGATGCCCAAGTGACCGCGATGCAGACCCAATTGACCACTATAATGGGCATGCTTCAGAACATGGCCCCCGGACAGTCAGTTCAGGTCAAGACCTGTCAAATTTGCAACATGCCTGATCATCCGACGGATGCGTGCCCTCATATCCCTGATGAGATCCAGAGTATCAACGCCATTGGCAATTACAATCAGGCCCCATACGGACAGAATTACAATCAGGTGTGGAGACCACCAAACTCCGGCTGGGTCAGCCATCAACAAGCGTCTGGACTAGGGCAACCAATGCAGCACAATCAGTACATGAATCAGGCCCAGCCACCTTTCAACGCCCAAAACTTCAAGCCTAGACCTACCCATCCCAACAACCAACAACCTTTCTATCAGACCGATCAGGGCCAGACCTCCAATTCTTCTGCCCCACCGGTTGATGAGGTAGCTCACTGTAGGAACGCCATCACTAATTTACAAAAACAAATGAGCATCATGTCTGATCTACAAAAACAAATGAGCATCATGGCCGCGGACATGAAAGAATTGAAAAACCAGGGCAGATTGCCGCCCCAGACTGAGGCCAACCCAAAGCACAATGTGTGTGCTATGACTCTTCGCAGTGGCTACGTCTTGCCCCGTCCAGAGCATCTAGGCCTCGACGTCGAAAAGTCTCCTGAATCTGAAATCTTGCCCAAGAAAATACCCAAAGCCAAGTTTATTGGGCCTAAACTTCCAGAAGTGATGGAGGACCGCATTAGATCTCCACGAGGGATGGCTCCACGAGGTGACACGAGCCCACAAGAATTCACCCAGGAGTATATACACAAGATCCTCGAGCCGCCCTTTCCTCAAAGGCTCGTCAAGACCAAGAAGAAGGAAGAAGACAGCGAAATCCTTGATATGTTCCGAAAAGTTATCGTCAATATCCCACTTCTCCAGGCCATCAAAAATGTGCCTCGCTATGCCAAGTTCCTAAAAACGCTCTGCACCAACAAATGCAACTTGACAGGGGTAAACAAGATAAGTGTGGGGGTCCAGGTCTCCGCTCTCATTCAGCAAAAAATCCCTCCAAAATGCAGTGATCGGGGCATGTTCGTTATCCCTTGCACCATTGGGACAGTCAACATAGGAAAAGCTATGTGTGACCTAGGGGCCGGCATTAATGTCATGCCCTTGACGATCTTCATCAGTCTAGGCCTGGGACCCCTCGAACCAACCCAACTTGTTATCCAATTGGCTGATCGTTCCATAATCCGCCCCGAAGGGGTAATTAAGGACGTCTTGGTCCAAGTAGGCGACTTTCTATTTCCCGCGGACTTCTATGTCATTGCAATGGAGAACGAAGAATCCGTTAAAGCCACAGATGTGCTTCTAGGCCGACCGTTTCTAGCCATAGCCAGGGCGAAGATAGACGTTCACGACGCATCTATTTCTCTTGAATTTGATGGGGAAATCATCAAGTTCCAAATGATGGATGCCATGCGATACCCCTCCGATTTTGCCTCTGATCTCTCTTGTGTGGATTTTGTTGATTTGATTGACCCCCTAGTCGATAAAGTTGCTGACTTAAATTCTTTTGAACCCTTACAGGTTGCCCTAGATTGGAGCATCACGCCAGCAACATTGGACGTCTTGGCCTCAACGATCAATATTCCTCCGGAGCTGCATACCATCGTTGCAGCCCTAGAGGAAAAGCCTCTTGACGCCTCCCTTCAAACTGCTATCTCTCCTTATCACGGTCAGCACACCAAACTACCTCCATCCCTTGTGCGGGCGCCTATTCTTGAGTTGAAAGCTCTTCCAGCGCATCTCAAATACGCCTATCTAGGTGCAGACAACTCGCTCCCAGTTATTATCTCTAATCGGTTAGACCATGCCGAAGAAGCTGAATTGATTTCTTTGCTTAAAAAGTTCAAGTCGGCCATAGGGTGGACTATTGCCGACATCAAGGGTTTATCTCCAGATCTATGCACTCATCGGATCTATCTTGAGAACGCAAGCAAAACGGTCCGCCAGCCACAGCGACGCCTGAACCCCCCAATGATGGAGGTAGTGAAGACAGAAATATTGAAACTCTTGGACGCGGGTGTGATCTACCCCATTTCGGACAGCCCTTGGGTAAGCCCCGTCCAGGTCGTGCCAAAGAAATCCAGAATCACCATTATAACTGGCCAAGACGGAGAGTTGATTCCGACCCGAATTCAGAACGGCTGGAGAGTGTGTATTGATTATCGGCGTCTGAATGCAGCCACCCGGAAAGATCATTTCCCCCTCCCGTTTATTGATCAGATGCTGGAGCGACTCGCGGGCAAAACCCATTACTGCTGTCTAGACGGATATTCCAGTTTTCACCAAATCCCAGTTGCCTTAGACGATCAGGAGAAGACCACCTTCACCTGCCCCTTTGGCACTTTTGCATATCGAAGAATGCCGTTCGGCCTTTGCAACGCCCCAGCCACTTTTCAGCGATGCATGATCAGTATCTTCTCCGAATTCGTCGAAGAATGCATCGAAGTCTTCATGGATGATTTCACTGTCTACGGCAACTCCTTCTCTGAATGCTTGTCCAGCCTGCGAAAGATTCTTCAACAATACGTCGAGACCAATCTGGTTCTTAACTTCGAGAAATGCCACTTTATGGTGGACCACGACCTCATCTTGGGCCACATAGTCTCCATCAAAGGCATCGAGGTCGACAAAGCAAAAATTGAAGTGATTGAGTCATTGCCCTATCCTACATGCGCCCGAGACATCCGTTCCTTTCTAGGGCATGCCGGCTTCTACAGGAGGTTCATTAAAGATTTCTCAAAAATCAGCCAACCAATGTGTCGTCTATTGCAGAAAGATGCTGATTTTGTATTCGATGACAAGTGCAAGTCAGCATTTGACTCTCTCAAAGCCAAACTGACGTCTGCACCTATTATTAGAGCCCCCGACTGGTCCCTTCCCTTTGAAATCATGTGCGACGCCAGCAATCATGCTCTTGGAGCCGTCTTGGGGCAGACGAAGGACAAAGAACACTATGTGATTTACTATGCTTCCAAATTACTTGATCCTGCCCAGCAAAACTACACAGTCACCGAAAGAGAACTCCTAGCTGTCGTTTACGCCCTAGACAAATTTTGTCAGTACCTCTTGGGCACTCACGTCATCGTCTACACCGACCATTCTGCCCTAAGATGCCTCCTGACGAAGGTAGATGCTAAACCACGCCTTATCCGTTGGATTTTGCTCCTCCAAGAGTTTCATCTTCTCATCAAGGATAAGAAAGGTGCAGAGAATGTGGTCGCGGACCATTTGAGTAGACTTCCTGCCCAAGATGATAATTCACTAGTGCCAATCAGGGATATCTTCCCTGACGAGCGTGTCTGTCTTACCCAAGCTGTCCAATTTCCATGGTTCACGGATATTGCAAATTTTTGTGCTACAGGCTCTTTCCCCGCGGATGCATCACCTAGCGAACGCACCAGAATTCGGAAGCAAGCGAAATACTACATCTGGGACAGCCCCTACCTATGGAAGTATTGCTCCGACCAAGTGGTTAGGCGTTGCGTGAATCTTGAGGAAGTGCCCTCAATCTTAAAGTTTTGTCACTCTTCCGTAGAGGGAGGCCATTTTGGTACCAAAAAGACCGCAATGAAAGTTCTCGAAGCCGGATTCTTTTGGCCATCCCTATTCCGTGATTGTTATATGTATTGTGCATCTTGCCCTAGATGCCAAGTTACGGGGAATATTGGTGCACGCAACCAGATGCCCTTGACAGGTATCATCTCTTGCGAGATCTTTGATATCTGGGGTATAGACTTTATGGGGCCATTTCCGAATTCTTGTGGTAACACTTACATCATCCTCGCCGTCGACTATGTGTCTAAGTGGGTCGAGGCCAAGGCAACCAAGACAGATGACTCAAAAGTGGTTGTCGAGTTTCTACGCTCCAATATCTTCAATCGATTTGGCACACCGCGTGCCCTAATCAGTGACCGGGGCACCCATTTTTGCAACCGAATCGTCTACTCTCTCCTCAACAAGTACGGAGTGACTCATCGCGTCTCCACCGCTTATCACCCCCAGACGAATGGGCAAGCTGAAGTTTCCAACAGGGAGATCAAAGCAATTCTTGAAAAGACAGTCAATCCGTCACGAAAGGATTGGAGCACGAAACTTGGAGATGCTCTTTGGGCTTACCGGACTGCCTACAAAACCCCGATCGGGATGACACCTTATCGACTTGTCTATGGCAAGCCATGTCATTTGCCAGTGGAGATTGAGCACAAAGCCTTCTGGGCCATCAAGTAGGTCAATACAGATCTAGACCAAGCCGGCAAACACCGTCGCTTGCAAATCCAAGAACTGGAGGAATTAAGAGATGATGCCTACGAGAATGCTCTCATCTACAAGAACAAGACAAAAGTTCAACACGATAAGCTTCTGGCCCCCAAATCATTTGCTGTTGGACAAAAAGTCTTATTATACAACTCTCGTTTGCGTTTGTTCGCAGGAAAATTGAAATCCAAATGGACAGGCCCCTATCTGGTTACCACGGTTTTTGACCATGGAGCTGTCGAGATCCAGAGCCTAGACACGGGCGTC